>CM031238.1:281882769-282381476 GCA_018340775.1 Taxus wallichiana var. yunnanensis
ATGAAGGTTTCATAACATTTAGACGTGGTAGAGAGAGGGTGAAGATAAACGTGATCCTCGACATCATAAAGAAGAACTCGTGGATTCAAGTGATGAAATTGATGATTGGACATCCTCTGATTACTCTAGTACCAGTGAAGTGGACACTGAAGATGAAGAAAGTGAGGTTGATGTTTCAGTCATGGATATCCTTCCAATCACACCAACTCATGACCCCATAAAATTATCTAAAGAAGAAGTTTATGATCGTCTCCAACAAATAAAGATTGGTGATGCTGTGATGGAGAGTGAGAAGGAATCCTACCTCTAGCTCTTTCGAAGGTACATACACCTATTCACTTTTGATTACAAGGAACTCTGTCAAGTAAGTTGGGTAGAACATTGTATTGAGCTGGTAGATGGTGCTAAGCCCATAAAGCAAATGCCATATAGAATGAATCCTAATTTTTCCAAGACTGTAAAAGAAGAAATAGATAAGTTGCTTGATGCAGGATTCATATTTGCTGTGGAGAATTCAGAATGGGTTTCTCCCATTGTGATCTCAATAAAAAAGAATGGGAAGCTACGCATTTGTGTTGATTACAAGAAGCTCAATAAGGCAACAAAAAGGATCATTACACTCTTCCATTTTCATATCGATCTTGGACGAAGTAGTGGCCAGAGTGCTATAGTTTTGCTTTGATGGATATAGCGGCTACAACCAAGTTCATATAGCGAGAAAGATCATCTAAAGACCACGTTCACCACTCCTTAGGGAACGTTTGCTTATAGAGTTATGCCTTTTGGGTTGTGTAATGCTCCAAAGAACATTCCAACGTTTGATGAATAGGGTGTTCGAACCCTACATTGGGACCTTCATCAGAGTATTTCTGGATGATTTTTGCATCTATGGGAGCAAGTTGGACCACCTACACCAAATGGATATAGCATTTCAAAGGTTAGATGAAGCACAAGCCTCACTAAACCCTACAAAGTGTGTCTTTGGATGTTCTAAAGGCATTTTCTTAGGGCATGTTGTATCCAGAGATGGTATTGCACTGCGATCCCGATAAAGTTTCAAAAATCAAATATTTACCATTTCATATTAATGGAAGTAAATTGAGATCATTTTTAGGCCATGTGGGCTACTATAGAAGGTTCATCAAGAATTTCTCAAAGATTACACACCACTAACCCGATTCTTGAAGAAGGATGTTACTTATGAACCGTGAAATAAGGCGCATGAAGCTTTTGGACAATCAAAGGAAGTCCTAGTGTCTTCACCTGCTTTTTGAAGAATCCAGATTGAGCAAGCCATTCATTGTGTACACCGATGCCTCAAATGCAGCACTAGGAAGTACTTTTAGCCAAAAGGATGAAAATGGGAATGAACATCCAATTTACTTTAGGAGCGGAGACAAATGAGCAAGATCTTGAGGTAAATTATACCGTAACTAAAAAAAGAGGCTCGCTATCATTTTTTCTCAGAAGAAGTTTAGAAATTACTTGCTTTGAGGGCAAAAATTTCTAGTTGTAACAGATCATCGTGCTCTAAAATATATTGTAAATAAGCCTAACCCCTCGGGGAGGATAGAAAGATGGATAATTTTGCTACAAAAGTTTGAATTTGATATTATAGATAGGCCGGGAAAGAAGCATGTCAATGCGATGTACTCTCTTGAGCCTATGATGGTTTAGGATCATCTTGTGATGATGATGATTTCCGCGATGCAGCCTTATTATCCCTTGACACAATCTCTAGAGAATACATAGATATTTGGAATTATCTGAATGAATTCAAGTTTCCTAATGGTGCCAATGCAAAGACTAAGAGAAAGATTACTCAAGCCATCGTCCATATTCTATTCTCGCATGGAGTATTATTTCGAACAGACTCGATGGACAAGACAAGAGGGCAATTGGACGTGATCAAGAGAAGGAACTCTTAGAAGAATTCCACAATGATACATGTGGAGGGCACTTCTCCGACAACTTACAGCAAGAAGGATCTTGGATGCAGGTTATCACTGGCCCACTCTTTTTAAAGATTGTTATAATTATTGTAAGACATGTGATATTTGTCAAACACATGGTAACCGTAAGACTTCATTAGCTCCATTATGTCCTGTTCTTCCCCTTGGTCCCTTTGAAAATTGAGGAATAGACATTGTAGGTCCACTTCCAACTACATCACGCCAAAATAAGTATATTGTAGTTGCCACAAATTATTTAACCAAGTGGGTTGAAGCTAGGCCATTGAAAACAACTTCCATGGATGAAGTGGCAAGGTTCATGTATGAATGCATTGTCACCAGATTTGGTTGCCCATTAGAAATTGTAACAGATCAAGGAAGCCACTTCATTAATGAGGTGGTAGAAGCCCTAGTCAATAAGTTTTCTATTAAGCACAGGAAGGAAACAACATACAAGCCAAGCACAAATGGACAAGTGGAACAAACAAATTTTGTGTTGTGTCAAATTCTAGCAAAAGATGCAGCCTTGTAGGTACATAAATGGGATAAAAGGATTCATGCAGCATTGTGGGCATATAGGGAAACATCAAAGTCAGCAATAGGATACTCCCCATTTTAGTTGGCCTATGGCATTGATCCAGTTCTTCCTATTGAGTTTGATATTCCCACTATGAGAATTATGAAAAATGAAAGGATGGATGAAAGTGATTCAGTAAAGGAAAGGTTGGTACATCTTCATTTGCTAGAGGAAATGAGAGAAATAGCAAAGGATACAAGCTATAAGAAGAAAATGAAGCAGAAGGAATACTTTGATCAAAAGATCCGAGTGGTCTCCATTTCATGTGAATGACTTGGTTCTCGTATATGATTCCGTATACAAAAAAAGAAGACAGAGAAAATTTCTTCCAAAATGGATGGGGCCCTACAAAATAGCAGTTGTGCATGAAAATGGTACGCACTCACTAGAGGAATTAGATGGCACTCCTATTACAAAATGGGTCAACCACGACAAGTTGAAGATTTTCCAGCACTAGAATAGTCTACTCGAGGATGGAGTAGAAGCTAGGAAGGGGGAAGATGTCGACACTAAAATTTTCCTCCGTAATTTCTATTTCATTAATGTTGTTAAGTGTAATTAGTAGTAGCATCGATAGAAGATAACGACGCCATCGATCAAGACGGTGCCGCCAATAATGTGGAGTACGGTAACAATCAAAGTACAATAGGAATGTTGTAAAAAGTAAATATTTGTCGTAAGTAGTCCGGTAATGTTAAAATGTCAAAGTTTGGGTAATTAGAGAAGTAGGGTCTACATGCTTAGGAATTAGAAATATTATATTGGTAATAAAAACAAGGAGTGAGGTCATAAATATTTTGTGTATTTTATTTGTAAAAAGTCTAAAAATGTGGAACCCATGTAAAATGATAAGGTTTATCTTATCTTAACGTATAAGCTTACATGTACAGATAAGAGTTAAGGTATGGAATATGATTCGTTAGAGTGGATTTCTTATCCTATCTTAGAGATAAGATGGATAATCCTGGAAGTTATATAAATAGAGAGCTTCCCCCTCATTTAGCATGTAGAAGGAAGTAGTGAGAAATATTGTAGGAAGTGTGCGAAGGAAGCCATCGGTTTAAGGTGTGTTGAAGAAGCCATTAAGAGGTGTAATTGTAAAGTTTCTCCCATAGTCTTGGGAAAGGCAAGTGAAGTCAATAACGAGTTGAAGTACCTCATGGGTGAGATTGTAATAGTTTCATGTTAATATTATAATTTATTTTGATATTTCAGATTTGTCATCATCTTTATTATTTTATTTTATTGCATTTCGTATAATTTTTTTATATTAATTTAATTAATATTAAATCTTATTTAATGTTTAATGTTCTTAACCACTCAGATAAAACATGGTATCAGAGCAGGTTCAAAAGGTTTTCAACCAAAGCTAAATGTAATGTGGTGCTTGGGAGTCTCAAACTATGTTTTTATACCTAAACTATTTTTCCTCTTTTTACTACACAAAATTCCATAAATTATGGAATATGATGATACTGCATTAAAGGGATCAAAGAGAACTTTCCAACGAGACAAATGTTTCCTAATTTGGAGCTATGGATAGAATGTTATGGCTATTTAAATTTTTGCATCTTGTAACAAACAACAATTCGTCATGTGACAACTTTTTATTTAGTCTAGGTATTCCTATATCTGTCTTTCTAATTATTTCCTTCTTTCCCTCATGTCTACCTTTTATTTGAAACCACGAGCTTGAGGTCCAAAAAATACATTTGGTTGAAAAGCCTACAAAATTATGCCACGTGTCCCTCCTTTTTTTCTTGGATCTATGACACGTGCCTCCCTTGTTAAATAAATTTATACCTTTATATTATTTACTTTCTTTGATCAAATATCATTATATACGCTTTGATTAATAAATTTTGTTAGTACTTAACATATGTGGCCCGCTTAACACTACTAAGCATTTTTCACAAACCTGAAGTTGTAATTAATCTCCTTGATAAAGATGGAAAGATCATTATCGATTTGAGTATTTTCAAGTATTTTTTTGTTATGTAAATTACTTACTTATTATAAGTAACTTTAACCTATTATCAAAGATAAGTCTTGTTAATGCCTAGTTAATTGATTTAAAATCAAGATCTAGTTTATTATATTAGTATGTGATTACTACAAAAAGCTATATATGCATATCAAATGACGCTTGGGAACACCTTTTTGTCTTTATTAGAGACGTCCAATATTGATTGCATCTAATATATTTTATAAGATTAATATTTTAAATATGTTCAACATATTGGTAATATAACATGGTTAGTTATTAAGCATATTGTTATATAAGTTGTTATACAACTTGTGTTTAACCTATAAATGTAAGTTTTATATATGGTTAAAAGTCAAATAAATAATGATTTATATTATGTTTATTATGATATCTATATGGATATTGTGACTATAACCATGTTGATGGTGTGTTAGATATAAAATATACAATGGATATGTGTTCACATTTTTGGTATAGGTTTCATTACTTGGAGCAATAAAAAACATCCAACAGTTTCCATATCTTCTACTAAGGAAGAATATATAAGTGTAATGGAAGAAGAAAAAAGAAGCCATGTGGCTAAAGTGGATATTGGAAGAGATATACTTGGATGATAAAGGAAGAACTCCTCTTCCATGTGATAGCAAGAATTGCATTGCTCTTGCTAAGACTCCAATTCAGCATTAGAGAATGAAGCATACAAAGATTCATATGAGTTTTCTCTAAGAGAAGGTTCTGTGTGGTGATATAGATCTCCATTACTAGAAGGATGAAGATTAAGTTGCAGATATGTTTACGAAGACATTGTGTGTTGTAAAATTCTGCAAGTTTCATGTAATGCTTGGCCTTTTAGAGTTTCCATTAAGGGGACTATACATGGAAATTTCACCTCCTAATTGTTGGTTGTGTGATATCTCCTTCTCCTCTATACTTTTTCTCCATTGTAAAGCATTGCAAAAAATCATTTTATGATCTTTTTAAACTTTCCAGTCTAAGTTTATGATGTACAATCCATTGTTTTGCATCATTTTTAAAGGAGGTTCTTATGTTATAAAAGGCTCCTAGAGATGCTGGTAGATATTTTCCATGAGAAACTATGAGATATAGTCCCACAAATCATGCTTATCATATTTAATTCAATACTATTTTATGGATTCCAAATCCTTTTGTACCAAAAGGTAAGTTGAGCATGATGAAGGTGTATAAAATTTTCAAATGTGATATTCTAGCCTAAACCTTCACTATGGTTTATTAGTTTATAAATCCTATTGTATAAACAAGTAATGTTGGCATATGTTCCCCACTTAATATTAAGTGTTCTTATAAACAAACTATAGTTTATAATTAAATAAATTATAATATATAATATTTTAATTTATTTAATATAAAATTTGTGTTTATTATGTTAATTTATTATTTAAAAATTAATTAATAGTTACGAGGTACTTCATGAGAAGTCACACCCATTTGATTTATTTATATTGACCCGTGGGGTCATTTTAAATGTAATGAATTTATAATTCATGTGATGAATTCATAGAGGAGATAAGTGAGGGGAATGGAGATGTACTAGAATGAGTTTCTCATTAATGGAAATATTACCTTTTTCATGCTATTTTACCCTTGGGGTTTTTCCACGTTAAATTTGTGTCTATGTGATTTTATTTTATTGCATTTGTTATAATGTTTTTTATATTAATTTAACTAATATTGAATCTTATTTAATGGTTGATGTGTTTAACCCTTGGATTTGACAAATGTGACCATGCACATCCATATTATACACCCTTTCTCTTCCAGTTATCTACATGTCCTTATCACCTTGATCCTTGTCCTTCACATTATCTCACATCCTCATTTTAGGATAATGTTCCTTTTGAGATCCTCATGCACTTCTTTTAAATCTCAATGTATTTTTGTTAGAAACTGGAATACTGAGAGAGGGGTGAATTAGTGTTGAATTCAACTTTAAATCAAAACCGATCAGATTTTTAACTTAAACAACAATACACATCAAAAGAAAATGGTAATCACACACACACAAGAGACAAGAAGTTTTATGTGGGAAACTCAAAATAGGAGAAAACCCACTAAACCAAATCACTATAGGCCAAATGTTAAAAAAATTTGTTGATCTAGAACTCAACACATGAAGCTACAACTTCAATCCAAGCAACTACTTGACCATATGCAAGCCATAACTTTCTAGAAAGTAACCACTTCCTGATTAGAATGAGCTATAACTTAGTGAATATATAAAGAATATGAACACACTTAAATTTGGATGTCAAAAACCTGATAATGATCCTAAATTATCAATTTATCCTTCTCAAAGTACCTATAATTTAATCAATATTTCACCTCTCTATCAACATGTTGTCTTACTAATTGATGGACTCACCTATTATTCTTGAATTGCTAGTTTAAGGAAAAGTTTGATATTAAAGATTCAAAAATCACACATATTGAAATATTTGTAATTTTTATTCTCTATTATCACTTACTGCCATGTCTTAGATGTCACTGTCATCACACTATATCACTGCTTTCATTAAACTTCTATGGATTTGTTTTGAATGTCTCATAGTTTCCTTTTCTTATACCTTTGTTTTAATATCATTCACATCAGACACACTGATATCAGTAACACATCCTTCACTGTGTGTATGTTTTAGTTACCTTCCATTCATCTCAACAGTATCATTGTTTCAAGAGTATTTTTTTTTCCTTATACAATTTTATTCATCAACTTCTTCAAACTCTTCATCCAACCATGAGTCTTCCAATTTCTCTTGTGAGTTGTGAAGTATTTGACTTAGCACACATTTATTGATAAAGAAAAACAATTGTCTTTTAACCTTTTTATTCAAGTTGAGAGAGAGTTTCATGAATTTATAACTATTGAAGACTCCTCACCTTCTACAAGAGTCACACTAATTCGAGCTAAAGTGGTCTAACACTATTCAATTTCAAACATGGAAAGAGACTTAGTGGTTTAGACAACTTCCTAATTTTCTGGCTCTGATATGACTTTATATGCAATCAATTCACATCTTTCATGTGCCTTGAAGATAGATGAACCACATTACAATGTTTATTTAAACATTTATTAGGTTTTAAAAACTTTGCAAGACTAACTAAATTGTCCTCCACCATGAATTTTTCTTTAAAGAGTGTCAATAATTCACAGATTCAACACTGTTACACAAATTTTGAATTTCAAAGCAGTGCACTAGCACATTTAGACTAATTGGACCATTAACAAGAAAATGTAAGGATTGTAAGGAGCTTCTTATTTGAGATTGCAAAATAATTTTTACTCAAAATGTTAAACACAAACCCTGCACACTGTATTCGCGAGATACAAAAATTATGTGGACAAATTCTCACTATATGCTTGATAAAAATGGAAAATTCTTTTTGCAAATGATTTGGGAGACAAAAATAGAGATATCCTATGAAACTAGAATTTTTCATCGGTTGGTTTGAGAGATTGAAAGTTTTTTATGTTTCTAACCCTATAATGAGGGTATACATCCACTCTACACACTTGAGACCACACAAAAATTGATTTTCAAGCTCAATTATTGATGGAAATTGAAAATTATAACTTCTAAGGATATGATGAGTAAATATTCACCTTCTATAAACAACTAAACATCATGAAATTGCTCCATTTTCTCCCAACAATCAGGAGTGAAATATACAATGATGAAGAAACATGATAATATAATTGTTTTTAAGTAAGCACCTCCTTTGATGTATTTGGTTAGCAATCCAAATAAAATGGAGGGATTAATGATGAATAAAACACCTTACCATAGTGATAAAAATCATCTACAAGCTAAGAAACCATATCGACTTTTTTTTCATTCTTGCATATTGGAGTTTAGTCTTCATCTTGACTATTTTCAAGCACAAAACAAATCTTCACTCGAACTTGTCATCATCTTCACTTGTGATAGTGACACTAACCATAAACATCATGATTTTTAAGGGGAATTTGAGGTCATACTTATCTTAAACAGTAATATTTTAAGCAACTACATACATAAATGTGTTAACTCCACAACTCATGCATAAACATATTTAGAAGTAATTCACACTTCACCATTGCACTTGAAATTACCAAAAAAATTTTTTTTCTGTAGAAGAGAAAAATAGCTCATGAACCTTGAGAAAAATATTTTCACAATATCTTACTTAAAAATTTTCAATCTTGGAGGCTTAAAGCATAACTTCCCAAAACCTAGTCCTAGATAGAAAAGGGATGCCTATATAACATAGTTCATCTTGAGAGAAATGGGGTCATAATTTTGGATTATATGAGGTTTATTATGCTTCTAAGAAGAATATTTATCTTTCACCAGTGAATTAGAGTTATAAAATTTAAATTAGGATAATAAAGTCAAGAAGAATCCCTAGAGAGAGACCAAACATCAACAGAAGAATGCTCATAACTTTCTTAAATATTATACAATTCAGCTGAATTTTTTTATAATATCTCAAGCTTGGAATTTTATATAAAAATTCCTTCTATGATTTATTGTAAGGAGGAAATATTTTTTTCTTGAGTGTTAAGAAGCCAGGTACCTTATTTTGCATTTTTCAAAAACTTGTTTTACAAAAACTAGCATAACTTTCACATACCTTCTCAGGAATTTGGTGAAATTTTTCTTGAAGAACCTAAAATAATCCCTCTACATGATACATGAACTCATTTTTCATACATATTCATGTACTATCCTATCCTATCTCATTTGTATCAATATGTAGTACCAATTCTCAAGGCTAACTTCTGTGAACTTTTGGCTTATGCCTCTAGGAGATAAACTAAGCCTTCTTATTGCACACACATGCCCTAGAAAACATTCCTAGGCTTTTCCCATGCTTATATGAAATTTCCATGACCTGTAACAACCTCTCACACCTTATCAGGTTCCAGAAATAGGACTAAATGGGCCAGTTTCAACTGCAACTTCCAACAAATGACCTGATACACCATGTGAGAGATATTTCCCATGTTTGTAACATCATTATTGATTTGTAGACCATCTAAAAACAAAAAATATAAACTATACTATTCATTTATAGATAAACCACCTCACTATTTGTGCTTGAAGCGCCTTGAAACTTTCCTGAAGCTTCCTGAAAGCAACTTGAACCACTAAGCACCATTGAAAACCACCTGACCTGTATGCCCTTTCACTCTTCCTTTGTCATAAATACCATGTGACATCAATGAAAAAAATAAAAATTTGACAGGTGCAACACTTTCTTTCCCTTTTTTGGATTTATCTTCTCCGTGGCTCACTACTTCCTTGTTTCCTCTTAAAAATTCCATGTGGTCCCCTTTATCTTATCACGCACTTTCCATCTTTCACCTTCTTGTTCTTGGCTGTTATTTCAATTAACTAGTTTGTTTCATGTTATTCCTTCACAGAAACATTCTTCTCTTGCATGCATTTTCTCTACTTCCTCTTATGTGCATTTTTTCTCCTTCGTTCACACCTTATGCCTCTAGGTTGTCTGCCTCTAGCTATATTCCTTCTTTCTCCCATGCATGCTCCTTTATCCTTCTACACCTATGTTGTTCCCTAACATGAATCCTTCTTCTTCTGCATCCACTCTCTCCTTTCCCACCTCATCATGGGATTTCCTTTTCATGTACACCTTAAATTCCCCACACACTCTTATCTACTTCTCCTCATGCTCATTTTTCTCCCTATGACCTTATTCCTCATCCTACTTCTTATGAAATTCTTTCATTTCCCTAAAAACATTATCCCAATGTGTCATCCTCCTCTTCATGTACATTTATTTTGTGGAAGCCTCTTCATTTGATTTTGCATGCCACTCTTTCCTTATCTTTCCAACCTCATCATTTTATCCTAAGACCTTCCTCTTATTCATTATGGAAGATCGTCTTTCTTCTAGCGTACATCTTCCTTACACACTCCTTTCCTTTTTGTGTGTGCCTTCAACTTATCCCAAGTGCACCTTCCTTATTTAGTATAATTTTTCCTAAGTCCTAGGATGGCTTTACATAAAAAACATAAGGTAATTTAAAACTTGATGTCCTCTTGAAGCAGGTGTGAGTGATATAATTACACTTTGGGAAACTATTTCTAGATCCTTTATTAAATAAGGCATCTTCCTTTTTCACTTCGTCATATGCTTTCTCAAGTATTTACTCACTCCCATGTGACTTTACCATACTACTTTACATTCTCTTGTGAGTTCCTACTACCTGAAAACCTCTTTTCTCTGGGAGGTTCATCCTTTAAAATTGTTAGCAAGATTGTTCTCTTCCTTCCTCTACATAATTATCTTCTTGCTCTACTTTCTCCTTTTCTTCTCTGTAAGGATTATCCATTGATAAAAAATCTTGAGTCCTTCCCCACCCTTTTCCTCTTTTTTTTTTCTCTATTATTGGACTTATGTTCTCTATGCATTTTTCCAGTGTGTAATTATTTCTTTTTCTTCTCTTCTTATTCTTTATGTCTTTTTTGTCATCATTTCATCCTCTTTGTAATGCCTACTTTTTACTCACACAAAAACAACAGTAAAAATACCAGGATAATTTTTTTTGACTTACATTACTCACTACACAATGCCACAAGGGCTCCAAGTAAAGAATACTCAAAGACGCATGCGACACTTACAAATCATCGACTCACATAGACACATGACAAAACCATAGACATGTTAATGCCACACTTTCCCCAATGAATGAATACTAGCAATGACCCAACCACAAGAAAAGGACTCAAGGATTGGCAACCCACAACACATAATTTATTTAATTGCATTTTAGTTACGATCAACATTCCAAGAACATTAGTGTGCAAGGAAAAATTTCTCCTTTTTCCATCTACAGATTCTTAAGTTCATTCCACAATTAATTTATAGTTCGACCATTTTAAGTTGGCCTTTTTATCCTTTACGGAAATTTCCATAACTTACATACTTATTTGACATAATTCAAATTACATATAAAGTGCTTAATTATCTTGTTCATATGTTAAGAATATTCTTCTCGAACATTTATTCAATGTCTACCTTTTACGCTTGCAACTCAAGTGAATCCAACTTGATGTCCAGAAAGAAATATTAGGATTTAAGGAAGATTTATATACAAGATAGATTTTTTTCAAAAACATTTTTCGATCATGGTATAGTTATTTCCCTACCATAGTTATTCTAATTCAATGACTTGTGGAATTCCATTTATATATATATATATATATATATATATTTTGTTTTCTTGAAGTTTGATCACACCAAGGAAATTCATATTCTTTGTAACTCATGAAAATGTTGAATTAAGTTATAAGGACTCCAAGAGTGACATTATTCCTAACCTCAAATCTCATTTTTTCTCTTCTATGCTTTACGTTTTCATCGCATTAAGGTCTCATTATTACCATCGCTTTAAAACAAAAGAGTTATGAAAGTACTTGTCTAACATCTTAAAGAAGTACATGGTTAGAAGCATTATAAACTACACATGAACCACAAGTGATTTGTGTTCAAGGTAAGGTCCCATGTTTCTGCATTTCATGATTCCACATGTGAAATATTATTTATTCCTTAATGTCATAAAAGGACATAACAAGGTTTTACGAGACAAGGTTTCAGTTTCTTGGGTTCTCTTAGGTCAACATCTTTCAAATCAATTTTGTTTTGCAAAGAGTTACTTATAATTTTCTACCCACATGTTAACCTCCAAATCAACTAAGGTTTATTTTAATTCCAATTTTCACTCAGGCTTTAATCCCTATTATAGATTAGATTAAGGTTAAAACATATTTACCCTATAAACCCTTCATGAGAGATCAAGGAACTATATTGTCACAAGCCAAAGATAAGACATTTAGCTGTAAGGGACTAAAGAGTTCACTAACAATAATGCAAGACATAGAACAACTATATCCCGATCTCCATTTATGTCGTTTGAATCCAACAAGGATTTCATTCAATGAAGAAATTTAATTTTAAATCTATCTTCGAAGACAAGGTAGTCCACTAGGATACGAAGGAGGAGTTAGCTCTACATACTCCAAAAAAGTTTGACTATGTCACTCCTATCTATCAGGTTTATGACAATGTCACTAAACATACTGACTAAGATGATAAACCCATTCTTGGGCTCTTGTTTACCCAAACTAGGAGGTTCCATCAAGTGTAGAGTTTAAGTTCATTCTATGGTTTTCAATGTCTTCTATGGTAAAAGTATCACACATGAAGACATGTTATGCTCAAATATTATACAAGGGTTGAGTATTTCGATTAAATCTCTTTATTACGTTTACAAGGTAAGAATACAACAAGCTAATTAATTAATCATTTATTGAACACTAAATATGCACTACAAGATATTACTCCAAATTCATTTACTATATATATATATATATATATATATATATTTTTACCATACATACTATGAATCAAATTGAACTTATGATTAAATACACATTTCCTAGATGTCCCTAAAAACTAGCATCTCATGCATATTAAAAAATTTTGAATATAAATTTTTTGTAACATGAGACTACATTATACATATATTCATTTTACAATGAACTACATAAATTACAATGATAAATAATGAATTACACATCACCTTTTCGCCATCATTCTTATATCCTGCAAAACCACGCGAGCATGAAATCAATGATAAATCACTGGCATGGCATCCACCCTAATCTAACATAATTAACATTTTTCAGTTTCCCATTTACATATAATAATAATTACAAATTGCAATCAAAATAAAAGGTTTAGGGACATGTATTCATTACATTTCATTTCACTTCATCTTGTAATCCAAGGAGAGAGAAAGAGAAGGGAAGATAGAGAAAACACCATTTTGTCAAAAGCTCTATTTCACACAAGTTACACTATAGAGTTTTTAAATAGTTATTTACATGTGTCAAAAGTTTCCACGGTGGTTTTAAAACTTGACGAGGGTCCCACAATTTTCTATTTTTACATTTTCTTGCTAGCTACAAAAACATTCAAATCGGGTTCGGAGGCTAAGAATCCACTTTCAAAAGTTGTATTCTGAAGAGAAAACACACCACAGTTAAATTCCTATGTGTACGCTTATATACCAAGAGCTCATAGCAACTGACATAATCTTGAACTGGTGAACGGTTCATGTTTGGTGGCTAGTTTTCTGGATCCATTGGTCGTAATTGACCTAGTTGCAAAAGAATAAAAGTTAGCTCGAGGGCTCAGAAAACTACGTCCAACACTGACATTCGATGGATGAATGCACAACGAGAAACTTCCTACAAGTTCCCCTATATAAGGAGAATTCAATAGAGTCAATGGAACTCAGAACTAGAAAGCAGTCTTCAAACGGTGACAAGTTTTCTAAAGCCACTGGTCCTAATTAGTCTAGTTTGACCTAATCAAAGTGCAACTAGACACCTACAAAATGCCATTTCCAAACTATTCAGAAAAGTGTTTTTCCCTAAACTAAAAGTTCCATGCAATTGTCTAGTAAAAACACTAGAGGTTTACAAAGACAGATAATAATTTCTCTATCCAGGTTTCAAATGGTGGTTCAAAATGAAAGCCAACTTTCTAGATTTAACAACTTCCTACCACTACAAAATAGTGTAACAGGGCTCCTACAAGGGTGTCAAAAAGATCACAAATGTTCATTCAGGGTCAAACCAAAGGGTAAGGTGACTCCTCACATAACAAGGTACATGAATGAAGCTTAACATCCCATTTTCGGAGTTATGAGGGGTACTTAACGAGTCTCTAGAAAATGAAAAATTATCTATTTAAATAGGGAGATGGTCAACATTTTTACTGGGAAGTCAATTTTGTCTTGTCGATAAAACAATATTGAAGCGATTTAGTTAGGTGGGAAGTTTTCTAAATCACCTCAGAATGAGGATTGAAGTTCATGGTTTAATACAAAGGGTTATTTTGAATTCGTGAGTTACGACATGACATTTTATTTTTTTGTAACAAGTTAATATAAAACAATTAATTGTATTATAATCCTAATATTTTAAAATTATATTAAGTTGCAAATGAAAACTAAAGTACGAGAGTTATGAAAGATAAGGGGAGATGAACCATGCTTGGAAATGAACTGGTGAGGTAGAAGTTGGGGAGTTGACATCACACCCATTGATTTCACTTGCTTGCAGCCACGAAACGAAAACCCGAAAATAACATCCACAATAATGTCAAAATCAGTGGCGCTTCTATTGGAAAATCCTATGGTGGAAAGAAAGGAACAACAAGTGCCTCTAGCTGAGTAACAATCCCATGGTAAAGAGGCTTATCAGTGCATTTGGGATAGCAACCAACCAAATGCCATGTATCCAAAAAGATAAAGGTGGTGTGCAACCACCAGTCCATTACCACCATTGTTGTTAGGGCCACAAATAATTAGCACCCGGTTGTACTCATTCATTTTGTAAACCTCTGCTATGGGTGTTGCAACACTGAGGCCTGCCAACTCCATCAACTGGTCTACACTAAATCCAAGAGGGCTCATAAGGAGTTCATCAATCGCAGCAACATATTTCCGTGAAAGGTATGATATTGCTTCTAGATCATGAATGTGTTGAAGGGACTGAATAAATTTTGTTCCCATTTCTTCAGATCTGACCATGCTCTGATGAAAATCACATTTAAAAGATGAAAATTTGGAACATGTGACTTGTACACTGAGAGCTCCAGAGGCAACTACAACATTTAGAAGCCAATACGTGGTGAGCTGACAAAGCTAAATTTACAGGCCCAAGCCCTAAGGATGTCTTTTCTCTCCCGATTACACTGAAATCACACCAACATTTTGTGAAAACAAAACAAACATTTGGGAAAATACAAGAAAGAGGAAGCTTCAATAGGATGACCACCATTCCTGCTAACTAATATCGTCCATGAGGCCACATTATGGGCATTTATTCAAACAACTCACATGCCAAGTGTATACTTCCACATTTTGCATTCACGTATACCAGAGCATTTACAAATACAACATCTGATAGAATTCCTTAATATTTTATGCTTTATTGGAAGTTCATCTCTGTCTCAAAACTCGCATTTGGGATAGGTCGAGAAAGGTAGGCAAAGGAAAGTCAAATTTATATTATGCTTTGATGGATGTCTACCTATACTAAGCCTATGCTTTACATAGGTAGGGAGGTTACCTGAAGGTTTCTAAAACTTCTCAACAAACCTATTCATGTAAATCTCATAGTCGTTGCAGTCAAAGAAGCCATGTTTTTTTCTCCAGGGATTTTGGCACATAGTTCACATGCCTTGCACATGCATCTCGTTTTTGTAAGAATGTCAGCCAAAGCACCTGTAACCACAACACCAAAAATTCCTCTACCCTTGTGCTTGGTTGGATGTCTATACCATGTTCCCGATCTCAAGTATTTTGGCGCAGTCTGGGAGTGAAATGTAAGAGAGATCTCTAGCTAGAGAAAAGTAGTAGCTGGAAGTTTCAACGCCTTTCCTCCGCAATCCTCTAGTTTGCATTTTTTTCTAAGGAATCCAATGCTTGAAGGAATAAGGCATGTGTTCCTAGCAAAGAATAAGGGTAAGTGTTGGTGGTTAGGTGAGAAGAATTCATTATTTAATTTAAAAGTACCCACAACCACTCAAAGACCCATCTCCTTCCTCCTAGCCTACCCCACGCATTGTCATTTTTAAAATTTTTGGTCGGCACTACATTCTTCTTTCTTTTAATCCTTCACCATGAATCTTTACTTTCATGCCTCCTTTTTGTTAGCTCCCATTTTACTTATTTTCCTTCTCTCCTTGGGCTCTTCTTACATGTCCTAACTTCAACGCAATCCTCCGATGTCTCTTATTTTCCCTCACTTATGGATTGTTTGAGGTTCTACCCTCTCCTTAACCTCTCAAGATCTATTATACCGCACTCTAACTAAAGGTATTTTTCTTCTCCTCTCCCTTGCTATGGAAATTTCACTTTTCCAATTCCTCTTATGCTCCTTATATGTAGGTCTTATGGAGTCTCTCCAAAATGATCCACCTTGAGATCACTATTGAACACTTTTCCCCCTGGTACCCTATATTCCAGCACACTCTAACAACTATTTCCATTAGCTTCCATCCACTTGTTTCCTTCATGGAAACTTATTATGGGTCAAACCAATCCCAAACTCTCTTGATCTCAACTTCCTCCTTTGCATCATCCCATTATTTCATATAATTTTTTTCACAATCCCACTAGTGCATGTTACCCTCTTCCTTTGTATGCCTTTTTCACACCTCCTTTCAAGATCCTCCTTGGTCTCCCTACTGGGTACACCATTTTTCATGCATACTCTTGAAATATCCTCGATCTCAAATTCTCTTGCAATGGTGTTCCCATTTTTGTGAGTGTCTTCACCTACATTCTTCTCAAATATTCTCGGTGTCTTCTTCTCTACACATCTTATTGCACCTCTTATTTTTCTAGGGTCTCTTCTCTTATGCTCTATATGGAACACCCCACTTCATGATCCTCTGATATGCTCTACTGTGCATCTCCTATGTATTATGTGTGGTTTTTTCTTCTTAAACACTTTCTTCCTTTTGTTCTACTTTATTTTCCATGGTCTCCTGCTTTGGTTCTATGTATACCTTTATGCACTCGTGGTATTTTTCACATATCTCCTCCTCTTGGGAACCTTCCTTTTATAGCATGATACACTCATGTGTTGTCATTTTATGTGTCTCCATTTGTACATCCTTCTATGGTACTCATGCATCTAAAATCTTGCCTATTGGTTGTGCTCCACACTTGGTTCACTTTTTTTGTTGCACTCTTCTCAAATAAAATATTGATATGCCTCCACACATGCCTCCTTCTGGTACTCTTTTAAGACTTTTTGTAGATTATTTTCTTTGCACCTTTGACTCTTTATTGATTCCTTCATATTCTCACAAATTCTAGCTATAAGACCCTTACTTTTCTTGTGGTATTCCTTTACATGCTCTATTCTAGTCCTCACATTTTTTATTCCCTTAAGCTCCTCCATCATTTCTATGAGCTTATTCAATATTTTTGCATTTAAAACTTTTTCGTTTCTTAGTGTCATCTCACAAATTTTTGTACTTTATTTTCTATCCACATTCTCTACCCACCTCTCGCAACATGGAGAAAAATATTCCTTACACTAGTTGCCTCATGTTCAACATTCTTCCATCTTCATTTCCTTCCTCGCTTTCCCATTGGAAAGAACTAGATCTGATACCACTTGATAGTGATAGACTCCACCAAGTAATCCTCAATCCTTCAATTTCCTCTAAGTCACACAATAGGCTACAAAATGAGTACATTATTTCTTTTATGAAATAAATCCATACAACATCTACAACGTCCCTGAAGAAGATGTATAGAATGTTGTTTACACAAAGGGAAAAGAAAGCCTCATCTCTCTCATTCTCTCCTCTTGGTTCTATCGTTGATCCTACCCTCTTCTCTCAGTCCATCTTATCTCTTCCTCCTTTGGACTACATGGCATCCTTTCATCCCTTTACGGTACTCAACAATAACTATTGCCTCAACAAATTTTAACTTGGTGGTCTCCTCTTCCTTTTATAAAAACAAACTTGAATTTTCATACTTATCTCTCCTCGGTGTTGGCTTTTCCATTCTTATAGTTTGAACTTCAAATTTGAATTTTGCTCTTTTCATGCCCTTATCTGTATCATATTATGTCAACGAATCATATTGTGCCACATCACTTAGTGGTTAGATTCTCCTTATCAACCACTCCGTCATCAAGTCACTATTACCCATGTGACCATGTAGATCCATATTATCCGTCATTTCTCTACCAGATGTCATCATTCCCTTATGACTTTGGTGCTCATCCTTTGCATTATGTCGCATCCTCACCTTATCCTATGGTTCCTTTCAATATCCTTGCACACTTTTATATCTCTATGTGCCTTCCTTTATTGCTTATCATCTTTTTCTTCTCCATGCCTCTTCACTTCCTTGCTTCCTCTTAAAAATTCCTTTTGCTCCACTTTATCTCCTCATTCCCTTTTAATCTTGCACCTTCTTACACATGGTTGTTATTTTGATAAACCAATTCTTCTCAAAGAATTCCTTTCCATAATGCATTATTATCATGCTTTCCTTTTGTCTCCTTCCTCTCATATTCATGTTTTATCCATCCTTCATACCTTATGCCTCTGGATTTTCCACCTCTCTCCCTCTTTCTTCTTTCTCCCATGTGTCCTCTGTTATCCTTTTGTGGATTCCCATGGACAGCTTCCTTCACTTTCACTTTTCCCTTTTTCTTCTTACTTTGTGATTACATTTTCATGCATGTCTTGACTTCCCCATGCACTCTTCTTTGCTTATCTTTATGCACATTTTTCTCCTCGTGCCTTTACTCCTCATACTAATTCTTATGTACTTCTTTCTTTTCCCTAAGAAATCATTCCCATGTACATCCTCCTCTTTCCCTGCATTTCTTTTATGCATACCTCTTCACTTGTGACTTTAGGACACTCTTAAATTCTCATTTTCTCCTCATCACTTTATCGTATGACATTCCTATTCCTCCTTTTGGAATATCATACGTGTTCTTCCCTGCACATATTCCTTGAAATCTCATTTCCTTTTCCTATGAACCTTCAATTTCTTGCACGCACACCTTCCTTATTTAGTGTAGGTTTTCCTAAGCCCCACGATGTCTGTATATCATAGAATCAATGAATGGTTTAATCCATAAATAATGGCTAAATCCGTACATATTGTATACTTCGACAAAAAGGATAAATTATTTGTAGGATATTTTTAGATTTTTAAACATTTTTTCACACCATGATCAGTTTCCAGATCTATGAACTAGAAAAGTGCACTATTTAACGATTTACTCAAAATCAGCACATGTTCTAATTGATCTAACTTGTAAATGTGTGTGTGTGTGTGTGTGTGTGTGTGTGTGTGTGTGTGTGTGTGTGTATGTGTGTGTGTGTGTGTGTGTGTGTATGTGTACTCTCACTTTAGTGTTAATTTTTAATCAATAATATTAAAACACATCATATTTCTAACCTTTAGTATTGAAACTTGATAAGTAAAGAATCCATATTTGTTTATTTTTATGTTTAATCATTTAGGAAATCCGCTTATTGATCGAATCTGTAACCTATTTTACCTATGTAATGATTTTCTAAATTAGTGTTTTTATTAAAAAACCCTAGATTTTCATTTCAAATATGTGTATTGATATTATTTCACCATGTCCTAATTTTTTCTCTTTACTAATACTATTGTTGAATCCTTTGTTGAACCTTCCTAAGGAATAATTTTTAGTTATGATTTTAATCATTATGAAACATTTTATGGTATTGATAATTTTTTTAATAAAATGCCTAAATTATAATCCCCAACACATTGATGCAATACTCTATATAGATCGAGATTAGTAGAAACACTTGGGTGCCTTTTATATTTATATATTCAATAGTATTAAATCTATTATTTTTCTTCTCCTATCACTACATCTACTATTTTCACATATACATTTCATATATCTTTGGGGCATCCAATTCCCCATCAAAATTTGATAACGTATATCCCTATTTCTACTACCAATACCACATATTTAATGCAAATCTATGGGAATTTTCACAATTAATCTACTACATGTTCTCATCAGCTTCTCATTCATGATTTATAGTTTAAGATACTATAATTGGATCAAGGTGTATCTAGAGCTTCTAATGTTATGGAATCTAACAGATTACTACATAACCCACTTTAACCTATATTGGCATTTTATCTATTACCCCTATGGTTTTTTTTCCTATGCTTCCTATCTATGAGGGTAAAGGTGATATTAAGAAACACATTCACTCTCTTCACATAACTTTCCTATACTATGTTAACAATGATAATTTTCTTAATTTTTTTTTAGAAGTCTAAAAGACTATTATTTACAATGGTTTTATGATATACCTATTCAGTTGGTAAGGTATTTAAATCCATTGGATAATCAATTTATTTTAAACTTATCCATAAATATTGATAATAATTTATCTTATGCTTAGATAGATAAAATTGAACAAAATTGTAAAGAATCAATTAATGATTATGTCTTGTGCTAAAAACATTGAACTTACTAAAATGAGAAAAAAAAATTCTAACATAAAGCTTCAAGGTCTATTTATTCAATCTATTTTACCCCATTTAAATAATTTGTTATGTGTGTAAATTTTATATCCTATGATGAGATATTTTATACTTTTAAGGAAAGAGAGATAAAGTATGTAGCATCGAGAATGCTTAAGTATGGTTCTATCAAACCTAATGCATCTACATATAAATTTCAAGGAAAATATAATTATGAATGAAATACCAATGATAAAAAAGTTAGAGTTAAAGAAATGGTTTATGTCATATCTTAACCTAAAAAGGTTTACCTACAAGTAGATCCTAAAAGGAAATTCATACCATTTTCATCTCCTTGCCTAAGATTACAAAATTTTCCTAAGTGTAACCTTTTATCTATCCTTCATCCTATTTTTATTGATACAAACAAGACTTAAATAAAAAAAATTATTATAATGTCTATTACGACTACCATATATCTAGTGGGACCCTAATAAAAATTCTTCAATCTTCAACATGTTATATAATATCTAATTGAAACTAATTCTATTGTATTTGAGCCCACCCCTTGTCTAATCCAAGCCTTAAGTCAATGAAAATCCTAATCTTAAGATATTTAACAACCCTTTATTTCTAATCACCATAATTCAAAATCTTAGAGTAACTCATAGGTGCATAATGCATATAAGGAATAACCTCCTCCATATATTGATAATCTAATTTATTCTCTTATGTCTTCAATTACTTGTTCTTTGTCTCATATGCCTATTATTAATTTTGATGACTATGACATACTTTATGATAATGTATTTTCTAGTAGGATTTGTATTTGATCCTTTGACAATAAGAAACCTATCCATAATATCTTATTTTATAGTTTTTACAAGCACAATATGTTCCCTTTGGAATTTTTATCTTTTTGTGTTATACTAAGAAACTTGTCTAATCTATTGCCTAATGTCCTAATTAATCTATTGGTCACATTATTCTCCATATTAAAATTGGATTCGGTGTTATGGATAAACCTTTCTTGGTCATTGACAATAATGTTACATTTTATATGATTCTCAAATAACCTTGGATTCGTGATCTTATGGAAAATACTTTTATTATCGATCAATGGGACATATACTGGACAATGGAATTTTTTATATTTAATGTTATTACTTATGAGGATCCTTTACCCATTCCCTTTCGGAAAGAAGCATATATCTCTAAAATAAGTCTACTCATGTTACATCTACAAGCTATATATCTCATAGGTCTCCTCCTATAACAAACAAATCTACTAAGTGTGTCCCATGACCTCAACTTAAAGTAATACATCCTACTCCAATTATGTAAAATGCAGTCTTGAGGAGAAAGTATCCTACAACTATAGATTTATTTTCTTACCCTCCTAATGATATCATAGGGTAGATCCTCTTTGTAAATATTAAAAAAATAAAAATAAATTCCAGTATTATAATAATGTAAAAACATTCAAATACTCTCAAATTTAACAAATGTAGACCTAAACATAGTTTGATGTATTGAGGTTTTTACTTAACATATGTTATTTTTCACAAGTTTAATCGATATCAATTTTATACTCTTTCAACACGTGTTTCATGAATTGTATGTGTATGATGCAAGACACACATGACTCTACAATGATTATTAATCTTGGGTCTATCATTTTTCCTAGTGGTCACCAAAATATTAAAGCACCTTATTCGCTCTTATGTGATATTATTTTATTACTTGGTAATATTTCATATCCTCAATATGCTTATATTATATACTATGATTTATGTTATATGTTCAAATTTTTGGGAGTAATAGATATGGTTTGTGTAAGACTATTATATCATGTACCATGCACCCTTTGGGTATAGTTTAATTTTCATCATCGTGCATTTTCTTATTTACGTTCTTATCTTGTGTTTTCATCCATTTTCCCTCTCTATGTGTGTGCATAACTTAGGTATCTCTTATTTTTATTTGTTACCTTTATTTATGAAAGCATGTAGACTAGATTGTATTTATTTCAACACTATTGTGTTCATTCTATTTGGCCTTTACAATTTCTATGTCCGTGTATGTGACTTATTAATGAAATTGTATTATTATGTCTTTATTCTTGCATCCTTCCATTATTTTTATATATGTTATGTATTAATGCCATGGTTTCTACCATGCACTCTCTTGTAGATCATATCTCTATATAGTGGCAACCCACAACTAGCTTCTTATGTCATCCAAATATGATTATATTCTACATCCGACATGGAAACACTTCAATTGGTTTGAGGTAAGTGATGTAAATAATATCTCACACAACTCAAAAGAGGAGGAATTTATTGGGTTTATCAAAAAATATCCTTGTAACTCAATGACACAATTATTTCATAGATTACACAATATAGTTTGAAAAAATAAAAGGACACATTAACAAGAATAGGTATACATTATTCACATTATTTAAGCATGGAAAAAGTAAACCAACAGGGATGGATTCGTCATACGTTACTTTCCAAAATGTATTGTACCATCTTGGGAAGATTTTTAACATCCGATTTATAATTTTTTGGAACATATAAGGAACTATATGTTTATGCTAAAAATTCAAGGACACATTACACAATTTATATATGAGTTTAAGAAAATATTATATAGAATGTGGCGGGGATGTGTACTTAGTTACTTTTGGATTTGTATATTATAGAATCATTAAAACTTATACAATGTATGGTGTGGGGGAATGATCGTGATTCATTACCATTTCTAATCATATTTGGTATATTAACACTTATTATAATGCACACTGGAGGCATGATTACCTCAGTCATTTGCAAATTTACATCAATTTACACATTTGGAACCAAGATTTTTTGAAAATAGTATTATTTTCTTGGTGAAATATTAAAGGGGTGTCTCGACACCATGTGATACTATTATGCTCTTTCATTGGAAGGAAATTTACGGGAAACCAGATTCCTTATGGCACCCTTTATTTTTTGCATTGGGGACCGCAATTCACTTCCTTGATGAGATGGGAAATCTAATTTCATTCATGTATTTGACTACTAAAAATTATGGATAAATTACCCCTGATCCTCTAGTGGTATAGTTATATTATATATCTCTATGTTATTCAAATAAGAAGGGTATCCATCAACAAGATAAATAGGTGTATTCCTTTTATTCTTTATTACCTTCAAATTTATAAAACTTTAATATCAATTTTAGTATAGTGTTAAAGAAAAATTCTCCTTCTATGGAGATTCAGTAAAATCTATGTTTTTCAATTTTCACATTGGGCTCTTGCCACCATCTTGAGCATCTCAAGAAATAAAGAAAATACCAAGGAAAATAAAAAGTGTGTTTTAACACTTAGGTATTCTTTCTCTTTAACTGGCTAATTTTCATTTCCTCTCATACTAGTTTAACCTAAATGATAGTAATTTATAGGGGTAGTAACCAATGGTATATTATCCTAATGAATTAGTTTCCAAATAGAGTTGTAGTAATATTAAGAATAATCATTAAACAAAACAAATAATTATCGATAATGCAAAAAAGAACTATCAATGAGAAGGAGAAGAATAATTAGTTGTTATCCTAGAGTGTTTCCTAATATTAGTTGACCTAATGAATATAAAATCTTGGAAATATTTTCATAGATAATTTTCTATTAAACTATGTCGTGAACAACTACCTAAACCAAATAATATATTACAACCCAAAATGTACCGCACTAAGGCCTTTTCTATAAGTCATTATCCCTCTACACTTTAAACTCCCCAATATTCTTAGGACTATGTACTACTTCCTATTTTGATCCTTTACATAATGAGGAATTTTTGTAGTATGTGATGATCATTGTGAAATTATTTGAATCTTAAAAACCATATATGGTGAAGGGTTCCTGCAAACAAATGATTAGTTGGATTATGGCCACCTCTATACACCATCGACATCACTACTAATATGAAGATGTCTCAAAAAACATGTCTTTTTCACCTAACATGTGATACCTAAATTTATGAAACCATGTTTATAATCATGACCTTGTAATAATGTGATTTTACTTGAACATTATCCATAACTTAAATTGAGAGGATGTAGTGCTTTTGGTTGCAAATATGGGGAGAGAACTACCCAAAATGAATATGAAAAGTATATGCTACTCAAAATATTCTAGGATTGTATTTTCTTGTGATTTCTCTTAGTGTGTGCTCATTGGAATGCTAAGAGTAAAGTAGGTAGAATGCCCCCTTCTTAACGAGGGATGAGGAATTTTCTTATATATTTTTTCTAGATATGAAGAACTCAAATAAAGCTGACTAGAAGTGCACCAAATGAATTAAAATTAAGAAAATTACTATTAGAGGAAAAGGGGTGAAAGTGGTTAGGTAGGCCCGTAACATATGGGTGATATGACCATTTTTGGATGCTATATTCCTAGATACATATATGAGTAATCTAAAAGTTATAATTATAATATGTGAGTGTATATTTCAATTTGATCAATTAATATGACTGTTATAAAAATAAATAAGTTGTGTGTGCAATCGTGAATGAGTAAGATATTGCTAGGGATGGCATAATTGGTCAAGTTAAGAAAGTGTGGGATAGTGCAAGCGTATTGTATAATATGTGTTGTTGCATGACATGAATTACTAATTTAAGTGTCTACATTTTCCTCCCTTTAAGTATGGAATTGAAAATTTTGTACTTAATGTAAAAGTTACATGAGTGTGTAAAAACACTTTTCCTTCATTCGGATGGACTTGTGCTTGTGCTAGGAATTTACATTTTTTAGTCATTTTTATTTTAACAAGATTATATTTTACTATAATACGAGAGATGGGGAGAGATTATTCCCTCTATTATATACATGGAAATTTTATGAACATTGTGTTGGATTTGGTTGGAAGGACTTTGGGGTGATCATTCCCCAAGTGGAATGTGCCAAAGAGAATAGAAAGAAGTGAAAATACATCCCACATGGTAAAGATGATATTATGGGGAGCATTTCAATTTATTTTCATCCTTCCACAAAAATATGGGTAATGGGAAGTAAAGCCTATGGGGATAATAATCACTTTGACACTTCAAAATACCCATGGATAAGTGTTATTGCATATGAAAATGAACCTAATTGATATGAAATTATCACACAATGTTTTGAGGCAATGCTAGATTGCATGTACCCTTACTACCGCCATAATCTAATTTATACCATGAATTTTATTATTAAAACTCAGTAAAGTTCTACAAATGTCTCCGAGAAACTATACAAACTAAGAATATTGTTGAATATTCCTCCGGGATGGAAGCATATGGAATAGGCCATAACATCTAAATGTTATGGTATTTCTTGTACATTTTTTCCTTGTATGTTTTCTGAGATAATTTTGTTTTTAAACAATTTTATCAACCTCTATAATATTTGAATTTGTATCTATTATTCTATTACATGATTATAAATTTTAGTGAGGTTGAGATATCATCCAATGGTTTCCAAATTTTTAAGGTGCATCGGATGGAATAATGGAATTAAGGCTTAAACACGAGGAATTGTAGTTGATGTGCACATGTGTTGTAGATTTATTTTAGGGGAAATAGGGGGAGTGTGTATGGTGTATACCATAGTGCATACATAGTAATATAATAGAAAAGTTAGAAAAGTGTTAGTAAAAGATACAAAAATAATGCAGTCGATGTAAGAAAAAGCGTGCATTGACACACAAACATAACAACATGGAAAAAAATATGCCGCATACATGGAACACCACCTCGGATGTCATAAGACAATCTAGGTACTCAATTAAAATAATCACTAATCAATTAACATAGGGAGTTTCCCACAAATAAGTGAAAGAAAAGAGAAAGAATGTAAAATAAGAAACATGCCATGGTATGAAGATCATTATGTCTTTGAATTAATCTACAAAACAAATTTACCATGTATGAAGCACCCATTATTATGTTAAGAGTAATTAATAGTATGCCACAATGTATGCATCGAGTGAATAAGGTAAGATAAAATAAAGTATCAAAGATTGGAATAATATCATTTGTACATGAGAAATTATAAATTGGATGCCCCCAATAGCTACGAAAGAACTGGTAAAGAAAATTAGCATGCATCCTGCATCATATAAGAATATTTGTATAGTATGCATTCAACTGAATGTACCACTTGAATGTACATGTGTATAGAAAAAGGATATAGCATATTATGTATCAAGCTAACATGTGAAGTAATGTGCAACAAGAATAATATAAACGTGTAATAAAAATAACAAAGCGATAGTGACACACATATTTTTTTGATGTTTGTATATATTTGAATGTTTTGGGATTTTGATGCATATTTGAATGTTTTATATTTTTAGGCCCCATTGAGGAGTATATGAAAACATATTCTCTAAAGAGAGAGTTATCCAAGAATTCCCAAGGGGGAAATATGTAGATTTTATCACTTTTAATGAATATATTATGTAACTAGAGAGGGTAATCAAGGTTTCTCATAGTTTGTGTGTAATGTGAGTTTTGGGTGTGTAACCAATCCCTCAATAGTCAATTTGAACCTATAAATAGAGTGTTTCATCATGAAAATAAGGGGAAATTGGTTGCCTCTAGTGCGTGAGTAGTGTATGGACTATCCAATGAGAACCTCCGGAGGAGGTTAAGAGGCTGCTGGGAGAGATGGATTTTTGGGCCTTAGTTCTGCCAAAGAATGTGATTCAAGGGTATATGCCATATAAAATTTAGGAGGACTGAAAGGTGGATTACATCCAAAATAATCCATGTGTGATTTAGATGATTGGTAAGTAAAAGTATGAGGGGAAAACCTTGAAGTGATAAAATGATGAACCATGTATGAATTAAGTACCAGTGTTTTATTAGGAGGAACATGAGGATATTATAAATATTCTAGAGAATTATTTTAATGATGGTATTCTATAGAAACCTTGGGAAGAAGGAGATAAACAAGGACAACTACAATTATAAGAGGTGATATAGAAGCATTCAGTGATAAAAACATACCAAGATGTGTAATATGTAGCAAGAGTAAGATTAACATAGTGGCACCATGTACATCATTATTGGCCAAGATTACATATATAAGTGCATTAAATGTAGTGGAAGTAAGTTTAGAAGAGACAATGGTAGAATTTTGTAGAGAAGTAGGTATAAAATCAACCATGTGCCAAGTAGTATGTTTCAAATCCATGATTAGTGCAACATTGGTAAAAAGAAAATGATTTTTCCCATCATTATGGGTATAGTAGATATAGCTATGGGAGGAATAAGATGAGATGTAATATTAAGTGTGGGAGGACTTTGCATAACAACTTGGGAATCCATTGAAAAGAGGATGTAGTAACATCGTGGTGTAATTGAATAAATTGGGTTTATAGATCATGCACCAAATACTCTAAGACATGGGTGCAAAAATAAAAATTATGTTGAATTTGAGAGATAAAATGAGAATAAAAATGAGTAGTAGATATAGGAATAGAGAAGTAAGATGCAATTCCTTTGTGAAGGTGGGGAGAAGAAATTGATTAAAGTATGTGAGTGCAACATGCATATCATGTAATCAAGGTTGACCTAAAATAATATTATAATTGGGATTATTAGGCATGACTTGGCATGGAAAATTAAAAGCAAAAGGATCTATTTTAATTGTAAAAGTGATCTCCCCTAATAAAATTATAGGAGTATTATCAAACCCAAGAATCCATAGGGTAGAGGGAGTTAGGTTGTTAGTAGAAATTCATATTAAAGGTAACATATAAATGTTACATATGTTATGGCTAGTGAATCATAAGAAACCCATTTAATTTCAAATTTCAAATATGATATACAATAGAGGAGCCTCAAACATGTTGTGAATTAATAAAGAATCATGAGAAACTTTATGACCCTAAAAAAATAAAGAGAGTAGAAGAAGATAGATCTAATGCAAAACATACAATACTCATGTTCACCAAATGATTTAATAATATATATGGTTAAAATTTATAGGAGTAGTAACCAATGGTATATTTTCCTAATAAATTAGTTTCTAAATATAACTACAAAAATATTAAGAATAATAATTGAACATGATCAGATAATGATAAAAATTCAACAAATAAGTTTAAATGAGAATGCCGAGAAGAAATAGTTGATATCCTATACTCTGTGTTGATCAAGAATTACCTAATGATTGGAAAAGGTTGGAAATGATTTGACAGAGCTTTAACTGTGAAACTATTTCATAAATAGATTCCTAGAACAAGGTGTATAGTATGACCCAAAATGTACCCCCATTATGGACGATTTATAGGCCCTTGTCCCTCTGCACTTTCAAATAAAAACTTCTTGGGTATATGTAATTATTCTTGATATGATCATGTCTATAATTTGGAATTTTGATATTGTGTGATGCTCGTTATGTAGTTTATTCAATTTTTAAAACCATTGATTGTGAAAGAGTCCTACAAAACAAACATTATTTGGGTTGTTGAAACCCTTTTGTACTACCAACATCGATACCACTCTAAAGAAGGATCATGATGCATGTCGTTATCACCTAACATGTGATATCAATAATTTATGCAACCATATTGATAATCATGACCTTTTAACAATGTAATTTTTCTTGAAACTTTTCCCTAGATTGACTTGAGAGGATGTATTATTTGTTATTACAAATCCTAGTAAAAAGTTTCCCTAAATTAATATGTATAGCATTTAAATCTTACGAGAGTATTAAAGTATCATTTCTTGTGATTTCTCTTAGTGTGTTCTCATTGGAATATTATAAGTATAGTAGGTATAATTCCCCGTTCTTAATGAGAGATGAAAAACTTTTTATATATGTGTTTTAGATTTGGAATGTCAGATAAGAATAATACTAGAAGTGTACTAAAGGAATTCAAATTAAGAAACATACCATTAGAAATAGAGGTAACAAAGTGGATAAGTCTTCCAATAGTGTATGGGTGTTGTGGCCCTTTATAGATGTTATGGTCCTAAATGCATGTGCAAGTAATCTGAAATTGTGAATTGTTAATTATGTGGGTATAGCCTTAATTATTATTCTAATATGAAAATTATGTGAACAAATAGGTTGTGTATGTAAGAAATAATGAATAACATATTTTTAGGATGACATAGTTGGTCAAATTGAGCAAGTGCAGGATAGTGAAAGAGTATTGTACAATTTTAGTTGTTGCAAGAAATGAATTACATAAATGAGTGTCTATACTTAGGGGAGAGGGAATTATAGACAACCAAATTAAACAATTAATTATTTGATAATGTCAATATTGGCTTAAAACCTAAATAATGACTTGTGAATCCATTTTGAGCACAATATTTATATCCCTTGGGAAGTTTATAGACTTTCTCTCCTCATTACATTTATCATTTTCTCATAGAAAATATCACATTAGTATAAAGTAGTTTATTTCTCATAATTTATATTCTCATAAATTCAAATAACTTCATTCCATGCCTAGAAAAAATCACTAAACAATGACCCAAATACTAAAAATTATAATTTGAAACTAATAGTGTTGTCCCAAAGACTTCCAATGGATAGTGTATAGATTACAATTCAACCTAGACACTAACCTTTTTATAAGGGTTTCACCAATAGTTAAGTTTTTGGGTAATTTAATTTTATACCAAGGTTTTTGCACACTATTGATCCATAATAAATTACATCAAATCAAATTATAGACAATCACAAGAAATCATAATTATTAAGAATCCCTTCATTTCCCCAGAAGAAACCATTAGAGAGGGATCGATCTTCCAAATAATTCTACCTATAACAGTTTGGTTCCTATATATGGTACACTTTTACAATCAGAAATGAAACATTTACAATACATTTCAAGTACATTAATAAATTTTTCACACCCCAATCAATTACCAAATAATTGTAATAAGTAAATGTATTTTTCTTATGTTTTACTCTATTTTAACACATTTTATAATTAATTTATCTTGAAAATCAATATATATGTATAATATAGCTTAAGTGTTAATGTTTAATTAACAATTTAAATATACGCTATATTTCAAATCCTTATTCCCAAATTGAAATAAGTAAATAATCCACACTTTCTTATTTTCAAGGTTAAATCATTGAGCATCGTTAGTGATATGATGAAGTGCAGTCCTAATTAGCAAACAAATGATCATTATCATTATATCTATTTAGTGTATAAGAAGGTTGTTGAATAAGGTAGTAGCAATTGGAATTATATTAGAAGAAGATATCTTTTTCAGGTATGATTACTCTTGTAGAGATTCTACCATAACAAAAAAATTCATCAACTTATTGATAAGATAAAGCTAAGTTTGGTGAATGATTGTTGCCTATACCATTGAAAATTGTGATATGGGAAGTAATGGAAGTTGGTAACTAAAAACATAGTTCTCTCTTTTCACCATAGTTGAAATTAGATTCACATTATTGGTCCCCCATTTTAACCATAAATATTTCCCTTTCTAGTATGAAATGAAATATATTGAAAGGAGATGGTGAATATCGTAAGACCTTTAAAAATACTATCATTTTTAAAAATACATTCATTGTTATCCTATGCCTCTTTTAAATATAATATAATCAAAGTTGTTTATGTAGAGGGGTAGATAAATGCATCCTTAACATTCAAATATATCTATGTAGATCAATCGAGTGTGAGGAGTAAAATAAACTAAGTATATGTACTACACTAATATAAGTCTGTTCTAAGGTGTATTCACTTTCATCTAGACATTCATCATGGGTCATATTATAATTTTTCTTGAATATCATCATATAATACTAAATAAGTGGATTAGTTATCACATGTTATCCATTAATACCACTATTATAATAATTGATAGCATGGACCACTCAACATGATCAATGATGGAATAATAAGTAGTTGAATTACCATAATATGGAAAATGATGTTTACCACTTAAGCGCCAAACTCAAAAAATTATTACTATTTTTATCCATAATATGTTTATAATTGTATTATTTAGTGTCTTAGGGTTCAATTTGTCATGTTTTCACTAATACATGTCTAATTTCCACACTAGGTACAAGGGATCAACTTTCAAAAACATGGCCATGTGAGCTGATATGACAAAGTAATTGTCATACTAGGTGTATTAGGGATTGATCAGTGAAAACATGCTAAATATATACCTAATACATGGCCATTTCCTAAAATTTTAATATTATTATGGATCGGTTTTACCTTTTTACAATGAACAATCCGTAATACACATCTAATTGTAATGCTAGGTTTATTAGTGATCATTCATGGTTAGGGTTCTCAATTAAGGGATTTCTTAAATCACACAACTATAAATAAATATTTATATCCTCTCAAATTAATATGTAAGGAAAAATCTAAAAATAAACAATAAATATGGTTATATAAATATGACGAAAATATTACAAACGTAGGAATAATGACACCACACTCTAAGTATATAGTATTACGAAAAGCCACTATATGATTTTTTTTGGAATTTCAATCTTAAAATCTATTCCAATCTCGTAGACTCTACAAAGATTATACATAACCAAGCTTAACTCAATCCTAATTGGATGGTCAATAAACTCTTATTTTGGTACTTCATTTCTTTCCACGTTTAAATATCCCTTTTTAGATAGAATCTATAGTGACATATGTGGTATATATGTTTTTACAAGTAAAGATAACTTCTAAAATATTCCTTAGAATTTTTTATATAATATTTTATCTTCTCATGAAATCACCTATGTGATATCAAAATCTATCGGATTATTTGGTTTTTACTTGGGTATGAAAAATAATATAAGGTCTATGTGTGCTTCCTTCTAAATGTGTCAATATTGATGGGATATTCTATTAGATGAACATCCAATCATAAAATAATTATGTAGTGGTCCCATAGGATTAAAAGGAATTTATAAATCAGTAGTGTTAGGTAGTATCCATAAAACATTGCAGCATCAACAACGGACTATGAATTATGTACATGACTTCACTTTATTTTTATGCTAGGAACAAGTGTTTCACATCATGAGACATTATTAGTATTATATGGAATAATAAATGTTACAAAACATTGGAATTTTTTATATATAAGAATATATGTTTAAATTATACATAAAATAGTTAAGGTTCCAAGTTTTCATGACATGCTTGAGATTAGCAGGATTTTTATAAGTCTTTATTGGAAAAATTAAATATTATTGGTTTATGAAATATTACTTATGAATCTTGATTCTCTTGTATTCTATATCTAAGGTAATAAACTACTTGATCACCAAATCAAGTACAAGTATTAGAAGGTTTTCATTTGAATGACCAAGTTCATAAATCTTCAAATAACTAAGCCAAAATTAATCTTTAACTTGACTTCCTTATCGTTTTCCTAGGTATTCCCTATTATTCTTTTAATGAATTGTGTTCCATATATGGTCAAACAAAATGTATTCAATTTCTTCATGTGTTTTATCTCTTAGTTAATGTTTCCAAAATAATTTTAGAAATTATTCTTATCCATTTATATACCATTTATGATATATGTATATATCAAATAAATAAAAAATAGATTAAATTTTTGTCCCTTATGAAATATTTATCTCATATGCATTTGTTACAAATTTCTTCATGACTCTACAAGGTGCAATCTTATTCTACTTGCATTTATTATACTTTCCTTGTACGAAACTATCTTTGTTTAGGAGTATAAGAAACAAGTACCCAACCTCAAAATCCAATGTATTCTTCACAATTATTTTTTTGTCATTGTGATATTCATTACTCTACTTAAATATTTTTCTCATTTTCACATACACTTATTTTATGTAACACACAATTATTATTGTTTACGCTTTTTTCTTTCCTCTGATGGAAAATCTCACATCTCCATAAGCCCTCAAAGAATCAACCCATGAACAATTTGGACATATGACCACCCATTGATGGTATTACCATAGTTTTAATAAGAAAACTCTTCCTCTACAAAAGCTAAATATCATGTTTATTCCTTATCTCTTACGAAACATCGCACAAAAAGTGTAGGGATCCTAATCACAAATTTTTTCTTGAGTACTTGTAGGTGATACAAATAACTAAAATGCAACCTCATGCTCATTTTATTTATTCATCTTTACCAAAATTGGCCAAATGACTTAGTATCTCTATAAGACATAATGTTTCCTTATAATTTATGTAGTTTGAAAGCATTCTAAAAAATAAGTTAAGTATACGCATAACATATGTGGTTTTCATTCAAGAAAATAAATGAACCATTTTTAAAAATATATCAATTAAAAATATATAATCGTAGTTCCCTTCCATGTATTGGGTAAACTTAAAAATATCCATACCCAAATGATCCCAATGTTTATTAGGTATTGGTGATTTTTGAAATAACAATGCATTCAAAATATTCTCCTTCACCACTTAACATAATCTATATTTGTACATGTATCTAAACACATCTAGCCATTAGTGGTAAAAATTATTTCAATTATTTATGAAAATGACAATTTTTAGATTAAATTTGATGAACAATCAATAGATTTAGAGTTGTGTTATTACTTGAATAAGGACGATTTCAGCTTAGCAGAAATTTTTGTAGATGAGGGTAATGATAAGAATGAAGAAGAGTAAGAAAAAATCTTATATCAACTTGCAAACATCCAAATGGAGGAGGAAACCACTAAAGAGACTCAAACTCAAAGGGATATTTTCTTATCCATGAGAGATAAAGAAGAATTGTTTTTGAACACTAAGGTCATCTATGAGAGAGAGGAAGAAGGGTGTCCAAATGAGAAAGATGATACAACTGAATGCAAAGATACTTATTTCACTGCATGTTTAGAGATTTTGTAATTCGAGAAGATTGTAGTGCTTCACCAGGAGTGTCATTAGTCACTGCAATTCATAATGAAAAGCAAACTTATTTTAAGAAATATGAGGTTGATTTTCCAGACTTCATAATGGATCAAAATGAGGAAAGGAATGATGACACCATTGTAGAACTAGTCATCATAGAAGAGATAATTTGTTGTAAAGAAGCAAATCAAATTTCTTATAAGCTTCCAAACATTCTCAAGAAAGGATAAAATATTCCTATCAGTTTTATTCTTGGAATTAGATGAAAAGAAGGTGGGAAAGCAATAAGTTAGACCATGCCTAATCAAATTCTCAGCTTTAAACATAAATGCATTCAAGAAAAAGTATTGCAAAAGTAAAATAGTGTTACATTCAATGAACTATAAATGAAAATATTTCAAGTACATATTTATAGAATGAGACATAATTATAAAGTAAATAAAGCTTCATCATGGTTTCATTCATTTTACAGAATGCTAGCTTACAAAAAATAGATTTCCTAGATTCCAATATGCATCAACTTCTCAGACACATGTACTTTATTTCAAATATGCATTTCAAAGTGGACCCATGTGAAAAATAAAATAAGAAAATCATACATTTTGTAAGAGGATGTAAGATTCTAGTTGCAGAAACAAAGCTTCTAGGAATGTATTTTTCAGATGTGCAAAGTAAATAACAAGCTACATCCATAAAGAAAAATGTGGATATGTTTTCCAAAAACCCCATATTTTCACATCAACTAGAATAATGACAAGTGTAAAAGGAATTCTACATTTTTTCAAAGAATGGTTTCTCATACTTTTTCAATAGATGATGTCAAGGTTTTCTCATTCATGTTACTAACTATAGATTTGAAAGAGTATTTATCAAGAAAGGGTACAATGCAAAGGTTTAGAAAATAGAATTCCTTCATTCATTTAGCTTCTAGTATGATGTTTCTAGGAGTGAAATTTTTCGATCTAGAATGCATTTCAGAATGCACAAGAATAGGATAAAGATTGGATCCAAAAATGGCAACCTTGTATTTTACCAAGTACATATTTTTCAAGCATACAAATTGATGGATATTCATCAAGTTTGTAGTCAAATATATTTCAAAGTGACTTGTAGTTTGGCACTGAATAAAAAAATTGAGCCATATATTTTACAAGTGTACAGTCCTAATATGGTTTTATAAAGATGTATCCATGTACAAGAATATTAAAATCAGACTGTGTCCTTCTTTAAAAACTTTAACATTTTTCTATGTACTCACAAGAAGAAGCAGTGTTTACCAGTGTAAAACCCCAAGAGCTCACCCGAGTGGTGAATAAATGTCAAAGATTGTCTACAATATGGGAAAAAATAGTTAACATGACACTAATACATTACAGATCCCGACTGAGCACAAGGTGGGTCGAGATGTAAGAGAAAGCACTAAGCTAAGTCTTTCCAAATGATCAATTTTAATGCAAGCCCTCAACACAAATCACATCTCAATGAAGAAAACAATGCAGAGCTCTGGGGATGCCATAAATCAATAACCAAACAAGATAAAAGAAAAATGATGAGTTTGAAAAACTAAAGCAAGGAACAACTCAAATAAACTCAATCCATCAAGGGAAACATCAAGCCTAGGTCAATGTAACCTCACCGAGTTGAAAACAAAGACTCCATTATAAAGTGATCTCCTCACCAAACAATAGGATGGGCTAAGGAAAACAAAGAACAAAAAGGTCTAAAAACTCCACGGTGAGCCATATATCATGAAACGAGGGAGCTATTTGAAATTCTAGTGAGATGGAAATGAAAAACATGCGTCAAGCTCTCATCCATAGCGAATGAGCTATGTTTTAAATACATCAAGCCATAAGTAACCAACATGGTGAGATGTGAATAGATTGACCCAACAATATAAATGATAGATAAAGTAAACCTCTGAATGGAAAGCTATAGAAATGTAGATATTGGTTCCAAAGAGTTAGAGCCACACCAACATAGAAAAACATGAGCCCCTATGCAAATGATCTCTAAAACAATATGGAGTAACACCTAAGCTGAGTTCTCCCTATTAGAAGCACAATGGACTAAGGGGGTTTGAATCAGTCCTAACAATTTCTTTTCAATTCATTTATCATCACATAAATTTAATGATTCACTCATTCATTAACCATCCATAACCATATGTGTGCATTAGATATGTAACATCAATCGAAGAGCATGAGACAAAGTACACAACACACAAAAATCACCATATGTAAGTGGGAAACTATCCTGGGGAAGAAAACCAAATGAAACTCTATTTATATTACAAAAATAAAATATATTTAATGAAGCACCAACTTCAAAATGAGCACCAACCCTGGATTTAGTGAGGCACCAAACCCACAAGCAGCACCAACCTCTAGTTTAGTAGAACACCAACCATATAAGAAGAAACAACTCCACAAGGAGGCTACAACCTTCCAAGATGATCAAGCATCTACTCAAAAACCTTATGATGTTTGACATCTAATTTTTCTGCTACCATAAGTGATGGAGGTCACTAATTCAGCTCACAAACCCTAGGTCAAACCTTAGGTCTTCAATCATGATCTTTCTTCTTCTTTCTAAACTTTTCATGCCTCTGCAATATTTCACACATGCTAAACAACTATATATGAGTAGAACAATCCCGAACTAACTTATAACAAATAATATTCATATATATTATTGTTACAACAATATATATGTAAGCTAACTTCTTAATATTGACTATAATAATTACCACAACATAATTGTATTCACACATCTTATCTTCCTCAACCTATCATAAATTTTCCTCAGCCTTCAAATGATGCACACATACCTATAATTTACTCACCCATGGGTCACACTTTTCACCCATGCTTGGCTAGCTCAAAAGCATCCAAAATAATGCTTTTATAAGTTCCTCTTCATTTAAAATTCAAACACAAACATTTTCCCTCCTTTTTCTAGACCCATTAATCATGAAACACCCCATATTCAAATCATAATAGTCACAAGTGTCCCAATTAGGTCATCCTAGCTAAAACCCTCATTACATGCTCCAAAAATTACTCAAACCTGCATGGGCACAAAGATAAAAATACCCTCACATCAAAACCATAATTATTCAAGAGCCATAAATAATTAAACATTCTTAAAAATAACATTTCTCATCCATATAGTGTCTCAATTTAACTCAACCAATAAAATTATTTCATTCAATGGGCCGAGTGCTCTTTGTACTTCTCAAAAATATTGTTTCCTACACCCTTCAGGACCCTAGAAACTTTATTATGTGATAAAATCACTTAAAATAAACCAAACCATTCCATGTAACCACTTTATGTAAATTTAAAAACCTTTAGAACACTTATAAGAAATTTCTAATCCTTGAAACACTCTCCTACTCAAACTACATCACGTTTGTCTTCACCAAATCAACCTACCCAAATATTTGTTTTCAAATATCAAGAGGATAACAAATTTATAGGAATATTAAATACCTATAAATGAGTTAATTATATTCCAAATTAATCCCTCTTTACATTACTGGTGATAGAAAAAATCACCTAATACATATAATTCTTCAATCAACTCAAAAACTTCAACAAAACTTATTCTGTCCTACACTAGAAAAGAGATTCTTTTCAAAATATTGACCTAGAAAACATATAAAATATCATATTCATGAGAAAAACATAATATAAATGGAATGATCTATGAATCCTCTTTCCATCACAATTTGAAGCACTTTCAAAATCCACATGTAGCTCCAGTTATGCTCACTTTAATGAACACTACTTTTTATTGCCTCAAAATTACCCTTTGACCAGTAAACCTAAATGGAGCTCATTTGACCATGTTCCTGCATCAACTTGTCCTTTAACCTCTTTTTACATTGATATAAACTCACATACATTCCATAATGTCAATTTAGCATGCAACTCCTTTGTACATCCTTGTCCCAAAGAACTCTTCTTCAAAAAGTGACATGTTTGAGTGGGGCCCACTCATCACCATGACCTATAAAAAACCTTTCTGGAAAGAATAATTATTCCTCTAAATTTTAATATAATCATATATACACTACAAAACAAAACTGGCCACTTCGGAAGTATTTCCTGCATACCACTCTCAAGGTAGGGTTTCAAACCCATAACTAGTTGTTTACCTTCTTAACATTCATGCATAAAAACCTGATGATGAAATTACCTAATTAATTTTTTGAAACCTTATAGAATAAATTTATAATCATCCCTGAAATCCTCAAGGTCCCATGTAAAGCACAAAATTTAGGGTGAACATCAGAAGATTAAATTCAATCTGGAAATGCACTAGTTCTTAACCCTGTCTCACCAAAACAGACATATCTTGCAAAATTAAAATCCTAACAACCTAATTTTTTTGTAAAAGCACCATAACACATCACAATAACATCTCTAATTATCATAATTTCATCACCATACCACAAAATATCAAGACATCTAGACTTTCAAAGCTACCCCTTAGGGTTTCACACTATAGAAGTTGGAGTCAACGAAAAAATGCTATAACTCATCATGAAATAAATTAAAATGACCCAAAAATACCTGGTATACCATAATACTCCTGAATACATGCATGTATGATCTCATATAGCTCAAAACTCAAACTCACACCTCCTTGCATCCATACTTGCTCCAATGAACACCTGTAACATGGAAAACAACTTGTATTTGCATCACACAACTATGTGAGCTCACAAGAACTCTCCAAACCTGATATGCATCATTCCACCATGCTTCACAAGAAACCAAGAATCTCAAACCATCATACAACATCACCAAGGCACCTAAATGGACTTGCAAGAGCAAACAATCCTCACCGAATCTCATTGTATCATTAACAACACATTTGACCCATCATGGAAATATCATACAAAACCCCATATGACCATACTCCATCATCCAATTTTTCATTAATGTAATTTTTCATCAATGACAACACCTATAGGACCACATGCCAATAATCTCCCCCTTTTTATTGATGGAAACCTAGCTCAACTTCTCCCCTTTTTACATTAATGAAAACAACATATTGTACCTGAATAATATTCATCTCGCAAAACATCTTATCATCATGCTTTGGTTAAAAAATTCAACCAAAGATCTCATTCAAGAACAAGACCTTGAAATTTGCACTGAAAACTAATTTTTCCTTCTTTGAAAACATGCAATCACCATGCTGCCCCTAGGATAAGCATCTACATCATCTAAATACATCAATAAATCATAAAAAGAGAATAATTTTACCTTTATGGAATCAAAACATCATTATCCACCTTCGAGGCATGCAAAAATGATAATTTTTTCACCTCAACCTTGTTTTATCCTTCATAAATCAATTGTAGTAGAGTACTCTTTGAACCCTACACTCTGATATCATACCAAAAATTTCATAAATGAGGTGTAAAGATCATCATACCTTCATTTACAACCAAATACTATCTTGTCTAGGCATACGTCAAGTATAACAATGCAATTTCTTGCTCTTCGCCTCACATATATACTGACATCCCTAAAGTGACATTTCAGTAGCTTTTGCATCACTTTTGAAAAGTTTGATATCAACATGTATACCTTGACCATGCAATCCATAACTCCCCTTGGACTCAAGACCACTTTCTCAAGTAGACAAGCACAATTTCAAGCATCTTACCTTTCTATCTTAGCTTGGGAGCACTTCAAACACTTAGGACTAGTCCCAAAGATCATTTTCAGTCCTTGATAGTCATAATTGATTGAGATCATGCATACAAAGAAAAAAATTCCAATCGATTGTGTAGGCACCCAATACATACCACTAATCCCTTAGAGTCATCAATGCAACCTTTAGAAATTCACAAAAGTACTCCCCTATCATAATGACACCATGTACATCATCTACACTTGTAGAAACACTTTTCAACACTGTTTGTACACTAATTAATAAGCGTTACAACATCTTCTAGTGTTATCTCATGTAACTAAATCCCATACTAAGCATACAAACCTTAAGATCTTCCTGATAGATCTCATACTCATACTCTTTTTTTTGACTTGTGATATTTCCCTAGATGAGACAAACATATCTCATACAAATTCTAAAAAACTTAACAAACATGCAGCATATAGTTTCAGTCCACACACACATACCCGAGTTCTTTGTCAACTTACTTGAGTCTTCACAATCCTTGAACAATTTCACTTTCACGGCATTCATATTCTTAAAGAACCTTGATGAAATATGTTACAAATCACTTTTTCATCTTTCAAGTACTGTAGGTCAACTTATCCCTCAAAACTGAGAAGCCCTACCTATAGTATACATCTAAGCCATTGTGGAAACAATCCTCCATTCTTCTTGTCATTTCATTTCTTATCACAGACCTAATGTGAACAACATTTCTTTTATGCCATGGACTCAAATGAGACCTAAAACATACTCACTAGATCAATTATCTATTGACACCTCAAGTTAAGACTCAAGGGAAACTAAGCATTGACATTTTGACAGACTTCTTACAGAGTTTGATGTATAATGGGGATATACCTTTAAACATTGTACCATACTTTTGATACCAAATAAGAATACATGTTACACTAAATTTCTCTCCTTAAGCTTACTTTTCTTTTACTCAAATCATATTTCCTTAAAAAAATCTTCATAACCTTGTAGTATAACATCAATTCTATATGGACCTAAGATCACATCTTGCATCTTTTTATTCTTCTTGACCTAGATTTCAAGGCATAGTTTGTCTTGTGGAAGGATTAAAACTAAACACAACCTCTTATGAATACTCAGTTTTATACCTTAATTGACTCCAACATTCCAAGAATAATCTTACCTCGCAATGCTCCTTCCTTTGAAAATTTGACCTTTCAATTAGGTCACCTAGCCGTGCATATAAACTTTTCATACTACTGTAAAAATTCAAAGGTTATGATCTTACCTCAACCCTTCAAGCTTCCAAAATTTTGAATGAATGACAACACAAGTTGATTTCATGAAATTTATATGTCTCTACTCTAATTGTAAATCTCCTACTATTTCCAATCTAGCTCTCCAAAAAACCCTAACTACTATAGATTAGTTTTAAGAAGAAGACTATTTGAAGGAACTGACAATCAATACCACACTTAAAATCAAAGCCTTTGAAGTATGAGAGTAGAACACTTTCACGTGGTTTTAACAAAGTATCTCTCTAGGTAATAAGACCTGAGGTCTTAAACTGGTGAATTGAATCTATACCCTAGTGAGGGTTTTTGTACTTCCCAGTAAGGTTTAGATCTCTTTAAAATACCACTAGAACTTCTTTAAGACTTGATAATTTCCCTTTATGTCTACTTTCATTTATTCCAAGTGCACAAGATGACAATGAAGATTGAAAAATATTCTTCAGATCATGAATACTCATTGCTATCAATAGTGTTACTTGCATGAGGAAGGGTATGATCATCCCAATTAACTTTAAATGAACTAATGTTCTATATATTTCATTTCTCATATCCATATGAAATAACACAACTCATACCAATAAAGACATCTTCAAAGAGACATGATAAAAATTTAGTGTTATTAAATCCATCTTCTATACTGTGCCAGGACACATAGTTTAAAAATAGATATCCATGCTTTATACATAAAATTTTCACTTCATCCTTGAAATGAATTTGAGAACATTATTTCACACCTCCAAATACTTAATAAGGTCTTCATAGACTTCCAAATGCACCTTCAACAATCTTTGATGTTTCAAGACCTTGTACATATTTCTTTGCACTAGCAAGCTTTAGCTTCCTTTTCAGACCTAGAAAAAGATAAATACATATTGACACATGATATGGAGCATCCTATACATATTTTGAAACATTTGACCTTTTGTAGAGACCTTAAAGTCAAAAAAAAAAACATGCAATCTTTGATGATAACTCAAGCCTCTTGCTACCCTTTGAAGCACATCATGACTATCAACAGGAGACTATTCTTGATATGGATGACCTTTAATTTACACTAATAGTAACTTCCCTTGGGAAAAGAGTCTCATCACCTCAAGAAACACCAATGCAACATTCCTCTGCCACTTTTAAGAATGTATCCAACCTCTCATGAGGATATGCTTTTCACTTTGCACAATTCCTCTTGTAGCCCATAATATATTGTTGGTGTAAACATGTTCACACTTGTCTTTGTGAACTAGATATTTTGCACCTTAAATAAGCTCATTTGAGAGTGTTGGTGCTCAAATTAGTCCCGCCTCATTTGTCATTGAAATCCCTTAGTTTTCGGCCTCTATGACATTTTTTATCTCCCCATGTTGGTGCTTGAAAGACTCTGTCCTCCATTTGGTTGTCGTGATCAGTCCCTTCTTGGGTTGAGGATCACTTAAAGATCCATAATTGGTTTTTCATTTCTCTATCCATCTGAAGGAGTCTATAAATTGAGCGTAAAACTTGGGTTATTCCTTTCCTTCCATTTTCCGCAGTCATGTGTTGTTGTCTTGGTCATTTTTGTCCCAAATACCTAAAGAAACATGAATGGATGTAGTTCAGAGGATCATGTTTGAACCTTATAACATTTCCAAATACTTTTCCTTGAAGAAAAATTCATCTCTAGGATCAAATGGTGGTTTTCCTACATTTTAAGGTTTGACGGGTGAGGTTTCCCCATCAAAATTTCATCTATGCATCTGGAAAAGTGGCCCTCTTTGGTTGGATGCGGCTTGGCATAGGGCACTCAAAAAACTCTATGGCTCACTTCAACCAAAAACTTGTCCACGTGGAGGAACAACACTCATTTGAAAATTCACCTTTTGGTTTGGCTTTTGAGTTGCACCAAGGGGGCACATGGAGGATTCCACTTGCTTTTCCCAGACTTAGGAAAAAAATTTCATGCACCTGATACAATTTTGGTGGGCCATGGACACATGTTGAACCTGCGCTTGTTTAGGGTCTCCGCTCTTGGGCACCATCTTGAAGTTGTGCCATGACGACATGTGGAGGCTTCAGCCGGACCTTCCCTTAGACTTTTTGTGTAACTTTCTAAAGGGACTAGGACACGTGGAGGGACCACGCATGTTTGGGGACTGACCCCTGAGTTTTATTTTGAAGAAGCAAAGGAGGACACTTGGAGGCTTCCGCTCACTCTTGCCCTTTGCTTGGACTTTTCAACAGCCAAAGGAGACTACCTCGGACCCTAGACACATGGCACCTTCTACTGAACCTTCAACTTTTTATAGATTCTACCAAACTAGGACATGTGTTGATCCCGCACTTGTTTGGGGTCTCTAATTTTGGGGACCATCTCAAGATGCACCATTGAGACATGTGACATTTTGAAAATTTTAAAAGGCGGGAGGTGAGCCATCGGAGGTAACTTATATTTTTTACCTCTTATTGTCAAAAAGATTACAGTCATCAAAATGACCTGTAAGCTCGACAGAGAATAGTAAAATTTTTCTTTGAAAAGTCAATGGCAGGTGTGGACTTCTAGGGGAAATTTGGAAAATTTTCCTTTTCTAAAAAAAGGGGTTAAAGTGTAAAAAGGAAGCGCGGTTCCACTAGGACCCACATTGGGACACATGTCAAGCCCATTTTTCAAAGGTGGAGGGGTGAGAAAAATGAGAAATTTTGCATTTTTTCCCAAAAGTTGTAAAAAGGTAAGAAGGAACCCCCAGGCCCATTTTAACTTAGATCTCCCACGTGGATGGTCCAAATTCAAAAGGAAATCAACGACAACTATGCATTTGTATATGTTTTTCCACCATTTTTTCTCCAAAGCTTCTAGAGATGTGAGTTTTTATGATTTCTTGATGTCTCCTACATGCCAAACAAAGAGGAGAATTAATTTGATATCTTGATTTTGTGGGGAAGATCTGAAAACATCTTTTACCATTAAGATGTGATCTAACTATTGGATTTGATCTAATTTTCCAATCTTTCCTTCCTTGGCACATACCAAAATACAAATTTAACAGATTAGAGGAGGAAGTAGTTGGCACGTGAGATGAAGAGTGATTTACCAGATGAAAGAATTGAATGCTAGAAATATTTGAAGAGATTTTCCCTCTGAGCACTTAACAACTTTTTGTAAATCTGATTATGGGAAACACTATCAAACTCATAAAAAGTAATGGTGCTTTGAATGTTTTTTTTTGGGGGGGAAAACTTTGTTGTAGATTAAATGTTATAAATTGCATGAATTTTTCATGCAAATGGTTGGAGTTTTAGAGGTCGAAGTGAATTCCTAAGAGAAAAGTTTGACAAAGCCCATCTTTATGAGAAACCTGTTTATTTCTCTTGTGTAAAATTTGATCATGTCAAGGTTGTTGTGAGTGTACTAATAAATTTGGATCAGTTTTACAGATGAATAACGTCTGATATTAAACACGGAATAATAATATTCATTCAATTCATTCCTGATTATATAGGAGATAGTTTTCTATTAAGTAGAAACAACTCAACCACAAATATCTCCTATTTAGTTGTAATTGTTACTCACGTAACAATACACAACTCAAATCATATGAGTTGTTAAAACAACTCCAACCAACATATTATTGTTAATATAACAATAATATAATTACTAACATTTGTATTTAATGAATACATATTAATGTAAACATTAATACTTAATTTCCTAACATTCCCCCCCTTAATGTTTACATTGTACAACATATCTCGTTCACTGATTGTAGCCTGCCACCTCTGTGTGCTCATGATCAACTCCGCAAATGTGCAGCATTGGGCTTGCACAAAACTCAAACATGTGCCAACGCACATTTCTTCCACTGATGGTTTTCTCTGGCTTCTACCAACAACCTTACCAATTGGTTTTGCAGGTGTACCAATAACCTTTCACACTTGGTTTTGCAGGATTACCAAAAACCTTTCACAATTGGTTTTGCAGGTGTACCAATAACCTTTCACACTTGGTTTTGTAGGATTACCAAAAACCTTACACAATTGGTTTTTACAGGTTTACCAAAAACCTTACACAATTGGTTTTTACAGGTTTACCAAAAACCTTTACATCATGATTGCTACAATACTTTTGATCAATATTATACAATGTCACTACAAAAGGGAATCATGTAGGAAATATTGCTTTCAAAACTGAACAATAAAACATAATGGAAATGGAACAATGAGACCATGTTCCCCCCCTCATTGTGAACATTTCACTTATTCAATCCAAAACAGGAACTCTAAAATCATACTTTGTGAACAAACTGCAATTCAGAAATGAAAGAAAACTCACACTGCACACCTGTGCCACCAAATCATTCTATGCGGCCCCGTCATTGGTGACTGACGAGAGGTCGCTGAATGACCTCCATCCTCCATTACAAAATCATCTAGAAGAGAAAATCTTCATCACTTTGATGTGCGGTATTTTCTTCCTCTTCATTTTCTCTCTCTTCATCAACAATCATGGCATTATCTTGTAGTTTCCCATCAAGTAAGTCTTGTGCTCTTTTTCTGCAATTGTTAGATATATGACTAGGTTGTTTACAATAGTAGCATGTAAATTGTTTCTTCGGTCCTTTAGAGGTTGAACCGTATTTGGGCATTTTCTTACCAAATGCTTTCTTGTTTCTGCCAAACATTGCAGTCTCCTCTGGTTCCACAACCATAATTCTTTTTTCTTCATCTAACAAAGAAGAAATAAGTTCTTCTAGACTTGGATTTATTTTTCTTAATGTAAAGACCATATTAGAATAACATGAAGGCATGCTATTAAGTAATACTACTTTAGCATCATCATCATGTACATCTACTTTTATACCAGCAAGTTGATTACAAATAGAACGAAACTTACTGATATGCTCCACCATGCTCTCACCTTCTTCCATCTTGAGGCCGAACAATCTTTGCTTCAAAGATATTTCTGCGCTTCCCATTTTTGATCCAAACAACTTGTTCAATGTCCCAGTTGTATGAGAGGACTTTTTAAAGTCTAAATGATGTAGATAAGCATCCGATAGACCCAATCCGATAATCACTGTAGCCTTTCGATCTCGGCTGTCCCATTTTACTGCTTCATCTGCATTTGTCATTTTTTTTCTTTTCCATCAACAATATCCCATAAGTCTTTGTTGATTAGGAATAATTGAGTTCGCACTTGCCAGGTATGACAATCTTTGCCTTCAAATTTTTCAATGTGACTGAATTTATTCATTATGACTCTTCACAAAAATAGGTGTTTTAAAACCGAAAATGCACCTTTTTACAAACAAATAGACACTAATGACTATAAGCTTGATTTGTAATGGAAAATTACAAATCCATTAATTCTAATATAAATTATAAAAAGTGATTAATGATGATTACAACAAATACACACTTATTGACTTTTCACGGACAAATGATTTCTAATAAATCAGACATGGCATGATAACTGTAGATAAATAGTTACATAACCATAGACTTAGCTATTATGTGGACCAATAAAATAATTAAGATAGATCAAGTTGCCTAAAAAAAGAGTGGACCGATCTGCATGCATTTACCAGTCTTTAAAGCAGAACCCGTAGATATCTGAAACTCCACGTGTGGCTGAGAGGTAGGTGAAAGCATCTCAATGCACAAAGATATATTGCTTGCAAAAGAACCAGTCCACGCTCAAATGATAATGCTTACATCTCCACAATTGTTCCACCTAGGACAATAAAATCCTCAAGCCAAAGAAGACTGTGTGGGAATAATCCCAAAATTGTGAGCCTCAGATTTTATGATACAACCTTCTCTTAAAAAAAATCCTCCCTTCTGATTGAAAACGCTTTCTATAGAAACGATGAGATCTGCAACAATTTTTAGAAGACACGGTCATTGGCAGATCTAAAATGGCGATGACGAGTGGATCAAGAAATGTCACGGAATCCAGATCGATGTAGATCAGAGGATAAATATTCACTCTCAAAAGTAGATCCAGTCAAACGTTGATGCGGGTCTATAAGGCTTGAACGCATCCATCTACAGGGTTGATAATTTTGAATAACCGTTGAGCAATGAGACACCTTTCACACGTTCCAATACAGAAATACAAGTGAATGTTAATCACAGTAATGGATCTACTGATCCAACAATTAACGCTCTTCAAATCTGATCATGTACACCTGTATAACAGAACTCTAAAGGCACCATAGGTGAATATGAAGATGAAGAGAAGATTGAGAATTTTTGTATACTTCCAGAATCCATAGTTTCCTTAAACATCCATAATATTTCCCTGCTCTGATACCAAATAATAAATTTGGATCAGTTTTACAGATGAATAACGTACAATATTAAACACGGAATAATAATATTCATTCAATTCATTCCGGATTCATACATACTGAACAAGCTGCCAATATATAGGGAGATAGTTTCCTATTAAGTAGGAAACAACTCAACCACAAATATCTCCTATTTAGTTGTAATTGCTACTCATGTAACAATACACAACTCAAATCATATGAGTTGTTAAAACAACTCCAACCAACATATTATTGTTAATATAACAATAATATAATTACTAACATTTGTATTTAATGAATACATATTAATGTAAACATTAATACTTAATTTCCTAACATGTACAACAATTGACAAGCTCTGAGATTTTTCTAGAAATTTTCCCCTGTTGATGAATTTAATCAAATTTGAGTTAATCTGTGTTGATTTTGGGAAAAATTGTGTCTTCTTCATTTTTGAATGTCTACAAAATAGTTTTTCTTGTTTGCATTGCAATCTTACATTGAAATCTTTATTAATCACACAAGATCTTATCCTTGTGATAGTTTGGTGGAATTTGCAATTTCATTTATCATAAGATATTTCATTTGATAGTGAAATAAACAAATTTAAAATCACTTTACTCTTAGCATGATGATAAGATTGTTTGTTAGCCTTTGAGGGTATCTTAGGTGTGATAAAATAGAGGTTGATAATGTTCAATTAAGTTTTTCAATTTGAGCCTTCATTTTGGATTCTTAAAGTTTGTGTGAAAATATGCTGATCTGGGCCTCCATTGAAGCACACCTTCTAGTTAAAGGAACATTTTAGTTGTTATGAAGCATTCTGTTGATTAAGCCTTCCATTTTTGTAAAATCTCTCAAAGATCTGGCGAATCAAGTTCATTCTGCCTCACCTCCCACCAAAAATTCATTTAAAACAACCAATCTTACCCATACTACCCCTATTTTTCTTGTGTGTGTACAAATGCATAATTTCTATTACCAAAACATGTAGAAGAAATTAGGTTTTCATTGTCTTTAGTAGCTTAACCTTGCTTAGAAAATATCTCCATTATCTAGGGTGATAACTCGTGAGAGTTAGGTTTTTGTTGTATTGATCATATTTTCTTCAAGGTCTTCTTAATAACTTTAGAAGGAAGGACATCTCCATCTCCTCCATAAAATAGGCTACAAAAGGGTCCTCTCACCCTAGTTGAAAGGCACAACCATAAAGTAGTGAGGATAGATCAAATCCTCTTGAGGGTGCTATCCATTTCTCCACATTTGAGTGACAAAGAGTGAGCTGCGTTTCTTCCCCAGCTATAAAATGACACACAACATGATCTTCTTGTCTCTAAGATTTCTGTCAAATCTATGATGATGCTCAACTTCTGAGGGAGAATCAATTTGGGTACCAACAAAGATCATAGGCTATAATTTTTTTTAATTAGTTTATGGGATATTGTTTCTTCCCGTAACTTCTTGAAGCTTTTTAAGTTGTTGCCTCCACTCCTTGATTCATGGAGATGTGATTATCTCCTTGTCTTAGTGTTTCCTTTCAATTTTTTGGTTGAGGATTAGTTTTAGAAACAATATATAATTGTGTGTTCAGGGACGTGAAATACACAAGCTTGAATAATATTTCTTTTGGATTTTCTTCTACAACTTACATTCATTTTGAAGCTGTGTTCTTGGATTTCTTGCAAAGCTCTAGTGTTTCTCCCTTCATGGTATCAGTGCTGAGGTTGTTGCATATTTCCTTGTCCAGATTTTTTATGTGGAATTGTGTTGCTGGAATATTTAAACAATGTTTGTCTTGCATTATCTTAGTCATTTGTATTGGCTTGACTCACAATTTTATTTTATTACACGACCCTTCTATTGGCTTTGTGTCATCATTGTCTTCTCGGATTGCCTTGGTATTTACATGTTTTGGAGTAGATATTCCTCATCTCTGCATCAGCCTAAATCAATTTGTTGGTTGCAAGCTTGGCCTGTAGTGGTGTGGCTGCTAGGAGAACCAATTTTTGAATACTTTGATAGGCCTATTGGATTTTTATGCTTGGTGGACGTTTTTTTCTTCTGCATTTTGCATGCATGTTTAAACAACAGTGATTGGCCGTACTTGGTGGTTGTCATTTTTTGGCTTGGAGTGGCTCAAATCTTAATTATTGCCACAGAATTTTTCCTACCATAAATAACATCAAATATTCATTGTCGTGAGTTTATTTCATTCAGTAATTTTTTGCATACATAGCTAATGTTGATTGGCCAATTAAATTATTCTTTGCAAAACTATAGTTTTTCAAAATTTAAATTTTTCTATAGTTTTGCTTCAATAAATTGTTTTGGAGCTAATAATCTATTGTTTGATTAAATTAATATTTTTAGGGATATTTATAAATGGAAGACATTATTATTAATCTACATCTTCTCCCACTTCCAATGAGTGGTCACATGACCACCTTTTTTCTGAATGCTTTGATGTCTTAATCAGTGGATCCTTTTAAATTAAAATTGGCCTAATTTATGAGAATTGAAAGCTTAATAAATTTTTCCCGGTAACTTGAAATCAAGTGTCATTTTTTGCAAAAGTGGATGTTTTTTTGACCCCATTTATTGGTTCATTTTTTATTACCATTTGAGGAAGTACCATTTTCGGGGTGTTGGTCGTCACATAGGACTTCTAAGAAGAGCAACAGTCAGGGGACAAGAAGTCCCTCCTCTTTAATGGGAGAGGTTCCCTTATTCAGAAACGAACTTATTTACAAATGTACAAGACATGATTTGTTGGTTAAACTTGGATATCACGAAAGTGTTTTCTATGAAGATCATCAATTACAAAAGGACTGAGGAAATGAGAGTACGAGAAAGAGCAGAAAGGCAACATGCAGAATTATAGATATCAGAGTAATTCTTTATGTATGCGAAAGTCACAAAGGGATTGAAACAAGATCATTTGTATCAAATAAATAAGATGGAATTTAAAGACACAAAGTTCTGTAAATAACATCTGCTTAGAACATAAAGTTTCTTAACATAACACGATTCATTAATCAAGGACACAAAGTTCCTTCTTGGTTATACAAGATCACCGTGCTTTGCAAAGTTGAAGAGTATGCAATCGGTAAGACTAACGAATTTGAGACAAATGAGCTTCACAAAGAAAAATAAATGAAAGCTTAGGAATAACAGAGATCAGATAGACAAAGAATGGAAAAGTCCTTCTGTATTGATTTCTTTATAATCTATTTACACTTTCAGAAAATATGCCAAGTTCTTCCTTTTTTTTTGAATGGCGTGAAGAAGGCCATTATATAACTTGCAAATCAATTACTCTTCGTAACCGTTTCTTTAACCAAGAACAGTTAAAGACCGCCTATCGCAGTACCTCAACCCATTACAAAGAAAACGGCAAAAGAAATGGAAGAAGAGAAAAGAATGAGGAGAAGAAGACAGGTGGCCAGTCACTTGGAGGGACCCACTGACTTCAGAATCCACTGCCTGAAATTCTTTTGACGCCTCAGCTATGTCTCAGAAGTCTCATTCTAAAGATGACAGCGTATGTCTTTGAAAACAGAGATGACCAGTGTCTTGAAAACTTCATCCTTCTGCCCGCTGTCCTTGGAATTTGGTCTTCAGATTGATAGTATCAGAGCCGCAACTTAAATTCATATTTAGTTTGAAAAACAACATATTCGGTAGAGCGGGAAAAACTAAGTATGGATGGCATTTGGTTCATTTGGGACATGTGAGACGCGAATGCGCGAAACACGCGGCTCGGCCGATTCGGGTGAAACAAGGAGAAGACGCACAAATGCATTTTGGGACATTTGGGACGAAAACGCGCGAAGTACGCGGTTCGGTGTTTTGACTGAAAATGGAACAAAAGGCCCATTTGAACTTGGGACATTTGGGACGAAAAGTTCCAAGTACACGGTTGGGTGCTTCAGAAAATCGAACAACAGAGCGCACTTTTGAAATTGGGACATTTGGGACATGAAAGAGCGAAGTACGCGGTTTGGGTGCTTCGCCGAACATTGAACAACTCACACGAAAAGTTTGGGACACTTGGAACATGAAAGAGTGAAGTACGCGGTTCGGGATTTCGGCCGATCGGGGAACAGAGCGCAATTTTGAACTTGGGACAGTTGGGACGAAAAGCTCCGACGGGCCCGAAAATGGAACAACTTCGGGATTTCAGCCGATCGGGAACAGAGCGCAATTTTGAACTTGGGACAGTTGGGACAAAAAGTTCCGACGGCCCGAAAATGGAACAACTTCGGGGATTTCGGCCGATCGGGGAACAGAGCGCACTTCGGAACTTGGGACACGTGGGACAAAAATGTCCGACAGGCCCGAAATACATACAAAATGACCCAAAACTGCAGACTTTTCTCAATTTCACGACTTCGGTACATTAGAGAAAACACTTAAACTCAAAATTTTGAAATTTTTACTTTCATCAGAGCAGGGAATTTTGAGTGGACAACAGCTGGCTCCTTCTGGGGATGACTTGGCATGAATTCAAGGAATGAGACAAGGCAAGAACTTAGACAAACTCAGGGGAAGTAGACCAGTACCTTATCCATTGGGCCATGGAGTCAAAAAGTAGACCAATACAGAGGACAACACACCAAAACAAAAAGGAAGACAAGCAAAAACACTGTACAGAATATACAAGGGACTTCCTAATCACCTAGGACTTGAACAACTTGAGATACTGCCCACTGTAAGGAAGTGGTAGAGAAGAACCATCCATGTAATCAAGATAGAAAGAATTCTCACCAGCAAAGTGCCTGATCTTGAAGGGTCCGAGCCACAGGGAATCAAACTTTCCATGGCTACCACGAGGTTCATGTCTTTTGTCCCATAACAACACGGTGTCTCCAACTTGGAAATCTCTGAACCTGGCTTTCTTGTCAAACAGACCTTTACCTTTTCTTTGGTGAATGAGCCGATCAGCAACCTCCAATTGTCCTCATTCGGTTTGTGCAGTACATAATTCTCTTGTCCAAAGCATCTCTCGAAACTAGTATCCTCAATGGCCTTCATTAGGTGCAAGGGTCATAGCTTCCACTCCACTGCACCTGCAATTGAGCTTCTACTCCATATACCACTTGAAAAGGAGACATTCCAATAGCTCTCTTTGGTGTAATCCTCGTCTCGCCCAAAGAGCATCATAGAGCTTCTTGTGCCGCTTTCATTGAGACTCATTGACTAACTTCCTTATGATAGTCACCAGATTTTTGTTTGTGGATTCTGCTTGCCCATTTCCCTGAGGGTAGTAATCTGAAGAATGAGCCAGGGAGATGCCATATCCGTAGCAGAAGTCCATTATCTCAGCTGAAGAGAAATTCGAGGCATTATCTGTTACAATCTTGTTAGGTACACCATACCTTACTAAGATGTTCTCTTTGATGAAGTTGCACACCACTTCGTATAGTACTCTTGATCGAATAGCTTCCACCCATTTGGTGAAATAGTTAGTGGCAGTTAGCACATGAGTGTGACCAGCACTAGAAGCAGGATTAAGTGTACCAATGAAGTCCAAACCCCACTGTTGAAATGGCTCCTCAATCACAACTCGCTTAAGAGGCAAAGAAGCCAATTTAGGTCTTCCCACAAAGGTCTGACAAGCCTCACATTTATCCACCCACTTGGATGCATCTCTGAACAAGGAAGGCCGTAGTATCCTCCACGAGTATCTTATGAGTCAGAACTTGATGAATAGTGCCCTCCACATGCCCGATCATGAAAAGCCGAGAGTAACTTTCTCTCTGTTCCTTCCTTGTCCACACATTTCAAAAATCTCCCATCTAAGCCACGCTTGAACAAAGCATTTTCCCACAATACATATCAGCACTAACCTCAATTTAATGAAATCCTCTTTTCTTTGGCGAAGTTAAATGAGAGGGGCATTCCCATAGGTGAGAAAATGGGTGATGTCAACATACCATTCGTCAACCGAACTAAGGAACAATGCAGAGGAAGGTCAACTTTCTCCTCCAAAGAACTCATGTTTGGCTCCTTCAAAGAATGAGCTCACAAAGACCTTTTCCACGAACCAGCTTGGTCGGCTTGATGTCAATGTCATACTCTTGGACCTTAGCAACCCGGGCCTCCTCTCTTAGATCCAAATTCTTGCTTGTGTGAGAATTGACTTAACAATTGTATCCGGGACCAATACCATGGAATGAGAGTTGAGGATGTAAAAGCGAAACCGCTGACAGCCTTTAACCACCGCAAAATCATGTTTCTCCATCATGGTGTATTTCAACTCATGATCTTTCGTAATATAGCTCATGAACGCGATTGGTATCTCATGCTCATTAGAGTCTTCTTGAGTTAACACAAGCTGCCAAGGTATTATCTCAGAGATAGCAATAGATGATGAAATCTTTTTTGACTTGAAAATCGTGACGTGCTAAAACAGGAGTTCTAGCAATAGCTCTTTTGATACCTTCAAAGGATTCCTTTCCTTCGTAAGACCAACCAAATGTTTGCTTCCCTTTCATCATCTGAGAAATATTCAAAGTCAACTCTGCAAAATCAGGGATGAATCTTCTCAAAAATTGATCTTACCAAAGAAGGAGTGCACGCCTTTTTCTTGGGTTGGGAGTGGAATTTGCTGGATGGCTTGAACTCATTCAGGATCAATCTTAATACCATCCTTGGAAACGATGTGCCCTAATAACTTTCCCTCTGTGACACAAAAGACATATTTTTTAGGGTTCAGAGAGATCCCATGCTCCCTGCATCTCAGCAGAACTGTCTCTAGGTGATCAAAATGATCCGCTCTTGTCTTGGAAAACACTGTCAGGTCATCAAGATATATGACAATACACTTCCCTTTCAAGCTTCCAAAAGCCAGATCCATGGCTCTCTGAAAAGTGGCACCAGCGTTAATGAGCCCAAAAGGCATCCTCTTGTAAGCAAAGGTGCCCCAAGGAGTAGTGAAAGTTGTCTTGTGTTGATCTGCAGTATCAACCTCTACCTGATTGTATCCCGAGAATCCATCGAGCATGGATAACATTTCAGACCCTGTAACTGCTTGCAAGACCTGATCCATCATAGGCAAAGGATAATTATCTTTCAAAGACGCCTGATTCAGGTTCCTGAAATCAACACAGATGCGGATCTCACCATTCTTCTTCCTAACAGGCACAATATTTGCAATCCATGTTGAATGGTGAATGGGAAAGATGATTTTAGCCTTCAACAACTTCTGAATTTCCTGAAAGATTGTGTCAGCTATTTTGGGATTGTATTGCCTCTGTTTCTCACTTGAAAGGCTTAATTCCGGGCTTAAGAGGAATAGAATGCTTGCATATCTTTTGGCTCAAGTCTTTTAGATCCTCATAAGAATAAGCAAGAACATCCTTATACCTTTTTAAAAGATCAATTGCTTTCTTCCTCTCATCCGCTGTGCAGCATTTTCCAATGTTCACTACCTTAGGGTCATTAGGACTCCCAATATTGATTTTGTCACACTCACCGATTGTTGAGGTCCTAGAGAAGCCCTAGATTTCACATACCTGTCATGTTTATCAAACAGTTCCTCTAAGCTTACCAATCCTTTAGGAATCTTATTCCCCTTGAGATTGATGCATCCATCTTGATCTGTTTCTTCCCCTTGGGCGACTGCTTGGTCAAAGGGCACATTTTCACGAGGTAGGTTGTCACTTCCCTCAAAATACAGCTTGTTCAAATTACCCTTGAGTTCCGGGAAGGAAAGCAAATGTTGATCATCATTGAAAACCTGCCGCTTATTGGTGTTATTAGTACACTAGGCCGATGGACCATCTCAATGGTGAACTTGTCCTGAGAGAAATCAGGATGAGGGATCAAAGCAGTGACCCCGAGACAAATGCTAGTGAATCAGCCTGCTGCTCTTTCCCTAGTAATGCTTCGATAGAGAAAGCATCAAGGAATTCAATGGAATCCCAAACCTGATTCCGTAATGTTTCAACCTTCCATTTTTCACTTGAAAAAGGTTTCGACCTGCTTTACTATCAACTCGCATCACCACGAGCCGTAAGATTCTTTACACCTTGTTCTTTGGCCACTTGCAATCCGAGAATGAGAGCCTCATACTCTGCTATGTTATTAGTATTCTCGAACCGCAACTTAAATGAAAAGGGGTGTAGGCCTCCTTCAGTGACACCAACAGACACCGGCTCCGGAACTAGCCGAGAACAATCTTCCATCAAACTCTAAAATCCAAACCCCATTAGGACCTTTAGGAGACACTTTGGGGGGTCGGATTTCATCAGGGGACATAATCATGTAGTTTCCATGCCCCATATCCTCATAAAGTATTTGTGCTCTAGGGTCATCCGTTTTCTACACAATATACTCAGACTGCTTCTCAGGCAGCAACTTCTTCATGTGTCCATTGACAGGTATGAGTGCATGTGACCAGTCCATTTGGATTTCCCCACCCACGTCTTTGCAGAAGTTCCTACTTAGCAACATCCCGTATGAAGGAGGGATATCTGCTACTAAGATGGTAGCCAACACTTTCTTCTCGGGTAAAGCAGCAAAAGCTACTTGTGCATCTTTAATTCTCTCGACTGTGGGGCACTTCCTTACTCTCCATAGAGTAACAGATCCATAAGTGCGCGTGAGACGTAGGCCTAAAGCATGAGCCACTTTAGCAGGCATCACATTATCTAAAGCTCCGAATCTATGACATAATTACTCACCTTTGACTAGCTATAAGAAGTGTTACATAAAAAGGCTTGATTTTGTCAATAGGTGAGGTGACAGCGGCTACCAGACTAGGCTGTGGTGCAGAAGGAGGAGTGGGCAAAAGGCCTTTAGAGGTGGTCTTAGAGTGGGAATTGACAAAGTGGATCATTTTGGCAAAAGCTTTGGGATGGGTTTGATAGTACTCAGCTTCTGAGATTTGGACCTTGGTCTTTTTCAGGTGATCAACAATATCAAAAGATCCAGAAGTGGACGGGCCATCATCATTCGGTACTCTAGGCTTATCAACTTTAGGAGAAAAAGAAGAAGCAATTTTGGTAGTAGGATTAATAGGACTCACCTTTGGTGTAGACGAGGTAGGGATAGGAGATCCTCTTTTTGCAATCACAGGAATAGTTGTCAACTGCTCCTTAGATTTCTTGATAGGCTGTGTCACTTTCTCCTTCCGACTTGTCTGCTCTCGAGTCATGACAGTGAATGATTCACTGTTCATGTCCGCTACTACTTCATCATAGTCATCTCCATCATCAATGCCCTCAGTGGTGAAGAAATTGACTCGAGATCCCTCAAGTTCATCTGCTTCATCATCAACTTCTCTCGCAAACTCTTCGCAAGCTTCATTATCCTCATCATCATCTAGTTCTTCCACCTCGCGAGTCGCATCGACAGGACTTTAACAGAGGTCCTTCAAGTGCTAGTCTTGTTTGAGAAGCAGCAAACTATTCCCCGGGATGGAAATTTCTCCTCGAACATCTGCATAAGGAGCATGCTGAGCTAATTGTTTCTTTATAGCAATGAGATCATTCGCAAGCTTCTGGACTAACGGATCAGTATTAGGTCCAGGGGGAAGGAGAGGAAGAAGCGTGCGACTTAGATTTTGGAGGATCTCTTCTCAACTTCCCCGACATGATCAAGTCATCTTCGATACTAACAATGAGAGTTTGATCCTCGACCAATGTTGAGATTATCCCTTCTTAGTGCATAACTAACTTTGGGTGATTGAGCATTTAGGAAGAAACATTTTTGAATTTGATCAACAGGTCGGGTAGGCTGCAGAATTTTATTGATCAATTTGTTGAACCGGGCCACAAATTCTCTCATGGGTTCTGATGAATCTTTCTTTATCTAAGAAATTTGGGCAAGCAAGGCATGCACATCTTCTGCTGGTTTAAAACGGTTTTCAAACCGAGTTCTCATTGTGCCCCGATCGGTGATAACGCCATCCCGGGAAGGTGGTGGAACCAATCAAGAAAGATTATCTTGTAACGCCTCAATGAACAGTCTTACGAGACGCTTCATGCTCAACTCCTAGGACTCCACATGCAACAATGAAGGCTGCGATGTGTTCATCAGGATGCACTTTGCCATCGCCTTTGAATTTGGGGAAGTTCTTCCGGTTACCTCTGGGTAACTCATGCAAAGGCTGAGGAAGAGCAAGGGGCCCGACACGATGACCCCATGGTAATGGTGCCGCCATTCTTTGAAAAATGGCTTGGAGAGGAACTGCAACACCAGCAAGAATCAAAGCTCGCAGATTAGGGCTAGCTGGCTCTGAAGGAGTACCACCCGTAGGAATTCTATCTTGAATAGGTGGAGTGCTTGTCGAACGAGTTCTTCTATCTCTTGTTGAAGGAAAAGGAAAACCCTGCTGCTCCAAAATCTGGAACTGAGAATCTTCAATACCAAGGGTCCTTCTCCCTCGAGTAAAACACGGAGTTGCCAGATCAAAAGATGATCGAAAAATTACAGAACTGGAATGTGATTTTCCCAAATGAGTCTCCAAAAAACTCGTTGGTCGTCACATAGGACTTCTAAGAAGAGCAACAGTCAGGGGACAAGAAGTCCCTCCTCTTTAATGGGAGAGGTTCCCTTATTCAGAAACGAACTTATTTACAAATGTACAAGACATGATTTGTTGGTTAAACTTGGATATCACGAAAGTGTTTTCTATGAAGATCATCAATTACAAAAGGACTGAGGAAATGAGAGTACGAAAGAGCGAAAGGCAACATGCGAATTATAGATATCGAGTAATTCTTTATGTATGCGAAAGTCACAGTGAATTGAAACAAGATCATTTGTATCAAATAAATAAGATGGAATTTAAAGACACAAAGTTCTGTAAATAACATCTGCTTAGAACACAAAGTTTCTTAACATAACACAGATTCATTAATCAAGGACACAAAGTTCCTTCTTGGTTATACAAGATCACCGTGCTTGCAAAGTTGAAGAGTATGCAATCGGTAAGACTAACGAATTTGAGACAAATGAGCTTCACAAAGAAAATAAATGAAAGCTTAGGAATAACAGAGATCAGATAGACAAAGAATGGAAAAGTCCTTCTGTATTGATTTCTTTATAATCTATTTACACTTTCAGAAAATATGCCAAGTTCTTCCTTTTTTTTTGAATGGCGTGAAGAAGGCCATTATATAACTTACAAATCAGTTACTTTTCAGAACCGCTTTTTAACCAAGAACAGCTTAAAGACCGCCTATCGCAGACTTTCTCAACCCGTTACAAAGAAAACGGCAAAAGAAATGGAAGAAGAGAAAAGAATGAGGAGAAGAGGACAGTGGCTAGTCACTTGGAGGACCCACCGACTTCGTAATCCGCGCCTCGAAATTCTTTTGATGCCTCAGCTATGTCTCAGAAGTCTCATTCTAAAGATGACAGCGTATGTCCTAGAAAATAAAGATGACCAGTGTCTTGAAAACTTCATCCTTATGCCCGCTGTCCTTGGAATTTGGTCTTCAGATTGATAGTATTAGAGCCGCAACTTAAATTCATATTTAGTTTGAAAAATAGCATATTCGGGTAGAGCGGGAAAAACTAAGTATGGATGGCATTTGGTTCGTTTGGGACATGTGAGACGCGAATGCGCGAAACACGCGGCTCGGCTGATTCGGGCGAAACAAGGAGAAGATGCACAAATGCATTTTGGGACATTTGGGATGAAAATGCGTGAAGTACGCGGTTCGGGTGTTTCGGCCGAAAATGGAACAAAAGGCCCGTTTGAACTTGGGACATTTGGGACAAAAAGTTCCAAAGTACGCGGTTCGGGTGCTTCGGCCGATCGGGGAACAGAGCGCACTTTTGAAATTGGGACAGTTGGGACATGAAAGAGTGAAGTACGCGGATTGGGTGCTTCGGCCGAACATTGAACAACTCGCACGAAAAGTTTGGGACACTTGGAACATGAAAGAGTGAAGTACACAGGTTCGGGATTTCGCCGATCGAGGAACAGAGCGCAATTTTGAACTTGGGACAGTTGGGACAAAAGTTCCGACGGGCCCGAAAATGGAACAACTTCGGTGATTTCGGCCGATCAGGGAACAGACCGCACTTGAACTTGGGACACGCGGGACAAAAATGTCTCACAGGCCCGAAATACATACAAAATGATCCAAAACTGTAGACTTTTCTCAATTTCATGACTTCGGTACATTAGAGAAAAGACTTAAACTCAAAATTTTGAAATTTTTTACTTTCATCAGAGCAGGGAATTTTGAGTGGACAACACAGGGAAAATTTGGTCTTTTTCTACCATGTCAAGAAGTTTGCCTTTTTCATCTATGTCTGCAAACATCATGGATATGTGCCTATTTGAACCATTAAATTTATCCAACTATCATGTTTGAAAGCTGAAAATTGAATAGTTTCTCAAATCCTATGGTCTATGGCATGGTTTTTAGGATTTAGTGTTTGCCTTTACCAGTGAGAAGGATAAGTACAATTATGCATGCAAGCAAGATGAGGCCCTAGGACTTATTTCTCTCAATGTTGTGGATAGCCTTCAGTTTCATATTTCAGGTGCAAAATATCCTAAAGTGGTATTGGAGGTTTTTGATAAAGTATTTGGTAAAATTAATGAGTTCATGTTACTACAACTGGAAATGGAGTTTAGAAAATTTTCACCTTCTGATTTTCCTCTCATACAAGATTTCTTGACTGAATTCAAAGAACTAAGAAGTAAAATAAATGATGGTGGTAAAGAAAAAAGGGATCCTGAATGCATTTTTTTATTCTGTCAAAATTGAAAGGTTCATTTTCAATTTTCACTTATACTTTCTTTTCAACTATGGATGTTCTAAGGGATGGGTTTAAAATGAAAAAATTTGAGGTGTTTTGTGAGAGGTTATCTCATGAAAAAACTAAGTTAATGGCACTTGATGCCTTGCCAACCTCAAACCATGCACTTTTGGCAAATTCTTCTAAGGGTAAAGGGAAAACTAAGTTGAAGCCAGGACATAAGATTTCAAAATCTCCTAAACCCTCTTCTACTGCCACTAATAAAAGTTTTGAAGTCCCTAAAACTTATAGTCCTAGGAAAAGGGAAAAGACTATAAAAAACATGTATGATCCTTGTCCTTTCTATAGAAAAACAAACTATTCATAATCACGGTGTTTTGTGAGAATTCAAGCACTTGAGAAGATGTTGAAACAACATGAGCTTTTTATTCCTACACCTTCAACCTCTTCCAATTTTGGTAAAGGGAAAGACCTTTCATCTTGGGCCTTCATTCCATGTGATGATAGATGGGTTTTTGATTCAGGTGCCACACATCACATCACACATTCAAATAATTTGCTAAGTTAAGTTTCTCCTTGCAAAATTTCTCATATTATGGTGGGAAACTCTACTTCGTTAAAAGTAATGGGTATAGAGATTGTTAACATTCTAAATTATTCAGTGCATGATGATCTATATGTTCCCTGCATTTCTAACAATTTGTTGTCAGTTTATGAAATCTATAATTCAGGGAAAGGAAAGATTAATGAATTAGAACTCACCGATAAAGTTGTAATAAGAGAATTGAATGATCGTAATGATATTATAGCTATAGGTGTTGATGATACTGATTCTAGATTATATCTCTTTGACAAGTTTGAGACTTCTGTAGGATCTTATCTTATTGCTCACTTAGATTATGTTAGAAAGTTATGGTATGAGAGATTCATCCATCTAAATTACAAATATTTGCAGCAGCTATCTTATCAGAACATGGTAACCAAACTTCCTAAAATTTCTTCTACTGATGGTGTTTGTCTAGGTTGTATGTTAGGTAAACAACATCAAAATCCATTTCCCAAAGGATTCGTTAAGAGAGCTAAGGATCCTCTCGAATTGGTATACAATGATTTGATGACTCTTCCTTCTCGTTCTTTTTCTTGTTGAAAATATGTAGACTTTTATTGATTATTTCACAAGGAAAACATGGGTTTATTTTAATCAGTATAAGAGTGATGTTTTCAACGGTTTTCAGTAATTTAAGGATTTTGTTGAAAAAAAATCATTTCATTCCATCAAAAATCTTCACACAAATAATGGGGGGAGTATATTAGTAATGCATTCAAGGATTTTTGTACTAGACCAGGAATTCTACATTAGTATACAATGCCTTACACTCCTCAATAGAATGGTGTTGTGAAAAAGAAAAGTAGGACACTCAATGAGATGGAAAATTGCATGATTTAGTCAAAGAACCTTACACCTGAATTTTGGGCTGAAACCATGAATTGTGCTAACTACATTTAGAATCATATTCCCCACAAATTTGTTTAAGGGATCACACCTGAGGAAGCATGGTCTGGAGAGAATCCTGTTGTTTCTGATTTTTGAGTCTTTCAAAGTCAATCTTGGGATCATGTTCCTAATGTAAATAGGAATTCCATACAACCAAAGAGTAAAGAACTCATTTTTGTTGGCCACCATGAACACATGAGGGCATATTGCCTTTTGGATCCTTCTACTCATGGAAGTTCATTTTCTAAGAGATGTTCATGTTGATGAGATAGATTCTATTGAGACTTTTGATGAAGATCAACATTTTTCTCCAATACCTCCTTCACTTGACATGGCTGACATGCTTATTAATGATTCTTATGATGATGCTTCTAAAGAAGAGGGTGCTCCTCTAGCTCCACCTTCCCCTCCTTCTCCGGAAAAATGACATCCAAAATGGCTTCAATCTACTCTGCAGGTAGCTGGTAACTTGGTAGAAGATCCGAGTGATCCTCGACGCACAAGATCTGAGACTTCATGTGATATTTCTTATCGTCACACTTAGTCTATTCCTTAAGGAATGGCTCTTGTAATTGAAGCTATCTCCTCTGATCCTATTACTTTTCCTAAATCTTGTTGAAACTTTGAATGAAATGAAGCTATGAATGAAGAATACTACTCTTTGATGAAAAATAATACATGGGAATTGGTTCCTCTTTCTAAGTGAAAGAAAGTGATAAAATGCAAATAGGTCTGTAAGGCTAACTATGTAGCTGATGGATATATAGAAAATTATAAGTCTTGTCCTTTTTCTAAGGTATTTTCTCAACTCAGGGGTGGATTACTTTGAGACTTTTGGTCCTATAGAAAATATGGATTTTTTTTGCCTTGTTCTTTCCATTACTTCTTCTCAAAGGTGATCAGTATATCAGATGGACATGAAAAGTGTTTTTTTGCATGGTGATCTCGATGAGGAAATTTATATGGAGCAACCCCCTGGTTTTGTGGAAGATTCTTCACTGGTTTGTGATGCACCAAAATTAGCACGAACTTGAAAAGGTCATAACTTGTGTAGTGCCCACTTCCCTCTGACACCTTTTTGTTGTTGATTATGATACTGACGACTATACTTATGGACATTACTATAACTTTTAAGTTGGTATGATGTTAGACATTAGAGATCATGGACTATTGTTTATTTTGATTCATATATGATGCATGTGGATTATTGGAGACATTTTATATTGATGTTGATATGTTGATTGACATGGTTGTGTGTGTGTGTGTGTGTGTGTGTGTGTGTGTGTGTGTGTGTGTGTGTGTGTGTGTGTGTGTGTGTGTGTGTGTGTTTCAGACATGTGATATTTCATCATTTTGAGTAGACCTAGAAAATTGAACTAATATTATGATCATATTGTTATTGATGAAATTGTAAATGATATCATTACTTTCCTAGATGATGTTTTGATTCATATATAGATGATTTTGGAATTATATTGTATATTCATTTTGGATGATTTGATGTGGCCACAAGGCCAAAGGAGGTATTCGTGTTTTGTAGGTAAACATGTCACAACAAACATCGGGGATTGAAGACCAACCACATTGGAATCCTAGATGAATTCAACAAGGGTCACCATGGCAACATGTATTTATTGTGTGTGTGTTTGAATTTTGTTAGGGGTTCCCATGGGGGGATCACCTTCAAATGTGACCAAGGGGTTATGTGTATTCTTTTATTTAGTTTCCTTTGTTTAAATTTAGTATGTGGATTTTAGTGATGTATTTTCCCCTTTATTATTTATTTTATTTGTGTCTAGATTAGTGAGTAATCATGTTGTTAAATAAATTAAAATGGGTCAAAATAATGCATTTATTAGAGTTAATGGCTCTTGGATTATGTGTTGTAAGTAATGTGTAAGTAGATTTGAGTGTGAAACACTCCACTTTCCTTTTGAAATTCGGATCTGTCCTTAGGGGCTGATTTTGGAGGCTTGTGGGACAAGTTAAACTTGTCCCACACCTCTTAAATTGTTACACCAACCCTACCTATGGGTTGGGAGTAAAAATTAGGCCTTATTATGCATTTTGAGAAGACAAGTTGTAAGTTTTTATTGCACCTTCTTACATGAAATTAATTTTAGTCCTTAAGGGGTGTGGGCTTGGATTGTGTGTGTAAGTAAAATGTCATTTTATTCACCCACTTATTAATTATGCTTTGGAGTTTGAAGTTGACTTGTGAGGTGGAGTTGAGGATGAGTGATGTGGCATCCTACATGGAGCCACCTCATCCTCCTCTCTCCCTTTTCTATTTATTCGAATTCTTTTGCTATTTTGGGGGTTACTTCAGGGGTTACTTCATGTTGGTTTGTGCTCTTGCAATTGGAGAGAATTAGAGGATTGTGAATGCTTGTGGATTTTTTGGTGCTTTAGGACTGTTTGGATTTGAAGAATCTTGTTGTTGAACTTGTGGATCAAGCTCTATCATGGAGAGGTAGGAGCTTGACTCTTGTAAAAAGGTTTTCTTTCTGTATTATGCTTATGTGAATGTTTTGAATGTTTGGTATGCTTGTTGGTTGGTTGGGTAGATTGCCTAGGTGTGGTGTAGGAGAAGACTATGGGGATATTTTGTGGGGAGGCATAAGAGTTATTTGTGGAGGGATTTTGGGTTGGGTGTTCCACCTTGGACAAGAAATAACTTGCATTTCTTACTTTTGGGGAGGCATAAGAGAATGGGGAGGCATAAGAGGTACTTGGGGAGGCATAAGAGTATGTAGGGGTTTGAGATGAATATTTTGGTGGGTTTTTAAGGTGGTCACCCATTCCCCATTGGGAGGTATAAGCATCTTCCCCCATATATCTTGCTCCTTTGGCCTTTGTGTGATGAGGCCTTGTATATTTTGTTATTGTCCTTCTTGTGACTATAACTACACTTTATTTTGGACTGTGATATGATTGTGAAATCTATTTTGTGTTATGGAAGCTTGTCTTGTTGCCATGAGTTGAATCCATTTCCTATTGTAATGTGGTTGGGGCTCGGGGGCCAATGAGGAGGATGACTTCTCCTCTTCATTGGAATTCTGGTTGGGTGGAGAGCGTTGCCTCTCCCCTTGTTTTGTTGTGACCAATTTGAAACATGGCAGATCTCTCTTGTTGTTGTATGTGGAGCTTGTGTGAAGACAAATTTTGCAGTTCTCCTTGGGTCCCTTATTGTGAAATTTCCCACTTCAAGTGGATGACTTTGTAATAATATTTGTAGTGAAAATTGTCCTGTGTTTGGATATGAAAGTTGTATTTGTATGTGAAAAAGGAATGAGAAATATTTATTTGGCATATTTTGGAAAACAGAAAAGAAGTGTAAAAGGAATTATTTCATTTAATTGAATGTTGATTCACCTTTCATCAAATGGTGTTACTCTTGTTTAAAACTTGTTGTTGTAAGTATATTGTAAACTCTTTGTTGAAGGCTGGAAATGCTTGTGTTAAAATTATTACCTTCCTCTGTATTACTTGAAAGGCATGTTTTGAAAATAGAACTACATTCTTGCTCTCCACGCATTAATTAAAGGAAAGTTAAACATTGTAAAGTTGGAATGGAATGATCTTAAATGTTTAAAGTATGGAAAATGAAATAGATAAATTTCCAGTTTGAAATACGTAGTTCTCTATTAGATTGTTTCAAACTTGCAAACCAATATTATAAAAACATACAGTACCTTGCAATAATGAAATTCAAAATGAAACTTTAAAATGAACTAAGGATAGAAAAATCACATCATGAAACATTTGCATTTCCCTAGTAATTTATTCAGAACTCCAGTAATCGGGCAAGTGGCATAATAATGTAGTTTCACATAAAAGAAAAGAAATTTGTATTGTAATCTCAACCGTTAATCAATTAATCCTTGCAAATCCATGTGAAATCCTTCAAGTGTGTTTCTCCACGCTTGTTTGGTATGCTAAAGAAGAAAGAATAGCGGATTAGACCAATTATGGTAAGTTGAAAAAGTTTAGTTCACATTTTAATGGTAGGAAAGATGTCTCATTAAAATTCACCCATCTAAGTTTTTGAAAATAATATTTTTTTGCTTCCTATGCAAAGAGGAGTTCAATCCCTTTCCAAAATTCCTTATTTTCTCAAATCCGAGCTTCTAGTTGAAAGTTACGACCTTTTGAATTTTTTACTTCGTTCGGTTTCAACAAAAAAAACTAACTATCAAAAAGGAAATTTTTGTAAATTGAATCCACAGGCCAATAGCTTCAAAATTTTCTTTTTGAAAAATTGGCACAAAATATTAAGTCTCCCCACTGGTCCACTTCCCTCCTATCACTGTGTGTCAGACACGTGGCTTCTTCAGGTGTTGACGGGAGGCGCGGGTTGTTTTTATCCTTCACACTTTTTAACACAAAATCAAACATTTCTATGTTTTCCCCGATGGTATACTTTCCCACTTGTAGCTTCTGGGCCGGACATGTGGCATCACAGGTGTTAGCGAAGGCACAAATGTGTTCAAAAATTTCACCCTTCAACAAAAAGAGCTTGAAATCCTAAGTGCCTCCAGTGACCCGCCTTTCCGCATGGGCTCAAAATTTTTGACACGTGTCCCTTGTGGCTTGGGGAAAATTTTCTTCCCTCGGTGTGAAGCCCCACTGCGAAACTCGCGGTGCGTAAATGAAAATTGTGATTTTTAGCTAAAAGTGCAAAGCGCCAAATGTCTCCCCAGGGTCCGCTGGGAAAATTTTCTTCCCCCGAAACCTTCCCTTTTGTGAAAATTTTTCCCTGGTCTAGGCCCGCTTTGGGAAAAATTTTCTTCCTAGGCCATGAAGCCTACCTTTTGGGAAAAATATCTTCCCAGTGCCCACCCTCCTTTGGGAAAAATTTCCTCCCAAGGCCCACTGTGCCTCAGAACTTAAAAATATGAGGAGTTAGGAGGACTTCTTTATATCATTGGAAAGGGGAATAAATTTCCTATCTAATGGAAATGTTTGTTTTTCAAGAAACCTTAAGTATTAAATATGTGAAAAATCAGCTTAAAGTGAAAATATGAGTTTGAGAGTGGGTAAGTGGGAAATTACCCCTTTTTAACTTAAATGTGTAACTCTAAAGCATGGGTTGACCTTTTTAAGGGGTCATGTTAGGGGATAAGAGAATGTTTTTCTATCCCATGTAAATAAGAACCTTGGTTATTATTTAGACCTAGTGAAATTAAAAACCTTGGGCATTTAATTGATTTGGCCCCTCCTCCTCCATACCTCCACCTACCCACCCGCTTCCACTCTGTTGTTTCCATCATGAAAATCAAGAGCATTAAAACTAAAATCCCTACTTCCCAAAGGGTCCTAAGGAATTGGAACTTGTTGAAAACCTCCTACATATTAGCAAGCCGGTGGAGGAGCCCAAGAAGGAGGAATTCTTTATAGGGTGGATTTAAAAGGAGATACAAGAGCTCAAAGGGGCTATAAAAACATGGAAAGAGCTAAGGGTAAAAGAATCCTTCAAAGTGAGGAGGAAGAGGGGTTAGTGTTTTTAGAAGCTATAGTCCTTAGATGGCAGATTGGGGAATTAAAAGCAATATTGTGCATTTATAATTTCATTGAAACAACATGTCCATAGTGTCTGCAGAGTTTAAGTGGGGTTAATGAGGACATTTGAGGCCCTAAAGAGAAAAGGAATATTCCATAAAGTGGATTTGCAAACTCCCTCTCAGGTCACCTGCCATTGCTTCTTCATGTCGTAACTCTCAAGACCAAGATTGTGAGCCATCAAGTAACATGTTGTTGTGATGCTTATTTTTGGCTATGTGGATTGTCATCGCAGCGATTCTTTTGAGGGGAGCTCTATATGTTAGGGGATAAGAGAATATTTTTCTATCTTTCCATGTAAATAAGAACCTTGGCTATTATTTAGTCCTAGTGAAATTAAAAACCTTGGGCATTTAATTGCTTTGGCCCCTTTGACCCTCTAAAATTAATTAAGGAATATTTAACTATAATGTTAATTTAATCATCTATTAAGTTAACACCTTAGAGAATTTTACTATATTTGGATTAATTATACTCATTAATTTTGTAATGTGGATCTAATGTTTGTTACAACAAGAAAATTTCTTTTATTAAATTATAATAGACTTTGAACCTTTGTGGTGACAACTATTGATTGAAGACTAGTTATGGTCACGCTTTTCAAAAAAAACCTTATTCCATAATTTTTCTACCTAAACCTAGGTTGTTCTTGGGTCTCAGTGGTCGTTTTAGTGGGCATTACAACTTGTGCTCTAGGTGTCTGTTTGAGTCTATTTTTTTTAAACCACCTGTTTCGATGAGACGAACACACTATATAACTTGCCTTACTGATTGGAGCATGTTTTTCACACATTTTCAGGACCCAAATATGCCATCTTGAGGCCAAAAATTAGGATTTAAGTTGTAGTTCAGTTTTTTCCTATTTTAGGGAATTAGTTAATTTTAGTCTCTTAGTTGCATTATGAGTTGGAAAGTTGGCAATTCCTCTAATTTAGGCATGTAGAAGATGCGTGGCATTTTATGTGCCTATACGAATAAACAAGTGAACTTATCAAAAATAGTAGGTTCTAGTAAATTGCTAAAAATAGAAATTTCCACCACCTAGAGTAGATTTAGTCAAAGTTTGTTAGAGTTTGTTTGGAAACTCAAGTTGGGAATTATTTTCCTATTTAGGAAACATTGTAATTCATGATTCAATAACGAAGAAGGAGATCTATTTTCTTTTGGAGTTCATATTATTTGTAGTATATTGAGTTTGTTTAGAATTTGGCTACAATATCTTGTATCAAAGCTAGTTCGATTCTTTAAAAAAATGGCAGGAAGAGGAAGAGGAAGTGGATGCGGTATTGCCTAGATGATTAGAAATATGCAATATCTGTAGAGGCAAGTTTATGCACTTTTTGGAATGATATCCCAGAGAGGAAATCAAGGTGGAGATGACATAAATGAATAAGAAGTTTGTGAAGAGGAGGAAACTCATGTACCACCCTTAGATTTTGAATAAAGGATGCTTCAAGAATTAGAAGGAAATAATGATGGGATAAGAGTTGATATTTCAGAGTATGGAGGTAGTCTAAAACCAGAGGAGCTGATAGACCAATTGACTAGCATGGGGAAATTTTTTTAAGTGGAAGGCTATGTCAGAAGAAAAAAAGGTAAAATTTTCATGCATGAAATTGAAAGGTCATGCTATGTTATGGTGGGATCACCTATAGAAAGAGCATTCAAGAAATGGGAAAGAAAGAATTAAGACATGGAGTAAGATGGAGAAGAAGCTGAAAGATAAATTTCTCCATGTGGCTTATGCACAAACCCTTTATAGGAGGTTTAAGAATCTCATAAAAAACTTTACAAACCATGTAAGAATACCCATATGAGTTCTAGAATTTTTCCCTTTGTGTAGAGAATGAATAAACTAAGGAACACATGGCTATAAGGTATGTAAATGGATTAAAATTTTCTATTCACGATGAGATACTAAGGAACAAATGGTTGTAAGGTATGTAAATAGATTAAAATTTTCTATTAAAGATGAGATAAGTATACACATGATTAAGAGCATGGAGGATGCCTATCAATTAGCATTAAAGGCCAAGGAAAAACAAATTCGTCAAAGTTTTAGGAGATCACCTAGAATGAATAGGGGGTGTCATCGGATGAACTGGATTCAGCCAAGGTAGGGGAGAATCACCTCATGGAGTGGAAAAGAAAAGAGATATGAGACAACATTCCTAGAATTAACAAAGAGGCAGAGGATTTTCTAGGGGTAGGGGATATGGTGGTGACAGAGGATGGGAGGCTCCACGAATACCATTTGTTTATTACAGATGTTGTGGATAGGGACATGTGGCTTTTGAATGACCTAATTATTATACACATGACAAGAGGCAAGAAAATGCTCCAAGAGTAATTCTTGTTGAAATTGAACAAGTAGAAGATGAAAATGACCTAGAAATTCCACCAGATGTTGGAGAAAATATGATGATCAAAAGGACGATGATTTCTCAAAGAAAGGATATCAAGGGGGATGCATGACTGCATACAAATATTTTAAGAACAAGATTCACTTTAGGAGGAAAGGTATGTAATGTTATTATTGATGGTGGTGGTTGTGAGAACATGGTTTCAAATGAGATGGTTGAGAAATTTGATCTACATTGTGAGAAGAATCCTAACCCTTATCGTATTGCATGGTTTAAGAAGGTTAATGAAGTTAATATTGATAAGAGATGTTTAATAAGTTTTTCTATTGGGAATAGTTACAAGGATGAGATTTGGTGTGATGTTATTCAAAGGGATGCATGTCATATGCTACTAGGAAGACCATGGCAATTTGATAGAAAAGTTATTCATGATGGGGGAAAGAATACTTATAATTTCTAGAAGGATGGAACAAAAATAGTTTTTTTACCTCTTAAGAAAGAGGGTAAGGCTAAAAATATGCTTTTGTAAAGGAATTTGTGAAGGAGGAAAAGGAAAATACTTTTTTATGAACTATTTGCAAATAAGGATGAACCTACAAGTGCACAAATACCAGTAGAAACAATAGAATTAATAGAAGAATTTTATGATGTTATTCCTGATGAGCTACTAGATAGATTACCACCCAAAAGAGATATTCAACACCATATTGATTTGATTCCAAGGTCTTCACTCCCAAATCAAGTGGCTTATAGGATTATCCCGACATTGCATGCAGATTTGAATATGCAAGTGGTAGAGCTTGTGAGAAAGGGGGCCATAAGGGAGAGCATGAGTTTGTGTGTAACCCCAATTTTACTAACACCAAAGAATGATGGAACATGGAGAATGTGCATGGATAACAGAGAAATCAATAAAATTACAATCAAGTATAGGTTCCCAATACCTCACCTTAATGATATGATGGATTTTCTTGCTAGATCTAGGTATTTCACCAAGATTGATCTTCAAAGTGGTTACCATCAGATTCAGATCAAAGAAGGATATGAGTGGAAAACAACATTCAAGATAGGAAATGGATTATATGATTGGTTGGTGATGCCATTCGGATTATCCAATGCACCTAGTACTTTTATGAGACTGATGAACACTGTGCTACGGGAGTATAATGGTAAGTTTTTTGTGGTTTATTTTGATGATATCTTGATCTTTAGTTAAAATAAAGAAGAACATATGAGTCATCTGAGGGTGACATTTGAAGTGTTACGGAAAGACAAACACTATACAAATATGAAGAAATGCATGTTTATGTAAGAGAGCTTGGTATTCTTGGGCTTTATTATTTCAGCAGATTGGGTATGGATGGACTCAAAGAATTTAAAGGAAATTATTGAATGGAATAATCCATGGAGTATAACAGGGGTAAGAAGCTTTCATGATTTAGAAACATTTTACAAAAAGTTTATTAAAATTTTCAGCAGTATTGTACCACCTATAACAGATTGCATAAAAGGAAGGAAGTTTTTGTGGACAAAGGCAACTGAGGATAGTTTTCAATTCTTATAGAAGAAGGTGACAGAGGCACCCATGTTGGCACTACTAAATTTTGATAAAGTGTTTTAGGTTGATTAAGGCACCTCACATGTGGGTATTGGTGTTGTCCTAAGTCAAGGTGGAAAGCCAATAGCTTTCTTTAGTGAGAAATTGAGTGAGGTAAGAAAGAAATACTTTACTTATGATGTGGAATTTTATGCAATTGTAAACGCATTAAGGCATTGGAGGCATTATTTATTGCCTAAGGAGTCTTTGTTATTTACAGACCACATAGCCTTGAAGTATGTGAATACACAAAAGAAGTTGAATAGTAAGCATGCAAAGTGGATATCATTTTTGCAGGGTTATACTTTTTCTTTCAAACTTAAATCAAGAAAACAGAATCAAGTTGTAGATGCATTGAGTAGGCATGTGATACTATTTACCACTATGGAAAATGAGGTGGTGGGTTTTGAAGCAATAAAGGGTTTGTATTCTTCTGATTCTGATTTCAAGAATATTGTTGAAAGGTTAATTTGTTCATTTTCAGACGATTCAGGAGATATCTAGGATGAGTAAATTTTCTAGGATGGCCATTCTATTCAAGGGACACCAACTATGTATTCCAGTTGGGTCTACGAGAGAGAATATAGTGAAAGAGTTGCATATGGCAGAGGATTGGCTAGGAATTTTGGTAAAGATAAGATGATAGCCTTGGTAGAAGAGAAATACTATTGGCCAGGGTTAAAATGATATGTGGTAATATATGTGGAGAGGTGTCGAATTTTTCAAGTCTCGAAAGGCCATGCACAAAATCTAGGGTTATATATGTCTTTTCCTATTCCTAAAGGGTCATGGACATATCTGAGTATGCCTTTTTTTGGGATTACACAATGAGGTAATGAATCAATTTTTGTGGCTATTGATAGGGTTTCTAAGATGGTTCATTTTATTTCCTGTAGGAAAACAAGTGATGTGACACGAGTAGAATTTTTTTTTTTTAGAGAAGTTGTTCGTTTGCATGGTGTTCCAAAAACCATTACTTCAGATAGGGACACAAGGTTCTTAACTCACTTCTGGAGGACTTTTTGGAAGAATTTGGGAACTCAACTACAGTTAAATAGTGCCTATCATCCTTAGACTGATGGGCAAACAAAGGTGGTAAATAGGAGTTTGGGAAACCTGTTAAGGTGCATAGTTGGGAAAAGCCAAAATTATGGGACTTAGCATTACCACAAGATGAGTTTGCATATAACATTTCCATAAATAGATCCATAGGAAAGAGTCCATTTTTTATTATGTATTGGAGTAATCCAAATGGTATGTTAGATTTGGTATAACTACCAGTTGATGGAAGAATAAGTGATGATGCAGAAGCATTTTCCAAACAAATACAAAAATTGCTAGAAGAAGTGCGAAGAAGTTGCTTTGAAGGTAATGATAAGTATAAGGAAATATCAGATGTGCACAGACAAAGAAAGGTATTTAAGGTTGGTGAGTTATTTATGGTATACCTATGGAAGGAAATGTTTCCAAAAGGAACATATAGCAAGATGAAGTATAATAATATTTGTCCCAACAAAATCGTGAAAACAATAAATGATAATGCTTATGAGGTAGAAGTGACAGGGAATTTTGATATTTTTCCAGTGTTTAATGTTTTAGACTTGTATTATTTTCATGGGGATGGTGCAAAAGGTGATGTTATTGATGAAGTAGTAGATTGGAGGAAGCAGCTTCCAGTGAAGAAGAAAGAAGAAGTAGATCAAATTCTAGATAAGAAAATAGTGGACACGTGGCATGGGAAATAAAACAAAAATTTGGTACATTGTAAAGGACTAGAATAAGAGGACAATACATGGGTCATAGAGTGGGATATTAAGAAGTTGGATGTAATAAATGGAATCATTTTGTGTTAGGTTGTGGAGCTTGTTTTCATGTGTGAAAGTGTTGAAGATGTATACTAAAGTACTGTACACTTTTCATGTATCCTCGCCGGTTCGGGTCCGGGCCCAAGCTGGGGTCTATGTGGCAGCCCTTGGTAGTAGGGGTTCAATGAGCCCCAAATTTTTGGCCTTGAAAAATGCACATATAGAAACGTGAATATGGGCGAGTTTTTTTGACCCATAGGTTTATGGGACGGTTTTGCCCATGGTTTTGACACCCACGGTTTTGTAAAAATGCTTAAGTAGTTGTCTATTTATATGGTATTATGCATATGATAGATGTAAAGCAAATGTATTGCATGATGTGTTTTGAATTCAATTTAGTGAATTCTAGCAGAGTTTGTTGAGCATAGCTCCAAATGGATCTGGGTATTGTATTGAGAGAGCGGTGGCTTGTAATAAAATCTGAGCAAGTGATTCTTTGTGGACGTAGCCAAATTGGGTGAACCATGTTAAATATTGTCTCTTTAGTGTTGTGTTATTTTATTACATTTTTATTTGAGATCCCAATAATTTCTGCATATTAGTTTCTACTATTACGATTCATGAGGGATTATTTCGTATTTTATCCCTTATTTCCTATCAATTGGTATCGAGCCTAGTTTGGTTTGTGAAGTGTTGAATCACAGGGAATGTTTTTAGCTTGAGTGGGAGCTATATGATGAAGGAAAGATCTAGGGTTGATAAATTCAACGGGCAGAATTTCATCTTTGGAAGATGTAGATGGAAGATTACCTTTATCGAAGGATCTTTATACTCCGTTGTCTGAGAAGGTGAACAAACCCTCGATTATGACAGAATGCGAGATGGGATTTGTTGGATCGAAGGCACTTGGAACGATCTGAATGAGTCTTACATCTTCGATTATTTAATGTTTCAAAGGAAAAGACTACAAAAGATCTAATGGATGCATGTATGAAAAACCCTCTACCTCTAATGATATATTTTTAATGAAAAAGTTGTTTAATATGAAGATGTCTAAGAATAGTTCAGAAGAGATCATTTAAATGATATCAATATGGTAGTGAATATGCTAGCTTCGACAATAGAATTTGATGAATAAGTTAGGGCTTTATTAATTATGTGCTCTTTACCTAAGAGTTGGAATAGCCAGTAATGGTGGTAAGGAACTCGGTTCCATAACTCGAGTTGAAGTTTGAGGATGTTGATTCTAAGCGAGGAAATATGAAGAAAAAGCTCTAGGGAATCTTCTACTTCGGGAATGCTTTGAAGTGGAAACTAGAGGGAGACAAGAATAGAGAAACCGTGGAAAATCAAAAGATCGGGCAAAGGTCAAAATCCAAGAACAAGATTTATTGGAATTGTGGAAAGCCCGGGCATGCAAAGAAGGAAGAAGAATTTGGAGCTTTGGGATAAGAAGAAACAACAAGAAGAAAAAAAGGAGGCAAATGTGGCAATGGGTAATGTATGTCATGCTTTGATTCTTTCTTTGCACATATTTTGGGTTTTAGATTCAAGGCTTATGCTTCTCCACATAGGCATTATTTTGTTGATTATGTTCAAGGAGATTTTGGGCATGTTTTTCTTGTGATGATGAGCCTTATTTCAGTTAAGATGTAGAATGGGAATACTTGGCTATTGAAGGATGTCGACATGTGCCTACATTAAGATGAAATTTGATATTGGCGAAGGCGGTTGGGAAGTGATGGTTGTTTGTGATATTTACAAACAGAGACTCTTGAAGGTTACCAAGGGTGATCTTGTGGTGGCAAGAGGTAAGAAGGTTGGAACCTTGTATTTAACCAACGATAGTACTAATGATTGTAATTTTGTTTCAAAAATACAACATTATGGCACTATAGGCTCGATCATATGAGCCATAAAATGAACATCATAAAGAAGAATTTTCTGGATATACTGAAACAGGTTTCAATTTCTGTGAGAACTGCATATATGGGAAACAGAGTGAGTAAGGTTTCTCAAGGTTGGACCTTCAAAGAAAGAGTAAGTTAGAGTGGTGCATTCTCGATGTGTGGGGCCATTTCTTATCATCTCTTGGGGTTCAAGTTATTATGTTACTTTTATTGATGATGCAACAAGGAAAGTTTAGGTTTATTGTATTAGAAACAAATCTGATGTATTTGACACTTTTGTTAAATGGAAAGCCTTGGTAGAGAATGAAACAGGTCTTAAGCTAAAATGTCTTAGGTCAGATAATGGAGGGTATTGCGAAATGAATTTAATGATTATTGTTCTAAGAATGGAATCCACAGAAAAAGACATTCCAAACTCCATAGCAATGGGGTATCGAAAGGATGAATAGAACAATAATGGAACGTGCTAGGAGCATGAGGTTACATGCGGGAATTTTTGGGAAAAAGCGGTGAGCACAACACTTGATAAATGATCAAGTGCCTTAGATAGAGGCATACCCGAGGAGGCATGGTATGGTAAGAAAGTTGATTATTCATTTATTAGATTCTTTGGATGTGAAGTGTTTGTTCATATAGACAAGGATGATAGGACCAAGCTAGAGGCTAAATCAAAAAAATGTACTTTCATTGGTTTTGGTGATGACGACTTTGGGTTTAAATGTTGGAGTATTAAGGACAAGAAAATCATTCGGTCTAGGGATGTGGTCTTTAATGAGAAAGTCATGTATAAGCAATAGTTTCAGGAAAATACGGAAGAATCCAAGAAAGAATATGCAGAAGAGGATCTTCCGGATGGGAAAGTGACCCATGAATCAGTTCAGGAACCTACTCAACAGGAACCCCAAACTCCTATAGTGAGGAGGTCTTCTAGGGTAAGAAAAGAACCTGAACGGTTTTTTCCTTCTCTTTATTATACTCACCGATAGTGGAGATCCGAGAGCTTTGATGAAGCAATGCAGTAGATGCCATAAAGTGGGAGCAAGCCATGGATGAGGAGCATAAGTCTCTCATGGAGAACCGGACTTGGGATTTGGTGAAGCTATCGAAGGCAAAAGAGCATTACAGAACAAGTGGGTGTACAACGAAAACAAGGTATAGATTTTGATGAGATTTTTCTCCTGTAGTAAAAATGATTTATCGAATGTTCTTAGAATAGTGGCATGAGTTGCACTTAGAACAGTTAGATGTAAAGACTGCATTTCTCCATGGTGATTTGGAGGAGGAGCTATATATGCAGTAGCCAGAAGGATATGAAGTCAAAGGTAAAGAGGAGATGGTGTGTAAACTGAAGAAGAGCTTGTATGGCCTGAAACAAGCTCCACGTCAATGGTATAAGAAGTTTGATAGCTTCATGATGGAGCAAGGTTATATTAGATGTCATTCTAACCATTGTGTGTATACAAAGAAATTTGAGGATGGAAGTTATATTATCCTGTGTTTGTATGTTGATGACATGTTGGTTGCAGGTAAAAACATGTAGGAAATAAAAGTACTCAAGAAACAACTAAGTGAATCCTTTGATATGAAGGATTTGGGGGCAGCCAGACAAATCCTTGGTATGAGGATAACTCGGGATAGGAAGGAACGGAAGTTGACTTTATCTCAGGAAGAGTACATTAAGAAGGTATTAGACAGGTTTAACATGCAGGATGCTAAACCGGTTGGGACTCCTTTGGCAGGCCATTTCAAGTTATCAAAGGAGCAGTGTCCCATGATAGAGCAGGAAAGAAACTAGATGTCCAAGGTACCTTACTCATCAATAGTTGGCAGTTTGATGTATGCTATGGTATGCACTAGGCCTGATATTGCCCATGCAAAGGGAGCTGAGTAGATAGTGAAATCCAGTAAAGAGCATTGAAAGCAAAAGTGGATCCTTCGATTTGAGAGGGACCATGGGGATAGTTTTGTGCTATAGTGGATCAAACACCACTTTACGTGGTTATGTAGATTCGATATGGCTAGAGATGTAGACAAATAGGAGGAGCACGATAGGTTATATTTACACTATAGGTGGGACAACAAAGGAGGGATTTCACGACTACAGAGCTGGTGGCTTTGTCAACCACGAGGCCGAGTATTTATGCATCTTGCCAGAGAGAAAGCAAAGAGATGATTTGGTTAAAAGATTACTTGAGGAGTTGGGGCATAAAGGGAGGATATTAAGTTGCATAGTGATAGTCGAGTGCTATACACCTAGCTAAGAACTCTGCTTTCCACTCTAGGACAAAGCATATAGGGTTAAGGTACCATTTCATCAGACAACTTTGGAGGAAGAGAAGTTGAATTTGGAAAAGATTCATACTAGTCGAATCCTACGACATGATGACCAAGGTGGTCACAGGAAAAACTAAAGTTGTGTTCAGCTTTGGTTGGTCTTCAAAACTAGTGAAGGGTCGAGAAGCTTGCTTATAGTCTCAAGTGGGAGATTGTTAGGTTGTGGAGCCTATTTTCATGTGTGAAACTGAAAAGACTTATTTATTGTACAATTTTCATGTATCCTCGTTGGGGTTTGGAGGAGCACCCCGAAAAAAAAAAAAGATTTAGGCGTAAAATTTTTTTGGCCTCGAAAAAATGCACCCGACATATCGGGAAACGTGCTTTTCTCATATGGGTGAGTTTTTTGACCCATAGGTTTATGGGATGGCTTTTTCCCATGGTTTTGACACCCACGGTTTTGTAAAACTACTTAAGAAGTTGTCTATTTATATGGTCTTATGCATATGATAGATGTACAAGCAAATGTATTGTAGATGTGTTTTGAATTCGGCTGTGAATTCTGTAGAGTTTGTTGAGCATAGCTCCAAACGGATTTGGGTATTGTATTGAGAGAGTGGTGGCTTGTAATAAAATCTGAGCAATTGATTCTTGGTGGACGTAGCCCAAATTGGGTGAACCACGTTAAATCTTTGTCTCTTAGTGTTGTGTTATTTTATTCTGCAATTTTATTTGAGATCTCAATAATTTCTACATATTAGTTTCTCTTAGATTACTGTTTATTTCACATATTTTATCCCTTATTTCCTATCATTTTGAAGAAGACACCTTGTAGGAGCTGCATTTTTTTGATGCACCAAAATTAGCAGGAACTTGAAAAGGTCAAAACTTGTGCTCTGGGTATTTGTTTGAGTCCCTTTTTTTGTTGAAACCACCTATTTTCATGAAACGAGCACACTAATAAAAATACCTTGCTAGTTGGAGCATGTTTTGGGACATTTTCGGTCCCGAAATCTACCATCTTGAGGCTTAAAATTAGGATTTAAGTTGTAGTTCGGTTTTTTCCTATTTTAGGGAATTAGTTAATTTTAATCTCTTAGTTACATTATGAGTTGGAAAGATGGAAATTCCTCTAATTTAGGCATGTAGAATATGCATGGAAATTTCTATTCCCGTATGAATAAGCATTCCAACTTACTAAGAATAACAAGTTCTAGTATACTGTTATAAATACTAATTTCCACCACCTAGAGTAGATTTAGTCAAATTTAGTTAGATTTTTCTTGGCAATTGGTGTTTGCAACTTTAGTCAAATTTATTTAGGAAACATTGTAATTAATGATTCAATAATGAATATGGAGATCTACTTTCTTTTGGAGTTCATATTATTTGCAGTATATTGAGTTTGTTTAGAATTTGGCTACATTAGTGTATAGACTTCGTCATTCTCTGTATGGTCTCAAACAAGCTCCTCGAGCTTGGTATGAGAAAATGGATGAATTTTTGTTGTCTAATGGTTTTCATCGATGTGAAAATTATCATACTCTATATATTCTTAAACTTGATGATGAATTTTTTATAATTGTTTTGTATGTTGACGATCTCATCCTCACTGGCAGCTCAGCTTCTATGATTCAGGACTTTCAAAACAAATTAAGTGTGAACTTCGACATGAAAAATTTGGGATTGTTGCACTATTTCCTTGGTCTCCATGTTTATTAGTATTTTGAAGGAATATCTATTAGACAGAGGAAGTATGCTTCTGATTCATTGTAGAAGTTCCATATGGTTGACTACAAGCCATCTCCCACTCCATTTAAGTTAGGTATTGAATTGAATGTTAATTGCAAGTCTAACCTTGTTGATGCCTCTTTGTATAGAAAATTAGTTGGGAGTATTTTGTATTTGGCACATACTCATCCCGATATTAGCTTTTTCATTAACATTATGTCTCATTTTTCACATGAACCTCATGAGAGTCACTCGAAAGCTGTAAAGAGAATTTTGAGATATATAAAAGGGAAATTAATTTTTTGCATACATTATTCACCACAGGGAACTTTTGAAATTGAAGGCTATATAGATACAGATTTTGGAGGTTCTCAAGACACACATCACTGTACTTCTGGTTTTTTTCACCTTGGCTCAAGTCCAGTAGAATGGGAATGTTAAAAACAAAATGCAGTTACTTTTTCATCCACTGAATCTGAGTACAGAGGTGCAGTAAAAATAGGTCAAGATGTTCTTTGGCTTCACCAAATACTTGATGAGTTTGGATTCCCACAAGAATATCATTATGTCATATGATGTGATAATAAGAGTGCTATTCAAATTACATGTAATCCTATTGAATATCAGCATACAAAACACATTGAAATCCATATGCACTTCATCAAGAAATTGATTCAAGATGATGTTGTTTACTTAAAGTTTATATCCACAATTGATCAAATAGTATATATCTTCACTAAACCACTTGTTTCTCCTCGATATCTTATTCTACAAGAAAATATTGGAGTCAAGGAAGTTGTATACGCAGGTAGAATTTAGCATGAAGTACCTTATATCCTTCTTCTCTTCTCTTATTTGTAGCGGGTATCTTATTTAGCATAGTAGCTAGGACCATTTCTTATTTTTTTGTTCCCTTGCATTTGCTTATGGGAATGTGTATGTGTAAACATTCTCACACTTGTCTTTTGAAATAGATATTTTGTACCTTAAGTAAGCTCATTTGAGAGTATAGGCTATAATTGTTTTTTAATTATTTTATGGCATATTGTTTCTTCCCGTTACTTCTTGGAGTTATTTGAGTTGTTTCCTCCACTCCATGATTTATGAAGATGTGATTATCTTATTGTTTTAGTGTTTCCTCCCTATTTTTTGGTTTAAGATTAGTTTTGTAAACACTATATAATTGTGTGTTCATAGACGTGAAATACACAAGCTTGAATAATATTTCTTTTAACTTTTCTTCTACACTTGCATTCATTTTTAAGTTGTGTGCTTGGATTTCTTGCAAAGATATATTTTTTCTCCATTTAGATAAACCTTTTGAACCAAATATGATTTGGAGTAACAATCACATTTTCACGACCTTGTATACTTATTTTGACTAAAGACCTCCTACATTTATGGATTACCACACTTATACAACCTTCATGATAGAGATGAAATCTAGAATTTCTTACATTTTTTTGACTTGATGGAGTTAGAATGAGAACTCAATTTCAGGACATATGATAGAGACTCATAGCATAATTTAGACATTTTATGGACACCACTCAACTTCAATGCAAGCTATAGGACATTTCACCAATGTTGACTCAAAGGCCTAATTATTTGAGACATAGACTAGGGCTCTTAAATAATACTCACATATAACTCAGACCAAAACACACTTTTCATACCTTAAGACACTTTGATTGAGACTAAATATACTCTTCATACTATGACCATGTAGACTCAGACAAAGGGAATTCATTAACACACATCTTCACGATAACATATAGGTTGTTGATTTGCAAAAAACTTCTTGACATATACTTGCTCAACTTAAGCATAATAGACTTCATGAAAGCCATAGAACTTGATTTTTCAAACCAAGACTTACTTTTCTTATCATGAAACCTTCTCAAACACCCTTTGATATAAACTAATACACTTTTTCAAGATAATATGACATATGAGAATAACAAATTCAAACACTTATAGTAGATACATGATGTAAGGAGTCATGGAGATGTAATTTAACATACCTTATGACTCTAGGAGTATCCCATACTCCTAACTCTTTCATATTCTTGAGAAGAAGTGAATGGATTACATTTAAGCACAAGTTTTCTTCTTCAGAGATGAACCCCTCAACTAAGGAAAACATATTTCTTTGACCTGACTTGGGCACTGATGACCTTGTTTTTTTACTTGGAAGACTTTATATTGTGCACCTTTGATTTTTTGAGATGTTTCCTAGCTTGAACTCCATGATTAGATATTTTTACTACTCCTTTAGAATCATACCATTGAATTAACCTATTTTTTCTTAGACATAGGCTTGCAATGTGATGTAATTATTGAAAATTAAAACAAACAACATTTCTCTTTCTTCTAGGCTTAAACACACTAAGATTTCATCTATAATGCTATGCTATATGCCCATACTCACAACATGAGTAGAATTCACCCTTGAAGACACCTATACCATTCTCAAAAGACCTTATCTTGCAATCTCTAGCTCTATGAAAAAAATCATGACAAACAAAGCAATATCCATGAAAGGATGATCCATACCTCATAGCATTAGGTTGTCTAACTAAGTTATAACTTCTCAATTCAACCTTATTTATCACTTTCTCATCTGATTTTCAACTTGGACCAACATAATTATCATTATTTCCTTCAAACCCTAGGCCTTTTTTTATCAATTGTGTTGTTTTTTATCCTCTAAGACCTCCTCAAGATATTTCGAGATCTTCTCTAGCTTGACATACATTTTAAACTTGATAGACTTATCCTATAAATATTATTCATGAGCTTTCAATTTGTTAGCATACTTGGAATGTGCTTCCACTTTTTCCTTTATGGTTTGTACCTCTTCTTCCCTGGCCTTAATAACAATTATCATGTATTTTATGTTAGACTTCAAAATGATGTTCTCCATCCTATGAAATTCTAGGTTGGATTGTAAATTGAATACAACCTCTTTGAAGTCAAATTTTCCATGCACACACACTTCACAGGGCTTGTTTCTCACTCTTTCACATTTCTCTTCTTTTGTGCTCATATCTAAATGGTATTCTCCAACTGTCTCTTGAGATACTTTTATGGCTTCTTCATCCTTATTTTCCATCACTTTCAATTTTCTATTTTATTCCTCATATGTTCTTCTAGGATCTCCTCCAAGATTTTAGACTTGTTTCTCAAGGACCTATTCTGATACCAACTTTTGGAAGCAAAATAGATTGAGAGGGGGGTTAATCAGTCTTAGAAATTTATTTTCAATTCATTTATGAACACATACATTCAATGATTCATTCATTCATTAACCATCCATACCCATATGTGTGTATTAGATATGTAACATCAATCACAAGAGCATGAGACAAAGTACACAACAAAAAAAAAACCATATGTAAGTGGGAAACCCTCATGGGGAAGAAAACCCACTCAAAATCTACTTATATTACACAAATCAAATATATTTAGTGAAGCAAAAACTTCACAAGGAGCACCAAACTCACAAGGAGCACCAAACCCTAATTTAGTAGAGCACCAACTCCACAAGGAGGCTACAACACACCAAGATGATAAAGTACCCACTCAACCACCTTATGATGTTTGATATGTGATTTTTATTCTGCCACAAATGATGGACATCACTAATTCATCTCAAAAACCCTAACTCAATCACTAGGTCTTCAATCATGCTCTTTCTTCTTCTTTCTAAACTTCCTATGGCTCTACACTCTTTCAAACAAGCTATCTTGTCTTCCTCAACCTGTAATTATCTTTTCCTACCTTCATATTTTTCACACATGCCTGAAATTTACTCACCTATGAGTCACACTTTTCACCCATGCATGACTAGCTCCAAAAAGCACCCAAAATAATGCATTTATAAGGTCCTCTTCATTTCAAATTCAAACAATTTTTTTTTCCATCCTTTAGCTCAAACCATGCATCATGGAAAAACCCCAAATTCAAATCATAATAGTTGCAAGTGACCCAAGTAGGTTGGACTTGCTACAAACCTTTTTACATGCTTCAAACATAACATAAATCCCCAAGGGCACAAAGATGAAAAATTACCTAACATCAAAACCATACTTATTAATGACCCATATATCTTTAAACATGATTAAAAATAAAATTTAAATTTTATACATGGTAACAATTTAACTCAACCAATAAAATTATTTCATTCAATGGGCCCAGTTCTCTTTGTACTTCTCAAAACTAATGTTTCCTACACCGTTAACAACCCTGGAAACTTCATTATGCCACAAAACCACTTAAAATAAACCAAAACATGCCATATAACTAGTGGATGGAAATTATAGAACACGTATAAAAATTATAGGAAAGTTATAAGCATTGAAACACTCACTGGCTCACACCACATTCACTTTTGTCTTCATCAAATCAACCTACCCAAAAAGTTATTTTCATAGATCAACTTATAAAACATTTATAGAAACATTAAATTCCTATAGATGGGTTGATTTTATTCAAAATTCATCCCTCTACACATTCTAGGTTTTATAAAGCATCACCTAGTCCATCTCATGCTTCAAACAACTCAAAAATGTCATCAAACCCTATCCTGTCTTGCACTAGAAAAAAGATTCTTGTCAAAATATTGACCTAGGAACCATATAAAATATCATCATCATGATAAAATTATAATATAAATTTAAATATCAATGAATCTTCTTTACAACATAGCTTGAATCACCTTCAAACTCTACTTGTAACTATAGATATGCTCACTTTATTGAACACTGCTTTTTATGGCCTCAGAAGTGCCCTTTGACCATTCAACCTTAATGGAGATTATTTGAGAATGTACCTGCATAAAATTTTCCTAAAAAATATTTGTACATAAATATTAACTCACATACATTCCACAATGTCAATTTAGTATGTAACTCCTTTGGACAACCTTGTCCCAAAACACATTTCTTCATAAACTGGCTTGTTTGAGTGGGGTCCACTCATCATCATGACCTCTACCATACATTTATGGAAATAATAATGAGTCATCTACATGTTAAAATCATCATCCATGCACTAGGAAATAAAATTGGCTAGTTAGGAATCATTTCTTGTATACCACTCTCAAGTTAGGTTTTCAAATGCATAACTAGTTGTTTACCTTCTTAAAATTCGTTCATAAAAACCTGATGATGTAATAACCTCATTATTTTTATGAAAACTTATAGAATCAATTTATAAACATCCAAAATATCCTCAAGGTCCCATGCAAAGTACACAATTCAAGGTGAGCCTCAGAAGATTAAATAATCCTCACTGAATCTCCTTGTATCATCAATTACAAATTTGAACCATCATGACAACATCATACACATCATAATATAACATTACTATATGATCCACATGCCAAAAATCCCAAAAACGAGATCCCAAATACATACAAAGTGTTGATCTTAACCTACTGCCACATGCAGATCTAAAAAATGGAAAGCTCTCGAGAGCCGAGGAGATTTGTGTAAAGATAAAAATGAGTTGAGCATAAAACCCTAGCTTGATTAAATATCATTGCTTCAAAAAGTGACAAACAAGGGAGTCACAATCCACGAAAGTGAATAAAAAAGATTGCAAAACCAAAAAATCCCAACCTAATGTCTACACAATGCACAAATCGATCGAGTTATGAGAAACCATGCTAAGTAAATCAAGCCAAGGCCTAGCTATGAGAATAAAAAAACAAATATCCATGGATTTGAACCCCTAACATGAACAATACATCAAGAGCCCAATTATAGTAGAGGACAATATCGAGCTACAGAGCTCAAAATTGAGAACAATGAGTTGGAATGAATCTGGAGAAAGTAGAGCTTGCCTAGCAAGCAAAGCTTAACAATGGAAAATTGGGAGACATTACGTGGCTAGCTGAATGTGGAATAGGTCATGGATGAGTTGGTCTATCAAACATAGCGGAAGAAAAACTCTAATGGTGAGTAAAATGAAACCACACCTCAACCATGAAACTGAGCATAGGGAAAAGAATAATGGCAGTCATGTGAAGACAAATTTAAAATCAACCAAATGCATGAAGCAGCCAAGTCAAATGTAAAGAAAATAATATATATCTTGAGTTATGGAAGGACATAGCTCCAAAGCCATGACATCAAGAGCTCGAGCTTGACAATGGGGAAATATTTGAGCTATAAAAAAATCTTGTATAGATCGAGCCATCATCATCACATAGAGCCGAAAAAGCTTAAAAGTGGGGACTAAATATTGAAAACCAACTTAAAAGTAGATTAATGGAATCCATAATAAAAATTGCAGATTTTCCCAAACACGCATCCTCCTTTAAAAAAATGTTAAGTACAAAATAAGAAGTAATTATGGTTTCAACCCTAATTCATATGAGTATGAATAAGGTAATTTTAACCATTGGTTAATTTTACCATGGTTTAAATTTCCTTTTGAAACTCATAGGTTACCTTGCCTTGCCCGTGGGGTGGGATTTCAAATAAAAAATTATGTTTTATTAAACTTTTCATGTAGAGGTGGGACAAATCATGTGCCCAAAAAGTCAAGTGAAACCAATAATTACCTTAGCCATTCATATGCCCAAGACTAGAAAGCCTAGTTTACCTTGATTTTTGCAAAGTGCCCATACATTACCTTAGCCTCTGCTAATTTTGGATTTATTTTTCTTATATTCTGTAAAGGGTGATTTTTAATGGAGTCAACTTAGTCAACATAGGACAAAAATAGACCATGCAAACCTATTTTTTTCTTTTGTAAGCCTCATGCACATAAATTTTACATTATTATTATAATATTTATTGTATTGAAGAAGGGGTTATATTGTGTATATATGATTAAATATAGCTATGCATTGGATTTGTTTCCAACTAGATAATTTTAGTCAAAACTAATGTAGATGTGTTATTTTTAGAGAGTGAGTTCAGTTAACTCCTCCTTTATTTTACTATATGTACCCTTACATTTTAGGAAAGGGGAGGCTTATTTTTAGTCATGCTTAAGCTATGTTGGTTTGTAATGTAACACCTACTTAAAGAAATATATATTTTTCTCCTCTAGTTCCAGCTAAATTGAAGTGTCCCACAGAAGGTTATAGTATGTGTTAGTGAATGTTTTCTATCCTTAGCATGCAAGTAAACTATTCAAACACCTCCATTAAGCTTTTTTTGAATGTCTTACAAATCATATTAAGTGCCTATTTAGTTTGGTAATCATCTTGAAAGTGGAAAGACTCAAATATTCCCTCTCATTTTATATTGAAAACTCGTGCATGACTTTTGTGAGTGTGAGAGTAAATCAAACAACAATTAAAGTGAATTTTACAAATCTTAAATTGTCAAATAGTGTGTCATGTGCATCTATAAGTTTCCAAAACATTCATATATCACCTTTCTATATGAATTTCATTAAGTTTGTGTTTTTTTCTCTCCCTTAACCCTGAAAGAGAATTAATTTAGGTTAATAATTTAGGGAACTAGCCCGCTCTGGAGAAGGGAAAATTTTAGTGCGGAATTTTTGTAAACACCCAAATATTAGGGGTTTTGAAAATTGGAAATGGAAAATTTTCAGCAGTCGGCTAGCACCTAGTTTGCCTAAATTTTTGGCCGACATGTCCTTTATATGGGTCAATTTGCCTACTATTTACACTTTAAAATGAACTTATGCATGTATTTCTCTAGCTTTTCAAATCATACTGCACTCATATTTTCCAAGGTATAATACATATGGTTCGGGGGTTGCAAGAGGGGATACCCCCTTGTGGGGTCCAGGGGGGATGGCCTCCCTAGCAGGGGGTCAGGGGGCCACATTCCCCAATGAGGGTTTGGGGGCATTGCCATCGAAAACCACATTTTATATGTATTTATTCATTTTTCGATACAAGGATGACTTTCCCATCCTTCCATCCTACAACTCTAACAACATTGAAAGAGAAACATGACTTCACATGGGAGAGATAGACATAGAAGGTGTTCATCCAACCTAGCATCATCTAAGAATGATAGATGACCATGTTGTGTCAAAGGATAGTCACGATGGTAGACGTGTGTCTATATCCATGGTAGACGACCATCCAACATTGTAAACCTATTAGAGAAGAGACATTCATCCAACATAGTTCATACAATGTAGAATAGATAGCCATCCAACATAGTTCATATAATGTAGAATAGTCAGCTATCTAACATAGTTCATACAATGCAGAAGATACGGCCATCTAACCTATTCTAAGTGGCTGATAGGGAAGTGATGGCCATCCAACCTTTTCTAAGATAGGTATTCATCTAACCCTATCTGTCTAATAGGGAAGAGATGATCATCCAACACATTTCATACAATATTGTTCATCCGATAGGGGAAGTGGTGATCGTCCAACCTATTCTAAGATAGGCATTCATCCAACCCTATCTGTATAACAGGGGAGAGATGGCCATCCAAAATAGTTCATACAATGCAAAAGAGACCAATGTCTAATCTATTTTAGGAGAAGTAGTCATCCAACCCTATCTATCTAACATGGGATAGATGACCATAAAACTATACGAGATTCAAAAAAATGACATGCCTAATAGACTTTTTCATGAAATGGTTTTTCATAAATTCACCATTGATTCAAAAGTCAATTTTTGAGATTCGCCACCCATTCTAAACTAATTTTTCGGAGGGGGTCTTAAAATGAACCCTTATCTGGAGTTTATTCTCAACTCGAGTCACCCACAATTCAAAAAAGTTCCCATTGTATCAATCAATGAGAAGAGTTGCTTCCACTTCTTCATCTAGGGTGCTCTTGAGTGATAACATTTCCTTCTTGAGAAATGGAAAACCTCTCACCATGTCATACCGAAAATGTATGTTTAGATATCTAAAACTGATGTGACCAATTCTATGATGCCAAAACTATGCAGATGAGTTGTATTTAGCCACAAGTTCCTTATCATCTCTCTTGACATTATCAAGTTGAAGCATACATCCAAAATTTCAAAATCTTGTAATAGTTTTCATGATTTTGTAATTATCTCAAATCAAACTAACCTTCTTACCAGATTTACAATCAAAACTTAATCTTCATATTATAATCTAGAAGTTTACTGATTGATATAAAATTCATCGTTAACCAACAGACATAGAATACATTATATAACCTAAAATTGCATCTACCAAGAGTTAAAGAAATGTTTTTAACGTCCTGAACATTGTAGGATGAGTCATCACCCAATAATAAATTATTTTTAGAGGGTGTGTCTTGTATTTTAAAGAACCAGAATCTACATCTAGTCATGTGTCGAGTGGCTCCTAAATCAACATACTAGATAACACTTGAAGATATGGTTTCTTCATTGGAGTGGGTAGTGTACAAGAATTCTTCATCATCCAATTTGTCCACTTATTTAACAACATTATCTTGTTGAAGGGGTTTCTTCCTCTAGTTCCCATTTTCTACCCTTTCTTGTAGCATGATTGTCCCTATTAAGATTGTTGATTTTTAGGTCTTGAATTGCAGATAAGTCCTTATTGTTTATGTTTTACTAGTAATATTTCATATCGTGTCCTCAACTGCAAATAGGAAATTTTCTATTTTAATGTCCACTTGTACTTCTAGGACTTACTGGTAGAATTTTATTTGTTCTTCCCTTTCTAATGAAAAGAAAGTGCCAAATATTCTTCTTCATTTTTGTTATACATTGAATCTTATTGTTGTAATAAGTTGACCATATTTTAAAACATGATGGTGCGATCTGAAAAAAAAGTCTCAAAGATCCTATATGAGGTAGGAAGTGATCTCAAAATAATGGGAATGAGAGATTCATATGATATGTCTTCTCCCGGGCTAGAAGTGAAGCCCTCAATGTTTCAAATCTTCTCAATAAACCCACATATTTCTTATTATGATTGGATTTCAGCATATATAGTTGATTCTTCAAATTTAGTATTGTGTTATTTTTCTTGGCCTCGTGTACTGTGATCAACTTATCCTATGATTTTTTGGCCATTTTACCATCTCAAATGTGTGGTTACATGTCATCGAACATCAAACAAGATAATCAACTTGGAATTTTGATTGGTCTTGTCATATTTAAGAAAATGTGTTGCATTTGCCTCTAATATGATTACGAAATCATCTACAACATGCCAAGTATCTACAAAATCAAGTTGATTTTGAAATTTTGTCTTCCACATAGCATAATGGTCACTATAGAGTAGCCACAAGTCAGGTAAGAACAATTTAGGATCATTTTTAGCCATTGCGGGTGATTACACTTTCTCGATAAAATGGACCATTAGCATGTAAAAAAAATCAATACAATACATTGAAAAAATGAAAAACCACTTATGGGGAAAAATTAATAGGAAAAAAAAATTCTCAGTCTTAAGGCCTCTAGAGCACTATATGACTCATGATTGAATATTTCCATCGAAAAAGGAGTTAAAATTTTCCATTTTAGGGAAGACCCCTATACAAAAGTATCTCGATATCACTTTTCAAGAAATTGGGAGAAAAATAATTTACCAAAAATAAGGTTTTCTTTGCTAGTTGAGATATTTACAACTAAATGTAGTTTAGCAAAATCCAAATTTTGTTATTCACTATATATATATGGGACCGAATAAAAAAATTAATTAGGGGGGAGAAGAGCGGTTGACCCCTTATCTTATTGGATTCTATTTCCTTTACAAACACTCCCAAGACACTAGAGAACACAATACACTTAATATAGGATGTGAAGAAAATTTTATTTAAAAAATCAAACTAAAGAAAATTTAGTTTTTTACCTAACATATAAGGTTGTAACTTGTATACCCTATGTGTCTTCTACATTGATACAGTTTGACCAACTTCGTCTTCGAGACTGGTTGTATAATGTATTATTGACTTACCCAAATAACTTGATGCATTTGTCATTTTCTTGGAATGCTGAGGGATGGATTCTATACAAGGACTTCCATGTTTTGATTGGCTCAATATGGGAGTGGATCAGTTAGAAAATGGGTTAGACATGTAGGGATGTATGGTTGGAGAGATAAGTGGATACTCATTTGGATAGCTCACTTATCTGACACTTAGCTCACCCTTCAACTTTGATGCATCTAATACAAAGTATTGATTTGGTAGTGGAACAGGATCAATCAAAGAAACATGGATTAATTACTCTAAACATTAAATTGACTCATCTTCAAGATCTCACCAACATCTCATTTTTACCCTATCACAACTCAATCGACACCCCAATACATGAGATCGATCTAGTCCAAATCACCACCTCATTTCTAGCTTTCCCTTTGTGGGATTAACTCACCTAGCTCTTAGAGGAAATCTACAATATTTTGGACCTCAATGACTCAAATTATGATATTGCAAGGGACAATTTTTACCTCTGGATGGTAATAAAACCCTAGATTGGGAAAAAAATCCCAAATTTTTATTTGTTCAGATTATATTAGATTGTTGATGAGTGGTTGTTGATGTAGGATTCAGTTCCTTGGTTAATCCTCCTTTCTCACTATAGAATAAAACTTGATTTTATTTGTAATATGATTACAAAATCTCTTATATATCTTTCCACAATGTGGAGATGTAGGGATGGGGTTGGGAAGTTCCAGAGGTAGCTTATGACTCTCATTGGCTTGTAAATTCTTCTCCAAGCTCCTTAATCTCTTATGCTCTCTTCCTACACTCTCGTTGGCTTCTTGTACATGATATTTTACCTAATCTCATATAAAAATTTGATGATAAAATAGGGTGGATGCCTTGACAATATTATTGATGTGAAAAACTCATATTATAGAGAAATGGTGGAGCTACAATATATAATTATTGCATAGCGACATAAATACAAAATATAGTTACACATGTGTAACCAAATTACATACGTACTAATAAAACAATAATAATGGTTATAAAAATATATTCATAAAATCATGTAATCAACTAATTACCCAAGTAATAAATATTTACCTATGGAAACAATGAATAATTACACTAACACTAAGGTTTTATCTAACATTCCCCTTATGTTTTCATTCTTTCAAGAAAAGAGGAGAGGAAATCTCAAAACATCTCAAATTTTTCAATGGGAGAGAGAGGAAGCATAGCTTCAAGATGAACAAGGGAAAAGATAAGTAAGATATTCATAAATTTATCTTAGGCAAAACAAGTTTAAATTCAATACCATGCACAAAAAGCTTTGTGCTTATCAAAATGGAAATGACCCATTACCACACAATCTAACACCAATTAATCAAAACCAATTAACATAAATGAAGCTCCATGCTTCTCAAGAGGGGAAGAGGGGAAACATACCCATATTATTCTCATTTTTCATATACAAAATAAATTTTTAACTTTGCAAAAATTAAATAACCCTCTTAAACTCCTTATTTCTTCAATAGATATATCACTACATGCCTCCTCCTTTAAATGAAAGGAGATGGGTTCTAAACCATATGGAATCCATCTCCCACATAAACCAAATGAAGGGGGATCATAGAAATCCCAACATGTATTTCCCATAAAGCCATGTGGGAGAATAATATATTCTTCCCTCAACCACAATACACCAAAATCCATCCCCAAATTGGATAGATGGAGGAAAAATAAAAAATCAAACCTTATACAAATACAACATGCATTTATACACCAAAACACAAGAAAACAAAAAACATGTTTTTGAAACATTAATCAAAGCTAAGAGGTGTGAGGCCTACCTCACAAACTTATTAAAACTGATTCCCAAATGCAAACCAACCCTTCCAAAGATCCTTGATCCTCTAAGCTCTCCCAAATATTTAAGTGAAAATGAGTCTAGAAGTCACCACCCCCTCCAAAATGGAGGGTTAAGCAAGAAGAAGCTAATAGATTCTAACATATGGGATGGTTACATGTGTCACCCATCCCTTTATTAAATCCATGCCACCCCAAGTCACTTTCATGAATAAGACAAAATTCTTAAGGGGATAATCTCAATAAAATTAAAATTAAACTAAAGCAAATACCCTCCCAAATTAAATTTGGTTCCCAATATCAAAGTCATAATGATGATGGGGACATAAGAGGGTAAAATGGGATGGAAAATCCCCTTTTAACATTGGAAGGCTCCACTACCCATAGGTACGGTCCAACGGGTCCATTTTGGTGTAAGAGTGACCCCTAACAAGCAAAGTGCCCCTTTAAAATTCCACTTTTTGCCCCAATTCCGGATTTGGGAAAAGTGGCACACTTAAGGAGGTAGTAGAGCACACCTATTTCATGATTAGGTGGTGCAAACCTCCATAAACCAAGATAACACCACTAAACTCATCCCTAATCCAAGTATGAATAGTTCAACCAATAAAATTAATCTAAAAACTCTATTACAATAATAAATGCTAAATTTATTCAAATGGAGAAAACAAACTAAGGTGACAAGGACAAATGAAATAAACATATATGAATATGATGGATTTATTATTTCGATCATGTTCATTAACATGCAAGGAAATACTAAACAATCAAGGAAGGATAGTTTTCCCCATATGGTATATTGTGCATTCTCGAAGGTGTAACCCATAAGTCCCATTTTCTCATGTGGTATAAACATGTCGCCTAAACACTCAATTGAAAAAATCATACCTACTTAATAAATTATTATAAATTAAATAATGACACACATCTCAATCAATTAGACCATACATATGCAACTAACCAAATAGTTAGAAATTCATTTGTCTATTATACAAGATATTAGAAATAACTACAATTAAGCCATGGAAAGTTCCACAATTTTTACAATATGCATAGTTCTCTACAAATTCATCAAAGTCTATATTCTAAGCCTCACAATTAGATGATATTATCAATGCCCATAAATTAGCCTTATGGTCCAAATACAATAACTTACCAAGACAAGTTACATATACATGATAAAAGGACAATAAAATAATGTATATTCACAATATTTTACTTGTAAATCTTAGGTGAAAATATCGCTAACATTGTATCTAAACTAAGAGATAATGAAGAAAGCAATGATTTGATATTGTATACATCACACATCATTCTTCCAAATAGAAGTTATAAAATACGCGTTATCATGATGATAAAATCATAATTATCTAAATAAAATAGCTATAATAATATTAATTCCAATCTATCAATCATGAATAACCCATGGAGTTAACATCATCAAAGGGAGAGAAACGGGTGGGCAAATACATCCCCCTCCCATAGAAATAGACTTCCTCATGGAAGTCAATGGATGGAGTAAGAATAATGAACTCTCAAATGTGGTTGCATCCTACTACATAGTTGTTTGTATCAACAAACATGTCCAACTGAACCTTCACTCGATTGAACATCACTGTATCTAGGAATAAGATACCATTAATCAAGAAATCTGAATCTACCAAAAAGGTATATTAGCCTCATCATCCATGTTCTCCATAAGTTTCAACATAAGTGGATGTACAACATAAGGGTCACAATTAGGAGAGTTTTGATGGGTGAGTCAAGGGAACTATAATTTTTGTATTAGAATGGTTGATAGTTTATGCACACATTATGTGTTCGAAACCACCCATGGGCATCAAAAAATCATTTAAGAGGAGGGTAATTTTCTAAATTTATGTGAAGATTCACTTAGTAGCCAACACTTCTCTTTAATAATGGAAAAAAACTATATAAGACCCTAAAAATTTCCCTATAATTCACACTGTTCATTTAACAGGGATTAAGGGTCACATAACACCAACCATAAAGAAAATGGTGATGAAATTATCTTAAATAATCTTTACTTACACATAATGGAAGTACTAATAAATTAAGTATGTATCATTTATACAACCATGAAGTGAAAATTAGTTCTAGTTTTTCTTGGGGTTCCATATCTTGAACCCTTTTCTCATCACAATTCACACCCAAAATTTGATTTATAAACCCAATCAATTATTAAAAAAATGTTTTTGTTAATATTTTATCTAATACAAAATCCATACTATCACATATCAAAAAATTCCATTATCCTTTATTGAAAAATAATTAACTAGGTTTTGAACTCAACAAGGCATATTAAAATTTACAAGGATCACAAACTTTACCATTTTATCCAAAAGAAAAAAGGAATGATGTAGGGGAAAATATATATCTAAAGGGGTTTCAAACTTATCAAGTTCCCATGAAAATCAAAAATTATTTCTTAGTTAAGATCAAACTAACTCATCCTTTCATACTTTCCCCAAGAGGTCAAGAGGACAACAAGAAATTTTTTCTCCAAATGGAAATGTAGATTCCAAAGTTTTATCAATATTATTAACATAATTTTGTTAAACTCATCATTTAACCTAGGTCACAAATGACCCATTAATTCATCAAGGGGACTTGTTTTCCTTAAAATAGAGCTATAAGTCCATTTTGAAGAAAGAACTCAACTTTACCACCCTAATGAGTGCTAAAAACTATGGGGCTACATTGATATGACCCCAATAAAAACAAAACTTTAATCATACTCCAAATTCACATTATTTTTCTAGAGGCTACACCAATTCAAAGGATTCCATTACCCAAGGTTGATGGGAGAATCAAATAATTGCCACTTTCCATTTTTTTGGTAGTGTAGAGTCAAACAATTTATTTAATAACAAGTTAACGGGTGTTTATAAAGTCATTAAAACCTTATACAAGGGCCTCCCAAGAATCAAGTAACCAATGGAATATCCCAAGTGAAAATATACACATCCTCGTATTATTAACATTACCTTTACTTATTGTAACATGAGAAGATAAAATAAATGCATTAGCCAAATTTATCTAGCCAAAATTTAGTGTATTACTGAGATTCAAAGTTTAGAATGCAATCAAGAGTAAAGATAAATAAACATTTCAATCGGTCCAATACTTTTAGATCACTTTTCTTCTATATTTTAAGGGTATAAAAACTAACATTTCCCTATAATAGAGGTTTTTTATTTATACATTCTACGTGGTCTCCAAGACATATAATTAACAAAAATTATTGACAATTTATGAGACACAAATTATAAGTGTACTTATAAATACAATTCTTGTAGTTTTCATTGATTGCAGTATTTTGTTCAATCATCTCATAAACGTTTGACATCATGGACCAATACCAATGTTGGCATGAAAATTTTCCTCACCATGTGAGCAACTGAAATAGATTAAGTCAATTCCAGAGAGAATCAAGAGCGAGGGGGGGAGAATACTTTTTATTTTCACATAATAATTATTTTTCACTCTAATATTTAAGGTTAGATTGAGGAAATATTTCAATAATTTTCTCATTTAAGAATTTATGAGCAATAAACATGACTACCTAAAAGTGTTCTTACAGGTTCAGCTCATTACATTTTCAACATGAACTTCAAAAGAGAAACAATGTCCAACCATATTGTTTTGTCACAACCAAAATGATAAGTTTTAACAGATGAGTACTTATACACATTCTAACTTGCTAAATTTGAGAAGGCCTCTAAATAACTATGATAATCATCAACATAATCAAAATAATCCTCATGAGTCATAATAATGGTCTTGATGTTAATTTTACTTTTGGAGTCAAAGGATATCTTCTAACAGTTAAAGGAATTTTCAATTCTAGGATAAATAAACTCGGTATAAAATAACCCTAAATATAATCACCCACTAATTGGATATAAAATCCATTACCTCCATATCATTTCTTAATTAGATGAAAAATTAAGAAGAGTTGATAAAAATATTTTCACTTTTTTTGAGCCAAATTATCCCGAGAAGAATTTTCAAGGTTTAAAAGTCACTCTTACAAATTTTCTTACAACATGGGTTAGAAAAAGACTCAATTTAATAAAATCACAATGAATTTTCTTTTAACTTATATTATAATGATTTTAAACCATAAGAAATACAATCAATTTCTTGGGTTGCACCAAATAGAGCGCATAAATTTTTTTCATGCCCATTACAAAGGGGTTTCGTTATGCCTAAATGAGATGCTTTTTAACATTGCAAGTGTGTTTTCCAAAGATAAGGGAGTATACTTCATACTTCAAGTAGTAGCTACTCTACGTGATGTCTAACTAGTTTAGAAAGATTAAGGAAAACCTTGAGCTAACTTTATAATAGGATCTTATAAAAGTGTTAGGTGAGTTATGAGGTTATGAAGTGATATTGAATTGCTCATACTAGATTTCATAGGTAAAATGTCATGTTAAGACAAACCTAGGAATATGAAATAACACATATTAACATTTTAAACATACTCATTAGAAATAAAGGGACATGCTCATATAAGTTGGCCAAGATGCTAGTTCACTATGGATGAGAACTCTACAATTTTAAACATGCATATAGTGAGATATAAGTTCAAGTTCAAAAATGATATTTGGGGTTTAATTACTAGTTTTTATATTAATATTTCCTAGATGAATGGTAGAGAGTGTAGAGATAGAGATATGAGAGAGAGAGAGAGAGAGAGAGAGATGATATGATTGAGTGCAAAATGTGAGAATTTGTTTAAGAAAGGGAGAAGAACCATACTTCTCATTATCAAAAGATAAGTTACCAAATTATATCTTCCACATTTTCCGCATTTAAGTTTGTAACTAAAAATTACATGCTTAAAGGTGAACCATGCCTGATTGTGCATACACACTTTGTCTTTTCTCGATAGTTGTCTACCAATTTCTTTATTTAGAAATATGGCTTGTTATGGATGTGTTGGTTGTCCGACGCCTTCTTGGAGGTGCTAATTTGGGGATTTATGGTTATTATGGGCTACCAAGGAGCTAGGGACAAGTAATGTGGCAAGTGAGGTGGAAACTCTCGAGTTTTTGAGTTTGAAAACAAAGAAACTCAGTGAATTATATACAACTCAATCACAATGAATTAAAATTCCCTGTCTTATACCCCTCATTCATCCTACAAATACACTTAGAGGTATATATATAAAATATTGTGGCAATAACATAATGAATTAATGGTAGAAAATACATCCCTCTGATAATGAATTAATGAATTAATGGTAGCAAATACTAGAGTCACAAAACCAATTTCTCTTAATTTTTCTCCATTTTCATTTTGTCACGTGTCATAGTGTGATTTAGAAGTTGTTCATATTTTTTCTCCCTCAACTAGAATCATCTGTGGATGGTAATTCACTCGAATGAAGTTTTTTTTTCACGTTTAAATAGGGGACAAAAATTTCTCGAAGTCTTATACTGTAGTGTAATGATCTTGGGAGCTTTAGGGAAACTATGCCAACTTATTTAATCTCCAAATCAATTAGAATATTTAATAACCCTATATATTATCCTTTGAATTTGAAAGATGATTGAAACTTATATATCCTATAAGGAACATATTTGATTCTATACCTTCCATAACCCTACATATTATGTCCACGGTAGAGGGATCTAGGACCAATTTGGTAAGTAAACCACACAGTAGAAAAGGAATTGATACACCATTCCCCACTATGTGTTTTACAACTAAGTCTGATTATGTAAATTTTAAATAATTCTTAGAAGAAGGCTCATGCCCCAAAACATTGTTCTTGTAATTATATTTGAGTTTTTAATTAAGAAGGAATGAAGTCCTCATGTCCATTATATATAATGCTTTAAACTATGTCATATGTGTCTAACTTTGTACAAGAAGTTTTTACATAGCTCTAAGAATTCGAAATTGTTGGAAAATTTAGAGAATATGGACCATATTTGGGAACATGTAGTAGGGTTTAGACCATATTAGAATATTGAACTGAAGTGTATAATTTTGTCCAGTGTGGAATTTTGTGGTATTTGTACCTATTTTGAAGTATGTGAACCTTGTAAATAATTATACTTGTGTCTTGTAATCTTCTTGTATTGGCGTTAGATGTAGAATATATCTAAATAATTTCCTCTTTTTAGAGGCGTATGAGAGATTAGGTGAATGCTTATATCAAAATAAAATATGTGTACTTATGTAGAATAATTTTAATAGTTTGTGTTGGATCACATAGAAGGTTGTAATGGTGGCCAGAATTGAGAACCTATCCTTACCAAATGCATTGCACATGGTGAATAACATAGCAAAAAAATATAAAAACATGCAACAAAACAAGAAATGGAAGTAATAGTACATTTCTATAGAATAAACTATGCATATAAGTGAAGATATATTTAGTCAAGCTAACATAAGCGATAACATGAAAAAGGAAGATCAAGGCACAAAGTTGCAAACATGGGAAAAATGTGGTGTCACAAAATAATTATATAGAATAAAATCAAGCCTCGTATGAAGAATAAATTTTATACATACAAGGGTAAATGCACAAATTCAGGGGTCAAATTTGAGGCCATTTTGGTCATTTTTTGTAAAGGACGTATACCCTTATAAAAATTTATATGCCCTTTGTAAATCCCTTCCCAAATTCTATAGGGTGTATGTACTTTGTAATATAAAGGGTATACAAATTTTGAAATGAAAAGGGATTACTTCCAAAGGTCATATTCCCTTTCCACTATAAAGATCATATACTCGTTGTAGTGCTAAATTAATAAATATTGACATTTCAAAGGGTGAATACCCTTTTCAAATGACATCCACCATTTTTAATGTATGGATACCATTTTTAAAGGGCATACACCCTTTTTTATTTTCAATATGTTTTATTATTCTTCCCTCTTAAAATACCTTATATTATGGCTAGGGGTTCAAACCTTAGCTTTGTACCTACATTAAATAAGCCAAGAAGGCTTCTAAAATAATTTGAACATTTATTCACCTTTGTAGGTATAAAATGTTCATTATATTTATGAATATTTTAAAAATAAAATATGGGTTTATAGATGGGAGAATATAGTTTTCAATTTATTTTAAAGACTAACTTATTATTTTTAATAAGTACTTAATTTCTACCTAACATAGCTACTTATATTTTATTCATTCACAATACCAATATTTTAATATTTTTTGATGACTAATCAATGGATTACAAAAATTATATCTCAACAATCTAGTAATGGTTTTTATCTATTTTTAAAAATAAAAAAATTCAAATATAAGTAATTAACCTCAAAATGTTGTGGTTGTAAGCTTGCGTTTTCATTTTTCCTACTTTCTTGACTTGTAAAATCACTTAAAATTATTACATTAATTTAAAAAATATGAAATAGATTTTTCACCAGTCATCAAAGTTTTTTGAATGCTTGTATGAAATTTCATTAAAAAAATCATTTATTTGCTCTAAACAATTTTGTCCATACACATGCACTTTTCTTATGTTTTCACAAAAAATGCTATATCATTGTCAAAATGAGTAAATTTCATCTACTTATCTCATGTGGGTGTTGCAAAAATTTAGAAACTATATTTAAATTGTCACAATTTATCTTTTTACATTATCAAAACATTATTTGACTAGTTATCTCTATAAGTCTCTCCAAGTTAAGAAGTTATTTTTTTAGAAAAAGGTGGACACTTATCCTTCCATTTGACTCCCATTATCCTGCATCCTCCCAAAATATAGGTATAGAAATTAAAACATGATACATAGAAAATATTGGAATACAAATAAGGAACTCATGTTATATATGATAAGCACTCTAGTAGTCATGTAATTAAGCAATAAAGTAATGTAACAAGAATGTATAGTAAATATTAGTAGTTGACATATCACATGGGACAAAATAGGTTAACACCAAAAAATACACATGTTAATCATATTATCTCAAAATATATCATTTAAACAATATATATTTAATTGTGCATAACAACGAAGTATAAAATAAATTTAATGAAATAAAACACCTATATATTGTAGTATATGCCACAGATATTAACTTGTCATTGGGAAGGGATGAATCTAAAAGATACCATCATTTATGAATATGTGTGTTCCTATATCAAGCTCAAGATACGTTATGAATACATGTGTAAAGAGAATATAGAAATATATATGATATCTATCAAACTAACATGAAAGACACCACGTGTAAAGGAACTATCTAGCAAAACAAAACATGAATATGTTTCTTTATTTATTTTAAATATGTGAATGCTTTTTTATTATAATATTTTTGAATGTTTTTCCATTATGAAAAATATCTATCTAAAGGGAAGGGGTAGAAAATAACTACCCAATAAAATCCATAAGATGAAGGAGGCTCGGACCTCACAAGTGTCATAAGAGAAGAAGGATGATCTTGTGGAATATGTGGTGAAACCATAGTACACACAGTAGGATACCTATGGTTAAATGGCTTATGGGAAGTCACATGTGTAGATAATGACCTAGTAGGAGGCCTATAAGAGAGTGAACAAGTAATTTGTGAACTAGAAGGCCTATTAGGAGTCCTAGGAGGAAGTGACCCACTAGAATTAGCATATAATCTAATAGGACTATCATGACAAGCTTGCGATGAAGTGACACACTAGAAGAAACTTATGAACTAGAATATCTTTATGTAGATGCACTAAGAGTGGGAGTTACAAATGAATCATTTTGGATAAGCCACTTATAGATAGGATCCTCACATGGTATACCCATAAATATAAATACTTGTTGATTAGACATAAATATAACACATTAGTGTAATATAGATGGTATATCCCTAAAATCACATAGCCAAGGGCAACCTATACACATGTCACATGAGACAATAATAAATGCAACTAAAAAAAATAGTAATAATTGTAGAGGAAACTCTGAAAGGGAGATAAATATGTTCCCATATTGTTTCTTAATATCAATTGTCACTTGTTATATATTAAATCACAAAAAACAAATAAAATTGAAAGTGCATGCATTATAGTTAGAATTATTATCAACAAAAATATTGTGTATATTATGTTGGTAAACAAAAGCAAGAATATAAAGTGTATCCGAAATTAGATCACATGAGACATATCAATATCATCAAAGGTAATAATTAGTTGAGAATATGTAATAGTAGTAATAGTACCAATCATAACATCCAATAGGTAATCATAAAAAGGTAGAGGTGTTATAACATGTTGAGAATGACACACTTTTGGAGTATATTTAGCATTATTATGATCAAGAAGTGATTCATTAAACATTTTTTTATTTTAATTATTTTTAATATTACTATATGATTCAACGAAAAACATTTGATTCATTAGCATTGACATTAATAATATATTTCATAACATTGAAAGCTTAATACATTAATTAATAGTATGAAAAAAACACATTTATGATAATGACAATAAGCTTTATCATCAAACTTCTTTCTATAATGCTTATTTGTATCATCCTCAAGTGGTGGAGGGAGGGATACAATATTTTCACTGTAGTAATTATTTAATTACTATATGAGGTGCAAAAATGAAATGATGTGAATTTTCATTAAGGATTTTGGTTGAGATACAATGTTGACATTGGTTTTAGCTTTATTTTATCATCATGAGGTTTTCCTTTGAGAGTATATTTTCCTTTAAACTCATGATTGGATGTGTTTGATGTATTAGAAACATATTTAATAGTTTTCATGTTAAATAGATTATCTTAATGCTCTTTCAATGTATGAAATATTTCATCTAAAGATTAAATCTTGTCAAAGATAACTTATTCTTAAAGAGGAAAAAAATATTGTGTAAGGATATCTTTGAGCTCACTATCAACAAAATTTTTGTTCATATTAGTAAGCATAGTCTTGTACCATAGAGCATAAACACCAATTTCTTTATTAGAACCTTATTGAATTTTAGAAATTTCACCACAGTAAACATTTTTCTTGATATTGATAGATAATTGTACAAGGAATTGGTTAACTTAGGGGTGAAAGTACATACAAAATGTATAGGGATATTATAGAACCATTTCAAAGAAAAATCATTTCAACTATAGTGAAAAATATTGCCAAGTAATATACCATTGTAACCATAATCAAACCAAGTAACATCAAATATATAAAGGTACTTGTAAATACCACCCTTTATTAGGAGAATGAACTAATAGGAAATGGATACAAAGCCACTTTTTGTGAAAGAGGGTTATGAAGAAATTAAGTAGAATCCATGGTATAATAAATTGACCATAACTATAATATTTTAGATTGCAAATTATGATCAAGTGTCTCAAGATCATGAATTCTAGAAGAAGAATAATGTTAACCACTATGGGTATATATAGTATATGTAGAAATACTATTGGACACAGACATAGACATAGTGAAATTGTGAAGTGGAATATTAGGTGCACTTTATGAAAGAAGCACTATAGATGTAGGAATAGTAGTTTTATGCATAGTAAATGTTTTAGGATAGGGAAAATTGAAAAGGGAATTTTAATTAGATAATGAGAAAGTTTAACAATGGAAATAATATTGATAAAAGTCTTAATATGATGAGGATTCTCGGGATGTTCTTTGTAGTGCCCACATTTTACACACCCAAATACAATAGTAAAATACCAGGATAATTTTTTTTTGACTTACATTGCTCACGACACACAACACAGTAAGGGCTCCAAGTACAAAACTCGACACACATGCGACAATCACATAATTCATCGACTCACATAGACACATGCAGACAACATCAACATGTCGATACCACACTCTTCCCAACGAACGAATACTAGCAAAGACCCAACCACAAGAAACGTGACTTTAGGAACGGCAAACCCACGACATATCATTACTTTAAATGTATTTTAGTTACGGCTAAATTTCCAAGATCCTTATTAGGTAAGCATGATTTTCTCCCTTTTTCCATTTACATGTCTGAAAAATTCATTTCACGATTCACTTATTGTTCAACCATTTAATTTTCTCTTTACCCTTATGACAGATATTCATAACTTACATAAGTATTTTCCATAATTCAGATTTTATACAAAATTCTAACTCTCCCATTCTTATGTTAAGATTAGGCTTCCCAAAACGCTTATTCAAGTTTAGAATTTAACCTTGTTACACAAGTGAACCTAACGTGATGTCAGGATGAAATCTTGGGATTAAGGAAGACATAGATTGAAATAGTTTTTTTTTTTTTCCAAGAACATCCATCGATCACGGAAAAGTTATTTCCCTACCATTATCATTATAGTACAATAACTTGCTGAATTCCAAATTTAAATTTATATATATATATATATATACATCCTTTGTTTTCTCGAAGTTTGGTCACACCATTTGACAATTCATATTCTTTACAACGCATGAAAAAGTTTAATTAAGTTATGAGGACTCCAAAATTGACCTTAGTCCTAATCTCCAATCTCATGTGCAACATTATATGATATGGTCTTATATCGCACTAAGGTCTCGTTCTTAGCATCGTCTCAAAACAAAAGAGATACGAAAGCACTTGTCGACACATTAAAGTAGCACATGGTTAAGCTTAATTCTAGTTTCACCCAGGGCTTCAATCTCTATTATAGGTGTGATTAAGGGTAAAATGTATTTACCCTATAATCCTTTCGTGAAAGATCAAGGCACTAAATTTTCACATACCCAAGACAAGACATTTATCTACGAGGGACAAAAGGGTTCACTAACGAGGATACAAGACAAAGAACAACTATATCGCGATCTTCATTTAGGTCATTTGGATCCCACAGGGATTTCATTCACTGGTGAAGTTAATTTCTAGATCTAATTTCGTAAGGCTTGGAAATCCAATAGGATACAAAGGAGTAATATCTCTACCCACTCCACAGATGGGAAGGTTACACCGCTTAGTCATTCCTTCTAACAAGGACTCATGAGGTGACTCCCAAGGTGGTCTTCACCACTCACCTGGTGTTGGACCTGAAGAGAGTACATCCTTCTCGCGATTACCAAAACTGGAAGGAAACCGCATACTCTGGATAAAGTTGGACCATGACATTCCTAAAATATGGATTCATGACAATATCGTTAAACCTACTGACTATGATGGTAACTCCAGCTAGGGTTTTATTTACCTAACCTAGGAGGTCTCATTGAGTGCAAGCTTAAGTTCGTTCTACGGTCTTAATTTTCTTATATGGTAAAAAGGGGTCATACACACAAGCAAGCTATACACGAGTATTATATTAAGGTTGAGTGTTCCCATTAAAACTCTTTATTGTGTTTGCAGGGTAAGAAGGTAATCCAGTAATTAATTTAATCGTTTATGGAATACTGAGAAAGGACTACAATGTATTAACTTTGATTTTCATTTACTATAAATATATCAAATCTTCCTTTTGCCATACTCAACTAAGAATCAAATTGAACCGGTGAATTAGATGCACATTTCCTAAGATATCCCTAAAACTAGCATCTCGTACATATTAACAAATTTCAAATATAACTTTTTCAGTAACAAGAGACTACATTATACAGTTATTCATTTTACAATGACCTATAAAAATTACATTAATAATAATTAAATTACACATCGCCTTTTTCATCGTCAAACTTCCATCCTGCAAAACCCACGTGAGCATGATATCAGCGATAAATCGCTGGCATGGCATCCACCCTAAAACAATCATAATTATCATTTTTCAGTTCCCATTTACATCTGACAATAATTACAATATGCCATCGAAATAAAAAAAAGTCTAGAAACATGTAATCATTGCATTTCATTTTTCTTCATTTTATAAACTCGGAGAGAGAGAGAAAGGAAGAGAGAAAATATCATTTTGTCTAAAGTTCCAATACACACAACAAGTTTCATTATAGTGTTTTAAACAGTTATTTATGTGTGTTAAAATTTTCCAGGGTGATTTGGCAACCCTACGAGGGTCCGCAGCTTTCTACTTTTACATTTTCTCACTAGCTGCAAAACGTACAAAACGGGCTCGGAGGCTAAGAAACTGCTTCCAAAGGTTATCTTCCGATGAGCACGCACGTCACAATTAAATTTCTACGTGTCCCCAGATATACCAAGAATTCATAGCAACTGACGGAATTGAAAAAGAGCGAACGGTTTGCGTTTGGCGGTTAGTTCTCTGGGGCCACTGGTCGTAGTTCACCCAGTTAAAAAAATGCCAAAAGTTAACTCGAGGGCCTAGAAACCCACGTCCATAACTGACATTTGAAGGAGAAGCATGCAACGAGACATCTCCTACTAGTTCCCCTACATAAGGAGAGTTCATCAGAGTCGACGGGGCTGAGAACTAGTAAACCATTTTCAAATGGAGACAAGTTTTCTGGAGCGACAAGACGAAACTGGACCAGTTTGACCTCGTCAAACTATGACCAGAGGCCTACAAAATGTCGTCACCAAACTATCCTGAAAATTTCTCTTTCCTATACTGAATGTTCTATGCATTTGTCTAGTATAATCGCTAGAGGTTTGTGAAGACGGGAAGTGATTTCTCTTTCCAGGTTTCAAATGGTGATCCTAAACGAAAGCCAACTTTCTAGTTTTAACAATTTTCTACTATTGTAAACTAGTGTTACAGGGCTCCTATAAGGGCATCAAAAGGATGACATATGATCATTCCAGGTCAAACCAAAAATCAAGGTGACTCCTCGTATACCAAGGTACCTAGATGAAACTTCACATCTTGTTTCCAGAGTTGCAAAGGGTACTTAGCGAGTCTCCGAAAATTACAAAATTTAACTATTTTAAGCAAGAAGAAGGTCAACTTAATCAATGGAGATTCAAATTTTTCCGGTTGATAAAACGATATTGAAGCGATCAAAAGAGTAAGAGTTTTCTAGATCATCTCGAAGTGAGGGTGATAGTTCATGGTTTAAAGTAGGTGAGTTATAATGGCTTCGAGAGTTACGACACGACACTATATTGTTTTGCAACGAGTTGAAGGGACATCTAACTGTATTAAAGTTTCTAATAATTTAAAATTCTATTTAGTTGCAAAAGAGAACTAAAACATGAGAATTATGAGAGGTAAGGGAAGAAGGACCATGCCTGGAGAATGAAGTCGGTCGAAGCCGCAGGCTTGGGTTCAGTCTCTTGCTTGGCACTTCGTCAACTAGACCACGAGCGTCCCCAGCTCCACCATTTAACATACATGTCTTCTGGATTCGACCCACCACTTGCTGAGCATGATCAAAGGGTTTCTTATTGTTGTTGTTTGGATAGGAAGAGATCTTCCTCCTTTTGTGTGTAGCCTCAAATCTTGCAACCATTAGACCAAGATTTTTGAAGGCGTTTAGTCAAACACTTCACATGCCTTAAGCATGCCTCCACATTTTGCACATTCTCATGTGCTCATCAAAACCAGCAACATAATGATTAATTTTCGGCATGATTCTACAAGAGGCACTCATGCCAACGAAGTATTTACAACCCTCATGCACTGAACATGCATGGCTGAAAGCCAATTAAACAAAAATGAAGCTTACATGGTCAGGGTTTGTTCCATAAGTCCACATCTCTCTGAGGCATTCTGTCAGAAAATCACAGGCCTTTTCTTCACATCCATGTTGTGCATATGCTGCCATCATGGCATTCCATGAGACAACATTTCTTTGAGGCATTTTATCAAACAGTTTAGCGCCTTTTTAACAAACCCATTTTTATTTTATTTTTTGCACATGCTAGAGATTCACTAGTAAAAAGGTTGTGAAGTCTGGCTTAACACGTACCAAAAGCATTTGCTTGAATGTTTCAAAGGCCTTTTCAACAAACTCATTTTTTGCACATATCCCTGTTCCAAAGCTTCCACGTTTTGCATGCTGGTCTGACAGGGCACTTACAACTAAATTAAAATTGGTAAATTCCCCCCTTTTGGCGCAGCTTGGGAGGAGCTGGCATAGTGAACAAGAAAAAAACAAAAAAATAGATTTCCAATATGTTTTGTTGGATGTCCATACGCTGTCCCAAGCTTGGATTTTGGCGCAGGTCAGGCGTGCACTGACAAATGTAAACTCATCATGCTGGAGAACTGTTTGATGCATGGTGGCATGGAGTGACTTTCTCTGAGGAACTCCCCACATTTCTTGCACACCACCATCAATCCCCACGCGAAGCTGCCTCGTTCTTCCATTTGGTCAATCATGAAACTGCGCCCCCCAAGTATTTACACCTACAACATTTGATAGAACTCCTCTAACTTCTATGCTTGAGCCATCCACGTAGGAACAGGTTTCCCCATTTTGGCACGATGTGGGAAGAAAACAAAGCGGCTATAAATAAAAAAATGAATTTCCATTATGCTTTGATGGATGTGCGCACCCTGCTCCAAATCTCCTCTTTCAACGCAGATCAGGAAAGCAAAACGTGTGGCAATGTAAATCAGCTTGGTGGAAGAGTAAACGTGGTTCAGAGTTCTCCCCACCTCCCTCCATGGCAGTGGCACTTTCCTCCAACAACAAAACCAAAAGGATGAAATACGACCCCCAAAGGAGCCCGAGCCCTAAATTCACCCCAACCAAGATTGGTTCACATTGTCATCATCATTTTGATCATAATCTAAATAATGTTAATTATTTTATTTTAATTCATTCAAAGGAACCTAATTATCATTATGATCAAGTATAAAAGGTACTATGGATACATGATGTTGAAAATAGGATATGATGACTTGACACTACAAGTAGGAGGATAAAGTTTGTATATTCAATAGGTTGTTGATTAAGTTGATTTCTACACCAAAAGGGAAAAGAAAAAGAATATGAAAATTTAAAAATTGATATTGTATGGATGAAAAGAGTTTGAAACACAAACAAAAATAAGATGAAACACTAGTGCCACAAGAGTTGTAAAAAAGTGATAGATTTGATCAAGATTAAGGCTCACCAAATGTTTACAACCTAAAATATATAAGAATACGATATGTGTAAATATATGGGATGTAAGGGTTCATTATATAGGGTTATTTTGAATTAGTTAATTTATAATTAACAATGCATAATAAGAATAAAAATTAATACTGGAAAAAATTATAAAGGATACAGTGATACCTTAAAAAACACAAGAGGAGATTAATACTTAGTCGTATAAAATAACACATTGAACATCCAAATGTGTAGACTAGGTAAGTAAGTTGATCTGAACATGAAGATGGTTTGTTTCTGATATTTTAAAAAGAAAATGTCTCTTTTAAGGACCATATGGTCATACCTTTTTTATTAAGGATAAATAGTTTTAAAGGGGACTATACCCTATAGTACAAAAAACACTCAAAAGCCAAGATATAAAAAGAGAAAAAAGTGGTTCTTTTATGAGTGGGGGCCACACCCAACCAACTAGAGCCTAAAATAAGTAAATAAAACAAAAGGAAACTAGGTAGGGGCTAACTTCCAACAAGAAGCCCTAATACAGACAAAAAATAGGGAAACAATAGTAACAAAATTGCATTAAAATTGCATCAAAGTAAAAATCACCACACAACACAGGCCTATTTGAGAAATGTGTTGAAAACCTTCTGTGCATCCCTCAAATCCTTCTACAAGGTGATGGCAGAATGATGGGTAGGGTCCTTGTTACTAGAAACAACATTATTCTTCTTAAGCCTCCCTCCATTCCAAGACTCTTCCGAATGCCACTCAATTTAGAAATTTGATGAACTTGGGTTTGAATAAAATCCAGAAGCACTTTATGCAGGGAAAGGTGATTGATCTATTTGTTAACAACCTAGTGCACCTTCTCCACCGAGCATTGAGCTGATTAGTCAGAGCCTCCAATTTTTCCTCAAGTTTAGGGATAGGAGTGGGGTCTAATTCCTCCTTTCTTCCTTCATTAATAAGGAAATCGACATTTTCTTCAACTCCTTTGATAGTGTCGGCCTGCTGCCTCAATATGGTCCTAACTTTATTTTGTACATTTCTTCTCTCTTTTATACCACCTTAGACCTACTTAAAATGGGTTTCTATAACTTTTTATGCAATTCACTTTTCGATAAATATTCGTCATTATGCATCACTCTATTTTACACAACCTATAATAACCCGTAACAAGTGTAAACCCTACACACCTAAATTATGAATAATAAAAGTAATGATAAACCCATTCCCCAGTTTAATAATTTATTTATTAAAGATAATCCTATTATATGTAAAACTTTATTCTTACCTTATATTATCTTATACTATGAGTAAATAGATATTATCAAAATATTTCAACGTAGTAGATACATTAAGATATAACCAAACATATAGATTTTAATACTTATAAGATAAGTAAAACAAATATTTTTATTTGACTTAAGTTGGATAATTACCATGAATCTTATTTAGAATGAAATTCTTTCCCAACAATGAATTTGATACAAGTCCACACTCAATAATGAAATTCAAATACCAAATTGAATCAAAATGAAATAATTGTACTTGATTTCCTTTGCAGGATCTGATGAGTGCATTTTCCCTCATGATGAGTGCACATGTTCCTCCCTTTCAATCCACTCTGTGGACCACATATCATTTTAATTCAAAGTGTTATAAGTCCTCTTTTTACCCTTTGTTCTTGTCATATACATTCATATTTATTATTTCTTTCTATAAATTGGATTATATCCAAGTCATCTTATATGTTCACCTATTTCACGTCCCTTATCAAGGGTTATTTCAATTTTACATTTATAATACTAGAAAGGGTCACACCCTTTCATGAGCCTTCTGAATATATTAAACACACCCATGTTTTCATGTGCAAAGCTATTATTTTTTATTTTCACAAATGTTATCCATATATTATATAATGATTTTTAAAATTATTTTAAACAACTTTTTAAAATTGTTGTTACCTAACTTTTTTCTTTCACCACATATGCATAAAACTATTGGTTAATTATTTAATAACTCTTTAATTTTACCCCTCACATATAATTTTAAGTAATTATTAATACACGGGGATTTCATCAAAAACAAAAGCATTAGATACCAAAAGGATAAATTATTTTGTAGGTGAGGCTAGATTAACCTTATCACTAAACCCTTATGGAGCTAATTAAATTATTGCATTATGTCTTGTGAGTGGAGCAAGCCGAATGTAGTTATCCTAGATTAGGTGCAAGTTTGAATGTGACCTAAGCCAAACACCCTATGTGTTCCCTCATATATCTTGACAAAAATATATGTCTATAATTATATATTAGATAATATAACCAACATGGTAGTAGTTTGATGTGGTGTGTTTTTGTTATTAGACTAAACATCATTCTCGCTTGAAGGAATTTGACAATTATTGTAGTTACTTTCTCTTTATAAGACATGCATTTAGGTATTTTGTATGATGGAAAATGTAGTGGATGTTATACATGATGTACAATTGGATTAGGAAGATTTAATAGATCTTTAGGTGCTTTTGTGTTGATATTTGCAATAGGGTCTTATGAAAGTTTCATGTGTATTATGAAGTGATAATGAATTGCTTTTAGAGGTTTTTATATGTTAAATTTCATCCTAAGGTTGTTCATATGAATATGGGAGACCACAAAAGATAATAAAATTAACAATACAAACATTAGATAATATGGGAAGGTCCATATCCCACTCTAGAGAAGAACGTATGATTTTTCCTAGAAAGATAGTGAAATACAAGTAGAGTTGGGGAATGATTCCTATTGTTAAATTATTACTTGTTTTATTTAATATTTCCTAAATGAGTGATAGATGACAATGTATATATGAGGAATTCATGAGATATATAAAAGGATGTGTTGATTAGGATGAGAATGTGAACATTTACCTTATCAATGAAGTAGAGCTAAATATGTCATTCTTACAAGATCAGTTACCAAATTTGAGTGTCTACACTATTGGTTTTTTTCTAGTATAGTTGAGTGCTGAAATAAGTAATATATAGAGATTTGTGAAGGATACTATATAAACATCCTTTCCTGATAAGAGTGTTCCATATGTGAATGAACAACCTTTCCTGATAAGAGTGTTTTATAGGTTAATGAATAATTAAATGAGGGATTACAAGCTTTAGGATATATTGAAATACTATGTGGATGATTGGTTATAAGTACAAGTCATATATAAGGGATATAAGGAAAAATTAAACTTGTCAATTTCCAGTAGATTTCACCACATTTATAAATTTCCTACAACTCATCAAAAATATCACTTTTTTACCTCAATAGTTTCATTCATTATGCCTCATATTAATGATTCATGGATGCTTTTTATTTTTCTCTCCAATGATTCCTTTTCATTAAAAAAACCTTTCAAGTTTTTTTTTCATTCTTCAAGCCTTTATTTGAGCCATTTTAGTGTTTGGGAAAAGATTTAAACTTTCTTCCCATAGAAATTATTGACTACCTTTTCTAAATCATGGTTTATATCTTTATTTTCTCAAACCTTAAATAGATTCCTTTGTTCTGAGAATTTTATTGTATCCATTGGTATACTAGCTAGTAATTTGGACCATCTTCCATCATATCTTTCATTCTTACAATGTTAGATGTTTTCAACTAGTTGTTTGTATCAAGGAATTTATCGAGTCAATAAATAATTATATCGATGTCCCTTCTTATGTTAGTCAATTTCTACAAATCTTTAATATTATTGATGTTCGAGAGGTATTTAAAATGATTGAACCCTATAAACATTATGTCATCCCAATTCAAACAATTATTGCCTCTCTTACTTGATGCTCCAAGTTTTTATTGAAGTCTCTACTTGTAATCCATTAGTTTCATTCAATCTCTCCCATAACTTGAGATAATGTATTCCAAAAATAACCCCTATCTCGTGATGAGTGAGGGACATAGAAATTAATAAGAAAATTACTAGATTTTACAAGTTTAAAATACCAGTCTATAGATGATATGTATTTTGGTTTGCTAGATGGCCTCAACATTTGGTCATTTGGGGATTCCAATGAATCTTAAATTCTCCAGTAGTTCCATGGAACTTGATCTTATTTCCTTCATCTTTAGACTTATTTGGAAATCTATTTTTATTCAATCTATTCCAACTTTGTCTCTTACTTGAGGACTATATGCGGTGTATGTTTAGAAGATCGTATTCAAGGAATCCTCCTTTGATAAGGGGAATTGAGACACCTTATGATCCAAGAAGTCAATTTCATCTAGAATAATTATTTTCTTAGTGAAGCCAAGATTACTTCTATTAGAGACACTTTCCCTACTATAATTTTTTTATTGTTTTCTTTGTCTTTTCATCTTATAACTAGGTCTTCCTAGTAATTTTTTTCCTATATTTCCTTTCTTCCTCTAGCTCTCTCTTTTTGATATTAACATTATAATTGTTCCTATATTAATATGAAGACTTCAACACCCTTTTTCGATTATTAATTTCTTCATTTTTGCTAATTATGTTGTTGAGTTTTTTATCTTATTTTTCTCTATGTTTTTTTGCATTGTCCTCAATTTGACTTTGGTCTCCCAAAAGCTTCTCTAAGTCTTTTGTAAAACCGTACTAACCTATGAAATATTACAATATTATATGTATTGTGGATTTCTACACTTTAACTTGCTTCCTTGCATTTTGTTACTCTATTATGTTTTGATATTCTTACCCTACTTTTTGGGATCCTTTCTCCTCTCACTCTTCTACATTCTTAATTTTATATTTCCATTTTAGTTCCTTGGGTTTAAGGAAGCCCTTTGAGTCCTTTTCCCTATTCATTTTTTCTCATGGTTCGTATGAATCTTTTTTAGAAAATAACATTTTCTAATTAGGTTCCCATACTCATGACAACCTCTATATCAAAATGGTATGCTTATGGAGACTAGATTTTAGTACCAATTAATTCCTCCCACTCTCAACATTATACTTTTGGAAATAGGTTTGGTAAGGTCCATTTTCTATACATATTTTAATATAAATAAAAAAACCTTTTCCATGGTATGGTTTGGAATTTTCTATTTCTTTACTAATGGAATTAAAAATGTGTCAAATATATACCTAAACATAAACTCTATAGGAATAACATATATCCTTATCCATACTAGATGTATTGATGGAGTCTACTTCGTGACATTAAATGCTAAATATATGTGCTTTATAAATAACCCTTAATTTATGAGGTACAATCCCTCTTCAAAGTCTTGATTTTTTCAAATTCATTTGAATAAATCACAACTAAATATCTTTTGGGGTATGTTATCAACTCCACTTCTCCCCTTACCTACCTTTTCCTATAATCTTATGCATAATTTTATTCGAAGGGGAGTTGAGTTTCCAAATTTAGGAAAATCATGATTTTCCCCAACGTGCTTCCAAGTTCCAAAATTATTTAGGATTTTATTTTCCTCCTAGATTATTGTGATTGTTTCCTCAATTACATGAATGCAAATACTCTACCCTATTTTTTATCTTCCTCCATCATTTTTCCCAATTGTATTCAGGATTAGTCTTACTTCTTTCTTGAAATGGAATATTTTCCTTGAACTACTTCTTGTTTGAAGGATTTTCCTTTGGGTTTGGAATCCTCTTCCTTTTTCATAACATTTTTGTTCTTATGATAATTCCTATGATCACATAATTTTTTTTTCTTTTGTTGATATTTTTTAATGATCAATTAATTGCAAAAATTAACCCCAAACTTTTCCAAGAGGCTTGAAACACATGGATATAATCATCTGAAAATAATTAGGAATTTCAGAGATAGTGAATGTTGCACATTCATCCACTTCTTCTAAATATGTAATAAATATAAATTATTGATATTATGAATCAATAGTCTTTGAATTTTCTTAAATTTTTGTTTTTGTTTTTGACAATGGATTAGCCTTATATTTTAGTTGTGTGTAAATGTTCAAATACCTTTTCATGTAGTTGTATGTAGCTCTTTTCAATAATAAATAAAAGGTGTTGTGTATTCTTGTTCCTTCAATTTTTTTCTGTCTCAATAACCTCATTGCTCAATTCAAGTAATTTTATTATTGTTTATACATTGTTGAAGTGTGTTAGTTTGTATATATATAATGTTTTTGTGATAAAATAAAACAAAATAAAAAATAAAAACTCATTATCATACATCAACATAGTTCTATTTTCTTATAGGTTCCCTCTTTGTTTTCCATGTTATAAGGTAGCTTTAAAATACACATAATTAAGTGATTGAGAGATTGTACTTACTAATCACTTTTCCCACATCTATGTACTTTCCATATTATGTACAATTTTATGGGAAACATTGATTAAGCATATCATATAATTACCATTATATTTTGTACTTTATTGTGTTTGAATTGGTGAAAAAAAAATGTTATGTATATTATTTAAATGATCAAACATTAATTGCATTATTTTGGCAATGGCTGAAAATTTCATTGTGACTCAACATGAAACATTGAATGAGGAAAACTCTAGTTTGCGTAAAAGGTGAAAGTATTCCCTTTCATATACTTATTGTTCTCTAAGTAATGTTATTTTTTCTTTTTATCCTTAAATAAATTCTAAAATTGACATAGTTGGGTGGAAGCCACAAAACATGTAGCGTTAATATTTACATCACACAAGAAGTAAATGGTAGATTGGAGATAGATGAGAGAACACAAAATGATGTCTCAAACAAGCCTCAATCTCAGGTACTATAAATCGTCTACTTTCTAACTATTAATTCTTTAATATTTTACAAAGAAAACTTTCAATGAAGTGAATGTGTGTGCAAGCTCTCATGAGTTAAACACCACCATATCATTCATCAAATTTTATCTACTTTTTTGAGGCACTGTGCAATTCAAATCCATTTAATGAAATGAAAACTACATGTCTTTGTTTATACATATATGTAATCTCTCTTCCTATGTTAATATCACGTTGTATTTTCTAGAATTAATTGTAACGATTTCTTCAATTGATAGTAGTTCCTAGGATTAAAAAATATATATAAAAGAACAAATATAGTGGCACATTGAGATACACATGCAGTTCATTTAGTATTTGATCATTGGAGATATCACTGATTTTTAAGTACTTGTTGACAATTTTTACACCTAGTGCGAAAATGTCAACTTGAAACTTTTAAAGTTTCTCAGATTGGTCAATTACGAGTCTGGTTATGTTTTGGACAGCCACCTCAGATTAAGATATAGTTTTTAATTGTTCAGTTTTGGACAGTGTTAGAAGTCATTTGGAATAAAAACTACAACTTGAGTACAGTTTAAGAATGTCATGCCTCATAGATGCAACCTTTCCATTTGAAACCCTCGTCGGAACTATGCAACAATTGTAAACAACCATTACAGGGCCCTAAGGAAGGTAGGAAGGGCAATGTCGAGCCCCTCCGGGACATGTAAACGAAACACATGAAACGCGACTTGAATTGGGTAATATTTTGAAGTGTTTAATTACTACTAATCCATTTCATAACCCATTCTAATTTGACTAAGTTTTTTTAAATTTTATTTTATTTTATTTTATCTTTCTTATACTATTTAAATTTACCTAATTAAATTAATTTTCTAGTCTAAACTCTTTGATTTATTTAATTATATTTTAAATTTACACTCATTTAATATCTCTTCTTTTAATAAAATATGTCAAAATGAACAATAACTACTAATTCTTAAATAGGTTTAATTTCCCCTTGGATATATTTACCCTCATCCCTTCTTAATTTATTTAATTCATCACTCTATATATATATATATATATATATATATATATATATTATATATATATATTTCCATTAAAACCTCATGACTTAAGAGTGCAGGATTTAATAATGACCCTAGGATTAAATCCATCTGGGCCCTTGGTTTTGGAAAAGCCCTAAAGTTTTTTCCTACTCCTCTAATGGCCTTTTTCTTCTCTTTTAATTCTATTTCTCATTTTGTCTTGGTTTTGGCTTTTGAATGTGCAGGTTTTTGGATTCATAGAGATTTCTAAGGAAAGCATTGTCATATTGTTTTCTCCCCTTTTTTTTTGTTAATTTATATCAAAATAAAACCAAAACATATGTATTTATATTTATATATATGCATGTGCGAGATGTGGCTATGGTTTATATTGAAGGCCCTGGCTAAGTTTGTGTTTTTTTTTTTTGAGAGAGAGAGAGATTGTGTGGAGGGAGACGTGAATGAAGAATGGAGGCTGGCATGGGAGAAGGAAGAAGGGAGGTAGGGGGAGCAGGCATGGGCATGGGTGGCGTGGAGAGGGCTAGCCCGCCATTGGGACCACGGGAGGGACGGCGAGGTTGCGAGGGGTTTGTGGGGGCCGGGCGACGTCGAAGGGGGCTGCACAGGGTGGGGGTTCGCCCCCACCCCCACCACCGATTGTTTTCTTTTTTTTTTTTACTACAGAGGCATGGGGGATTTTCCTCCGCTCCCCCTCCCTCCACCAAATATTATTATTATATTTTTTTAATTTATATTTATAAATAAAAAAACATGAATAATATATTATATATATATATATATATATATGAAATATTAATTAAATGATTTATCTAATATGAAATGTATATGAAATATATGTATGTATCTTCATTTCTGTAATATAAAACAATACTGATTGCCATTTAGTATATGTATATATATATATATATATATATATATAACACACACATATATAACATATATATATTAGGCATAATAAATCCAACTTCTTTTAACACTTTTAATTTATAAAATGAATAAATATTAATACTTTTTTTTAACTTAATAAATCGCTTCTAAACTACTCATTAAAATAAATTTAAACTTTCATCTCATCTTTTTATTTTACCGTAGTTTTCAAGAAGAGAGAAATGGCATAAAAGGAAGGATTTCAATCAATAATATACAGGAAATTCAATACTAAATTTTTCTTATTTCATTTCCAATGCTTTTAACAAAACTTACTTCAAAATATTTTTTTACAAATGAGATTTATATCAAAGTAAGATTATTTCTGGTTTTTTTTCTTGCCATAAACATTCCAACAACAACTTGTGAAGTGAATGTAAAAGAAAATGCTTCTATGAAATGTATTTTAGAGGAAGTCAATATTTTACAAATCTTCCTTGCACAATCTCTCAATAACTCACTACTTCATATTACATACATGCTAACTACACAAGATAACAATCCAACAACTTCCTTTCCAAGGTTGAAAGAAAGTCTTCCAATACAAAAGACTACCAAACTTACAAGTGATTCCAAATCACAAGGAGGATACTTTACAAAATAAGAATACCCTTCAATTAACCATATCTTAGAGTCATAAAGAAAGAAATGCAAACAAAGTGAAGGGGACAATGAGCACCAAGATGAAAAGAGATTCCAAGCTTGAGATACATCCGTCATGCCTTCAAGAAATCCAATAAGGAGAAAAGTGATTGTTTGCCACCTAACCATAGGCATCATTACATGCCTCTCGCAAGGTTGGGATGCATGCTAGCCTCCCCCAAGCCCATGGGAAAGAGGATAACTAACCAAAACTTGCACAAGATGGAGGGTGAACCAACAATGATACAAGCACACAAAAATAGGACAAATACAAAACAAGACTCCAAAATTTACAAGGAGGAGAACCCATGTTCTTCCTCAAAAGTGGGGAAGAGAGGAGAAAGTTCTCCAAAGTTATATATCAAATTGCTTGCACAAAGCAAAAATCTCCATACCCTCCTTATTGCTCCTAAATTCAATCAACACCCTCCTTATTCCTCCACCCTTTCTCCAAGTCCTTCTTGGAAGGATTTTCAAACCCCAAAGGGGTTTCCTTACCAAGAATGGGGAAGGAGATTCAAGCCAAATGAATCAACTTCCCCACCTCAACCATTTGAGGGGAGACACTAAGACCCTACAAGGCTTGTCCATCAAGCCTTGAGGATAGAGAGGAAAAATCCCTCTCTCCTCCCCCACAACTCCAAAACTCCATCATGCCATATGATGAAGGAAGTAAAAAAGCAAGCAACCAAAATCTACATACAACAATAACAATTTCAAAACCAATCAGACAACTAAAAAAACAACACAAAAATAAGATATAAGAGCCTACCTCAAGGAAAAATCTCCAAAAATATTTCCAACTTCAAGTTTCTCCACTCTTGACTCAAGCAAATCACAAGCTCCAAATCCCCAAGCATCAAAGCAAGAAGTTCCAAAAAAAATCCCTCTCTTTTCCCATGAATGAGAATTTGAAGAGGAGCAAGCAAGGATCCTCACAAATGAGGGGGTGACATGTGTCACCCCTCTCCTTCTTCAAGGTCAAAGATGCCAAAACAAAAGAGAGAAAGGGTAAAATTGTCTTTTTTCCCTCTTCTCCCAAAATCCCCTAAATGTTAGCAAGACAAAATTAGTGAAACTTTTAATAAGCACTCCAATCCACACCCCTTACATGGATGTGACCAAACAAGAGGTAAAAAGGGAGGGAAAACTCCCTCTAGCCTTGAAAATAAGCCCCCTACCCATTAGGTAGGGTCTAAGGGCTCATTTTTATGTTAGGGAACTCCCAAGCTAAAAAGGGGTCCCCAAAAATGCCCAAAATAACCTAATTTCGTGTTTTGCATTTTTGGCACAAGGGAAGAGTGTGAGGACCACCCAAGGGTCTCACATGTGACCCTAAACCCTTGTGATTAAGTGACTTATAAAACAAAAACAAAATTTTAATGAGAGTGGAATTATTAATTCCCAAAACAAGTTTACAACATAACAAATTACCCTAAACAAAATTAATAATTCAAGGCACAATACATTATAGAAATTGGGGTCACTCATGGTGCCCAAAATAATAATCTCTTATACTGAGGCTTCACACAATGAACATGGCTAGGACTTAGCCCATGGGCTACTTGTGCAAGATTGTGTAGCTGGCCTGAGTCCCACGTTCTCCCGTAAACCTGTCACCTGCACACTCATTACACACATTAACCGTACCTATCCGATAAAATATAAAACAATGACACAATAAGATATCAATAAGTTCTAAACTAGCCTAACATCCTACTGAAATCAAAATGTGACAACGTGCACAATTATACTCAATATTCCAAAAGTTAGACAAGATGATAAAGTGACATATAACCATGGAATTCCACATGCAACAACTATCCATCAATATAATTATGTTCCAAACACAACATCATATCCATTAGTATCCATGACATCATAAGAAAATGTGACCACATAGAAATTAATCTAATTTGGTGCTATATGCCTAAATTTCCACACATGTCTAATAAGATCCAATCTCTAATATAATGTCAACGATATATAAAAAACTCACACTATGAGTAAAGAAACAACAAGCTCTTGGGCTATAAAAAGTGTGGGCACTACAGAAACATGTATCGTATGATGTTTTAAAGTTTGTAGACAGTGGAATTTTTGAGGGGACAATTTATATTCTTAGAAGCAGCTCGCATTTTCAATGGGCGGCAATAAGGTACACTTGATTGTTTATTTATCTCTATGATTAAGTGAATTATTTAATTGTTTTGAGTTGTATAAGTTCATTCATTATCCATAGAAATGAAATAAACTACAGAAAGGAATGAAAATGCATCTCGTAACATGAAAATATTTTCATTTATTCATGAGGAATAATTATACATTTTCTCACATAAGCCGTGAGAAATAATTGAAAGGAATAACAATGTATATATTTATGAAGCTGAAAATGTAAAGAGGTAAAAGAAACCCGTCATTGCCTCAAGGAGTTTTCTTTCTATATTGTTGTTCCAGCTGTCCATAGCAACCACATCATGGTACCTGAAAAGGGAAAAAAATGATCATCAATACTGAGCTCAGGGTTTAATTTTAACTCTTTATACTTCCAACTTCAGAAATTCATGCATTCAAAAGTGTATTATTAGGTGAAGCAAAAGAATCAGACTCAAGAAGTTGAAGTTAACTGAAATAAGACAAGATTATTGTTGAAACAAAGTGAAAAGGAATTTTGGGAAAAATTTTCAGGGCTTCGCTATGAAAAATCAACGTTTCAAATTTTCCAGCATGCCAAAAATACTACTATCTAATAAATAAAGCATCTAAATGAAAGAAACAAGATTATGGTGTTTCAACAAGGCATCTAAATCATGGTACCACATAAATAAAGAGTTGCTTGTAATTTCTAGAAGGCCACTTGCAAGTTACAAAATATCAGAGAATATACTTGATTCAACTGATAAATCTAGTTCAATTTTAAGTTACGGAATCAACTTTAGAGTCAAAAATACAAATACAGCTACAGGTGAAGATCAAGTACAGTTGAATCATACAGTGCTTAGAAATAAACACAAGGTGTAGTTGTAAAGAAGCTACACCAGGAACAATGAATAAAGAAGTTGACCTTTCTAGGTCATCCATCAATAAATGATTCATCAAAGAGAAGGAAGATCAAGGTTTTCCAAAATCTTGGAAGTTACAAGTATCAAGGTTCAAGAGGACATTACAAATCATGCTACAACTATCATCTTTAGAATTACACAAGATCTAAAGCAAAGAAGAAACATATACGAATGGAGTTTCATTTTATAGACCCTCTACACCGAGTTTTATACTTGAGATTAGGAGAAAATGTATACCCAAAGAACAGATTCAAAATGCAGAAGATACATCAGGTCAAGCTGAAGCATATCTAAAAACAGAGCACATATATACAAGTATCTGAAAGTCGAGAGAAATAATTGACTAACTAAAATGGATCTATCAAAGCTGATCAAACCCTCAAGAGATCATCATTTTCACAAAAAAAAGGACCTAGAACAATTTTAGCTCAAAAATCCCCAAAAGGACCACAAGATCACAGAATATGTGAAGAATGAGCAAAATATCAGTGTTTTGAAGTCAAGATGATAAAAATAATGCAGTTGAAAATCTCAGAGATCGAAAGCTTACCATTCCTTCATCAAAACAGTGATGCTCATCACATAGAGACCAAGTAATGAAGCTTCAATTTCTCAATGATTACGGCCAAGGAGAATGCAGAGTTCCACTGTAGAACCCTTGTAGAAATTCATAGAGGATCTTTTCCACAGGTGTAACCGAAGCTCAAGAAACACTAACAATGGTGTCGGGAGAAATCGGCTAGGATTTGCCAAGACAAAGAGAGAGCTCGAAATGATTATGTAAAAATGACTAGGTTTCCAACGTTTTGCGAATCTAATTCTCCAATTTAATCAAACCCAACCAGGGTTATATCGGTACATTGTCAATTGCACAAAATCCTAATTCCACTTGGGTTAGTTTCAAAAGAAGAGCCACCGACAAAATAGTCCAAGTGGAATGGCAGTCGTTGACTGACTTAGTCAAAATTTCAAAGTTTCAAATTATAAAACTTTCACCCGCAGGCCCGTAGGCCCGAGAAGGACACCTGTTGTCACCACAATAGTAGTGGAGAAATGGAGGTTGGGAGTCACTTAAGTTTTCAAACTTTAAAAATGCAAAATTTAAAAGTTCCAAACATTTCCCGCAAGCTTGAGCCTCCACGATGAGAAATTCAAAGCCACAGGAGAAAAGTCAAAAATCAATTCCACATAGTATTGGCAGAGTGGTGGGCTTTCTCAAAGTTTTGAGACTTAATACAAACAGGCCTAAAAACTTCAAAAGGTCTAAAAGTCTACACAGGGGACAAAACTTCAAAAAGGTCCGAAAGTCCGCAAAGGACTTAAAATTTTCAAATTTTTTCCCGCATGCCCATAAAATCCGACAAGGAAATAATAATCAAAGTGGCCAAGTATTATAATGTGCCATATGTGTATTCAAAGGGGGCCAAATTCATTGGACTATGTTAGTACTATAGTCTAAGGTCATAATCAAGAGTGGCCAAACCAATGAAGACTAATGGTCAAGTTCAAAGGTGGTCCCCACTAGTGGGAAGGTTAGAGATAATTTACACTGTGCTATCCATGTGATCACTAGAAGACAGAACAAGTGTCAACATCAGAGACAAAGGTGGTCCCAATTAGGATAGATATTTGGATGAATTATTTTGCAAAGTATTGCAATTAATGTAATTTATTTTTTCTCAATACACAGGAGTATTTTTGCATGCCTTCACAATAGGATAGAATAGAGAAGAAGACAAAGTTGCATGTTCATGGAGAGAGACTTGCCTAGCAAGAAATCTTATTTTTAGAAAATTATTCACCCTTCTTTCTTAAAAATAGAACAATCAACTTCATTAGATTTAAATTTTTAGCAAATTATTCACCCTTTATTACAAACATCTTTACTAAACCCTTCATTAAATTCAAATTTATTCACTTGTGCTCTCTTCTTAGGGGAGGTCTACTATAATACCACATCTCAATTGGGATTTTTTTCCTCTTCTCCTCTTCATGTTCTTATAGAAATATTGTAGTTTGTACATGGGTACCTCATCAAACCTTGTTTCTAGGACCCATATGACACATCTTTCATAGTTTTTCTAGGGGTATTTTCTTTCTGTTTTGAATTTCCTTTCCTCGTCATAAGCTTTAATGAAGGGGGTGTTGGTGTGAGGTTATTATTTACCTTTTTATTTATTTATTAGATTATTTACACCTCACACATGGTAATTCATCTTACTTAGGTGATTAATAGGTCCTTTAGAGAGTTATAAAAAATATGATAGATTTTTTCATACAATTCATATGTGTCATTGTCATATGGGAGTTACGTGTTATTCTACCATTGTAACTCCTCACTTCATTTTTGGAGGATGAAAATTAAATCTATGGGATTTACACAACACTTCCTATATGTAACCCCTTTATTTTTATCTATGAGAATGGGAAAACCATTTTTCTTATGCACAAGTTCCTTGAGATTATGTTTTATTGCTAATTTCTTGGAGCATTTACACTTTTTTATTTAGAGTGAAAATTTTTCAATAGGAATGCATTTAAGGAGATATTTGTACCCTCTTTCCCTCTATAGTTTGGGGTGAATCTCAAACATATAATACAAGGTAAGTGCATGAAGTTGGTGGATAATTCTGTTCACATAAAACCTGAAATTCATGAATGCGATCGCGGTTTATATACCGCGATCGTGGTTTATATACTACGATCGCGGTTTTGAAACCATGGTCGCGGTTCTTGAATTTTAGGTTTGAAATTACTGAACCTAAAACCATGATCGTGGTTTAGAACCGCCATCGTGGAACACTCGAGACAAAATTTAGCAAATCCAAAGACTCCTTATTTTCCCCATTTTTCATTTCAAACTGCGATTTCCCCTAGACGTTTTTCACTCGAGCTTTGAATACCACCTCAAAATTGCTCATCAGACTTTTGGATCATGATAGATTCAACCATGCCGCCAAGACGAGGAGGTGAGCCCGTGATTTTAATCATTTTTTTGTGTTTTTATGGGTTTTTTGAAATGTTTGTTTATGTATACAATTTTCTTGTTTTATCAATTGGTCGGCAAGCTCGAAATCATGTAAACCGTCAAAACATTCCTCAAAACCCACCGAACATTCCTCAAAACCCTCCGAACATTACTCAAAACCCTCCTCCAAACATAGATCCACCTCCTATGGCTCCTTCTGTCCCCACTGAGCTAGCAAGAACACAAGATAATATCATTGGAAGAATCTGAGAAAATAAAATTGTCATTGAGAACCTAATTCAGACTATAAGACAAAATCATGCCACAAATCCATCTCGCATGAATTTAGCCAATACATTACAAACATTGATTGGTGAAGTCGAGTCCACAACCAACCAAATACATAGATGGAATACCTTTAGAGGTGATTGTAGGCGTGGTATGCGGATAAACTATCCCATGCGGCTGTAAAAGATAAAAAAATTGGAAAAGACCTCATTTGTGCATTATTTATCGACCCTAGAACCAATGACCCCCAGCAGTTACTTGAAAACAGTTCCCAATCCATTGGTGCCACGATGACCGAATCAAAAACAATTTTTGGGACCGATGGTGGATGGTTTTTTATTATCCACCATGCAACAACAATGAGGTTCCTCTTTATTTTTTGAAGAAATTATATTGCAAGTTCATGCTCAATGAGGTCCCGAATTATTTTGACTTTTCTAAATTTTTTGGTCGAGGAGGTGGCTCTGCATAGAGTAGACCCCATGCACGTATAGGTCGACCTAGGATGCCCCATGTCCTAAAACCCCCACTCGCCTTGATTATCCCTCCTACAAGAAGGAGGATGTGGAGATTGATACACTACATGCATTGAGGGATATCACCGATACTCGACCCAAGATACGGTGACCATATTCCATCTCGGTGATGTTGGTGGAGGCACCAGTTCTAGCGCACCACACCACTGTGGATCATGTGGTGCCGTATGCACTGCGGCGAGACATCATTTACTAGTTCACATGATTTCTTTTCTATAGATGAGATGTTGGGGGATGTTTTTGGAACTGGTGCCACTGATATTGGTCTTTCATAGGTAAATTTCAAATAAATATAAATAATATATATACAATAGTTTAATTCACATGTTTGAGATTTTAATATATATGTATTTGATTGTACGTCATGTACATACATGTAAAAAACTAATTTTTTATTTTATTTTAAATAGCAAGAGCCGGTGAAGGAAACATCCGGCATTGACATGCTAGCTATTGTAGTTGGGCGTGTTTCAAATGTAAGTTTCAAGTTGTACAAACTTACATTTTTAATTTCATTTGATTGCACTAGATTATTATTATAATGTTTCACATGTATGTTATACATATTAATATGTTTGTCTTTTATACACAGGATCCTGGTGGGTCATCATCTACTCTGGGAACTGAGGCTACTGGCACACCTCACATGAGTTTTACGCAGGTTAGTAAATCTCTTTACACTTTGTTTCTAATTACTGGAAGTTCATGTGGATTGTACATGCTTTGGACCTCTGTTATGTGGTGCACAGTCATGTAGATTTTAATATTGATTTGTACATGTTTTTTGTATAGCTTATGACTGCTAGAGAGACTCCTCCATATATGCATACTGTGGAGGCTACTGTAGATACTGCCATATCATTTGCAAATCCACTAACTGAGGTACAATTTTTCAAATTTGTTAAATTTTGGAGGTTCATTATTTCTTATTACTTAAATTTTGTATGTATGTGAAATATTTAATTTGAAAATTAATTATTTGTATGTAGCTTACCCTCGTGAGTCTATTGTTGTCCCTATGATGCGTCGACAACAAATTGATAGGGATCATGACATTGCATGTAATATTTCACATGCATTTTAACTAAATTGTACAAGTTTTTAAATTTTGAATGTATTTTAAAATTTGGGTGTTAAAAACTTGTTGTTTATGAATGTGCAGTTAGGTTGTAGGCATTCTTAGAGACAATGAGGACCACACGGATGAAATACGTAGTGGTATCTCCCTCCACTATATCCCTAGGTCGTGGACATGCTTTGCTCTAGCAGGCGAAGAGAGGGAAGATGTTTCATGAGTAGATTTATAGTCCACCGGATGTACATAGATATATATATGGGCCATCTGGTCCTAGTTCAAACATGTTTCTTCATATAGTCCATTGTATATATATAGCCTTTTGCGACCGCATGTGGTCCTATATACATTATGGCACACTTAGTTTGAGATGTACACATACATTATGAACTTACATACATTTTCGAGACATGCATTTGGAGCACACTTTGTTTGATTCTTATATCCATGTGTGTTGGTTTTCATAACAATAAATCTGAACTATATGTTTGATTTGATTTCATTGCATGTATTATATCCTTTTATGTATGTTTTCATAAACATTTAAATTAGTTATAGATATGTATGTTTGATTTAAAATTAAAAACCATGTCCCGAAGAACTACATGGTATAATGTTTAAGCAAACCTATTCCATTAAGCAAAACCATGCTAGGTGAACTACAAAAGGGCAAAATTTACGTACAATTACTTTTTTTTAAAGCTAACACTCAATCTGTTGCATATCAACTAATGCAAACATTGATAGAAATAAGCAAGGTCTAGAGTTCATCTTGAACTATATATGACTATTTAATGTTACTTATGGTGTAACATTGAAGATTTTAAAATTTTCCCAATTTTCAAGTTTTACAATTTTCATATTTCTAGAATTGAAGATTACATAGAGGTTTCAAACTTTTTTCTTTGTTATCAAAACTTATTATTTTTAGTAAGGCTCGTATGCCAATTTAATAATAAATTTTTAATTATGTCTTCTTATATTTGGATTGAGATGAAATTGTTTCATTAGATTAGGTATTTTCATATGGTTTCTGCTTCAAATTTCAAGTGTTTTCGATCTCCGAATGCAAGGATCTAAAAAGGCAAGTTTTTTCTCTTAAATTTTAAATGGGATGCTTTGAAAAATTAGGGTACCAATGGAAAATATTTTTAGATCATCTTCAAGGAGTTCATGAGTAGAAGTTACGAGAAAAGTTATAACGGAAATGGAGCAAAAATGAAGGAGATATGAGCAAAAATGTGATTTTTGCAATAGGGTTTCTTGAAAATTTAGTAGCATAACTAAATACTAGCAGCAATGAAGGAAAAGGAAATATTAAAAAGTGATTAAAAAAATGGCTAAGTGTATGTTTATACTCACCTCTTAACATTAACCTAGCTAACTCACCTTCTAACTCATCCTTGACCATTCGGATTAACCCGAGTTCAATGGCATGACAAGGTAGGGTTACAAGCCTTAAGTGACAAAGGGACTTAAAGGGGTGATAATGTGTGAAGGGGTTAAGTAGTCATGAGAGGGGGAAACATAATCAAGTTGGGTTGCTTTGAGGAATTCAATACCTAGTGAGAATCTTACAAGCCTTAAGTGATGAAAGGGAGAGATTTCATGTGGTGGTGCATTCGATGTCCCAAATCAAAAGGGTAAAAATTGACAGTAAGCCCTTATTAGTATTCTTAGGTTCCACCCATCACATGAAGAATCCTCCTCTAATGAAGAATCAACTCATGTCTTCCATAGCGGAAGATCTTGAATGATGAGGCTTTTCCATAGACCATCTTGTTGAATCTGGAAACTACAAATGAAACTTTCTCATCTTCCAAGATGTTCACATGCTCCAATGTGTTGAGTCAATTCTCAGGAATGGCATTGATATTTCCACATTGACTAAAATATTTTTCATTTAACTCTTCATAGGATTCTAGAGATATAACCTATGATCTCTACAAGGGCTTCTAAAGTATTGACTATTGAAGGAAAGGGTCACAAATATTTTCCTGAACCAATTCTTAAAATTTGAATCCTGAAGATTCTTCATGTGGAATTATTCTCCCTGAGAGGAGTACCAAGCTCATGCATTCTTGTGCCAAGATCTTCCAAAAAAATTGATACATTCTCCTCATGGGATTCAAAATTAGAAATGGCTTCTTTTAGAGCATCAAACCTCTAGGTGATGGTATGGGACAAAATGTCATACAAGTTCTCTCGAGTCGATGAAAACACACCTAAGAAAACCAAGGAATGAGAATCAAAATTATTCATCTCACTCGTAAATGGGAGATTATTTTCCCAATGGAATGTCTCTTTCTTGATCTCAACTCTATTCCTATTATTTTCAAAAATATGACCAAGAACAATCTAAACAAAGAGATAATCTCAGGAAATAGATCATGTTCCCTTTTTCAAGGATCATGATCACGCAATGGTCACATGTACTTCTTTGCAGTATGAATGCTTGATCTTGGTTGATGGACCGGGGTTTGAAGTTTCGAGATCTACAATGTTTCAATTTGAGGCAGAGATGATTACTATCATGCAATCAATGATAGAACTTATGAATAAAAGGTCTTCACACATGTGTTCCCTTAAATTTTTGATGATTTACTTATGCTCCTAATTCTATGTAGTGATATGTGATGAAGAATCCTATTACAATGCAAAAATAATGAGCATGTAAGCTGATAGATGGGGCAGAGATGATGGAAAGAGATCACCACAACAACATAGCTCAAAAGAGCAAAGCAAGGATGGTGATGAAGCATCTAAGAGGAAATAGGCAAGTCCAAAGAGAACAAAAGAGATGGAAGGTAAACAAGTGACATTGAATGTTTTGAGTCCTAGGAAATGAACGGAGGTGAGGAGTGAGAAGTCATGCCTTAAGATGTTGTGGCACCAAATTGACTATTTCGGCACGTCTGGGTGGCTAGGTGAATTCTAGAGGAGGAAGTTTTTTTGTGTGCGACAAGGTCGTTACTTCCGGGCTACTTCGTTCGGGCGTAGTCCCTTAAGAGCCCTGAGACCAAAATATCATTGAAATTCAACGAGTTACTACTCGTAATCCATGACTCCTAAAGATTCCTCATCTAATCTGACACCTCAGCATAGGGACCCTCTACAATATCCTCTCTCAGTTTTTTCCTTCTCATTTCGGTGCTCTCGCTACCCTATTGTTTGCAAACACGTGAAATAGTGCAGTTTGAGCTAGTGTAAGGTTGTCAAATGCTATATTTTGCAAACGGTGGGTCATGACACCAAAATGACTATGATGAAAAGTCTAGGTGGTAAGGTGAATGCTATAGGAGGTGGTGTTTTGGATGCATGACAAGGTCGTTGCTTTCGGCTACTTCGTTCGGGCGTAGTCCCTTAAGAGCCTTGAGACCAAAATATCATTCAACTTTGATGGGTGACTACTCGAATCCGTGGCACCTAGATACACCTCATCTTATCCAAATCCTAGGCATAGGGACCCTCTACAAAAGCCTCTCTCAGTTTTTTCCTTCTCATTTCGGTGCTCTCGTTTCCCTATTGTTTGTAAACACGCCAAATAGTGCGGTTGGGGCCGGTGTAAGATTGTCAAATGCTATATTTTGCAAACAAGGTGGGTCATGGCACCAAACCCACTATGTTGACACATCTAAGTGACAAGGTGAGTGCTAGAGGAGGTGTTGTTTTAGGGTGTGACAAGGTCATTTCTTCCGGGCTACTTCGTTCAGGCATAGTCCCTTAAGAGCATTGAGGCCAAAATATCATTCAACTTTAACGGGTGACTACTCAGACTCCATGTCACCTTGAGATGCCTCATCTGATCCAAAACCTCAATGTAGGGAACCTCTAAAATAGCCTCTCTCAATTTTTTTCCTTCTCATTTTGGTGCCTGTCGCTACCCTATTGTTTGCAAACGTGTGAAATAGTGTAGTTGGAGCCAGTGTAAGGTTGTCAAATGTCTGTATTTTGCAAACGGTGCATTGTGGCACCGAACCGACTATGCCGACACATCTGGGTGGCCAAGTTAACACTAGAGGAGGTGGTTTTTTTGTGTGAAAAGTTTGTTACTTCCGGGCTACTTCATTCGAGCGTAGTCCCTTAACATCCCTAAGACAAAAATATCGCTCAACTTCGATGGGTGACTACTCGACTCAGTGGAACCTAGATATGCATCATCTAATCCAACACCTAGCGTAGGGACCCTCTACAAAATCATCTCCTTGTTTTTTCCTTCTCATTTCGGTGCTCTTGCTGCCCTATTGTTTGTAAACACGTGAAATAGTGCGGTTAAAGTCGGTGTAAGGTTGTCAAATGCTATATTTTGTAAACCGTGGGTCATGGCACCGAACTGACTACACTGGCACATCCGAGTGGCTAGGTGAACACTAGAGGAGGTAGTTTTTGGTGTGCGACAAGGTCGTTGCTTCTGGCTACTTCGCTTTAGGCATAGTCCCTTAAGAGCCCTAAGACCAAAATATCGTTCAACTTTGACGGTGACTACTCGGACTCGTGACACCTAGAGATGCCTCATCTGATTTGACACCTTAGCATCATGACCCTCTACAAAATGATCTCTCAGTTTTTTCCTTCTCATTTTTATGCTCTCGCTTCCCTATTGTTTGCAAATGCACGAAATAGTGCAGTTGGAGCCAGTGTAAGGTTGTCTAATGCTATATTTTATAAACGGTGGGTTGTGGAACTAAACCGATCAGCACTAAAGATGTCCGTGTGGCTAGGTGAATGCTAGAGGAGGCATTTGTTTGGTGCGTGACAAGGTCATTGCTTCTAGGCTACTTCATTCAGCCATAGTCCCTTAAGATCCTTGAGACCAAATTTTTGTTCAACTTCGACGGGTGACTACTCAGACTCTGTGTGTAGCACCTGCATTTTACGCACCCAAATACAACAGTAAAAATACCAGGATAATTTTTTTGACTTACATTGTTCACTACACACAACACAACACAGGCTCCAAGTACAAAAACTTGACTCACATACGACAATCACATAAGTCATCGACTCACATAGACCCATGAAAACAACATAGGCATGTCGATGCCACACTTTTCCTAATGAACGAATACTAGCAATGACCCAACCACAAGAAACATGACTTTAGGAACGGTGAACCCATAACACATCATTACTTTAAATGTATTTTAGTTACGATTAACATTCCAAGAACATTATTATGTAAGCATAATTTTCTCCCTTTTTCCACCTACATGTTCTGAAATTTGTTTCACATTTCACTTATTGTTCAACCATTTAATTTTTCTCTTTACCCTTATGCCAATCTTCATAACTTACATAAGTATTTTCCATATTTCAAATTTCATACAAAATTCTAACTCTCTCATTCTTATGTTAAGATTATGCTTCCCAAAATGCTTATTCAATGTTTAGAATTTAACCTTGCTACACAAGTGAACCTAACGTGATGTCAAGATGAAATCTTGGGATTGAGGGAGACTTAGATTCAATATAGCTTTTTCCCAAAACATTCTTTGATCACGGTATAGTTATTTCCCTACCATTATCATTATAGTTCAAAACTTGTTGAATTCCAAATTTTATATATATATATATCTTTTATTTTCTCGAAGTTTGATCACACCAAACAATTCATATTCTTTGCAACACATGATAATGTTTAATTAAGTTAAAAGGACTCCAAGAGTGACCTTAATCCTAATCTCCAATCTTGTTCTCATCTTATATGATATGCTCTTACATCGCACTATGGTCTCGTTATTAGCATTGTTTTGTAATCAGGAGTTACAGAAGTATTTTTCTAACATCTTGAAGGGGTACATGATTGGAAGAATTGTAAACTATACATGAACCACAAGTGACACCTCCTAATCAGCTGAGGTTTGGTTTATTCCAATATGCACTTAATGATCTACGCCTCAACTATATAAGAGTTTAAGGCAAGTAGACATATTTATACTAAACCACATTCAAGAAAATACCAAGATGTTATTTTGATAGAAACCAAGGTAGCACCGCTTAATCGTTCCTTCGAACAAGGACTCATAAGGTGACCTCTAAGGCAGTCTTCAACACTCAACTTGGTGTTGGACCTGAAGAGAGGGCATTCTTCTCGCGATTACCAAAACTAGAAGGAAACCACATACTCTGGATAAAGTTAGACCATGACATTCCTAAAATATGGGTTCATGACAATGTCGCTAAACATAATGACTATGACAAGAACTCCAACTAGGGGTTTTATTTACCTAACCTAGGAGGTTCCATCGAGTGCAAAGCTTAAGTTCATTATACGGTTTTAAATTTCTTATATGGTAAAAGGATCAAACATGCAGGGCAAGTTATGCACGAATATTTTATTAGGGTTGAGTGACCCCATTAAAACTCTTTATTACATTTATAAGGTAATAAGATAACCCAGTAATTAATTTAATCATTTATTGAATACTAAGAAAGTACTACAATATATTAACTTCAATTTCATTTACTATATATATCAAACCCTTTTTTCCATACACAACTAAGAATCAAATTGAACTGGTGATTAGATGCACATTTCCTAAGATATCCCTAAAACTAGCATCTCATACATATTAACAAATTTCAATTATAACTTTTCTATAACAAGAGACTACATTATACAGTTATTCATTTTACAATGACCTGTAAAAATTACAATAATAATAATTAAATTACACATCACCTTTTTCGTCATCATTCTTCCATCCTACAAAACCCACGTGAGCATGATATCAATGATAATTCGCTGGCATGGCATCCACCCTAACCTAACATAAGTATAATTTTTAGTTTAACATTTACATATGACAACAATTACAATTTGCAATCGAAATAAAAAGGTCTAGAAACATGTATTCATTGCATTTCATTTCACTTCACTTTGTAACCCAGGAGAGAGAAAGAGAAGGGAAGAGAGAGAAAACACCATTTTGTCAAAAGTTATATTTCACACAACAGATACACTAAAGGGTTTTAAAAAGTTATTTGCATGTGTTAAAAGTTTTTAGGGTGGTTTGGCAACCCTACGAGGGTCCGCAGCTTTCTATTTTTACATTTTCTTACTAGCTACAAAAATGTACAAAACAGGCTCGAGGCTAAGAAACCGCTTCCAAAAGTTATCTTCCGATGAGAACACACACCACGATCAAATTTCTACGTGTCCCCAGATATACCAAGATTTCATAGCAGAATCGACGGAAAAAAGTGAAAACGGTTTACATTTTGCAGCTAATTTTCCGGGGCTACTGATCGTAGTTGACCCAGTTGTAAAGGGACAAAAGTTAGCTCGAGGGCTCAGAAAACTATGTCCAAAACTAACATTCGATGGATGCGCACGCAACGATAAACTTCATACTAGTTCCCCTATATAAGGAGAATTCATCAGAGTCAATGGGACTGAGAACTAGAAAACCATTTTCAAACGGCGACAAGTTTTCTGGAGTGACAAGTCAAAAATTGGTCCTGCTTGGCCTCGTCAAACCGCACCGGAGGCCTACAAAATGGCTTTGCCAAACTATCCTGAAAAGTGTTTTCCCCTAAACTGAATGTTCCATGCAATTGTCTAGTATAAAGACTAGAGGTTTGTGAAGACAAGAAATAATTTCTCTCTCTAGGTTTCAAATGGTGGTTCAAAACAAAAGCCAACTTTCTAGATTTGTGACTTTCTACTACTATAAACCGAAAGGTAACAGGGCTCCTATAAGAGTGCCAAAAATATCACATATGCTCATTTGGGGTACATCCAAATGTCATGGTGACTCCTCACATAACAAGGTACACAAATGAAACCTAACATCTCATTTTCAGAGTTCCGAAGGGTACTTAATGAGTCTCTCGAAAAATGTAAAAATTAACTATTTAACAGAAGAAGGTCAACAATATTACTAGGAAGTCAAATTCGTCTTGTTGATATACCAAAATTGTAGCGATCTAACTAGGTAGGAAGCTTTCTAAATCACCTCAGAATGAGGGCGGAAGTTCATGTTTTAATGTAACGAGTTATTTTGGCATCGTGAGTAATGACAAGACATTTCATTATTTTTGCATGAGTTGAAATAAACAATTAACTATATTAAGATCTTGATATTTTAAAATTATTTTAAGTTGTAAACGAAAACTAAAATATGAGACTTATGAAAGATGAGGGAAGGTGAACCATGCCTGGAAGGGATGGAGTCAGTCAAACCCATGGCTTCGGTTCAGTATCTCGCTTGGCACTTCGTCAACCAGTTCACGAGCCTGGATCTAACCTCCACCACGTCACACCAACTTCCCGATCACTTGAATTTTTCCAACAGAGTAATTAGTTTCTTGTGCATTTCTAAAAACTTTTAAACAAATCCATTATGTGCATATCTTGCAATCCTGGCATTCCATGAGATAGCATTTCTTCGAGGCATTTTGTCAAATAGTTGACTTGCCTTATGTAAGCTTCTGCAATTTGCATACTTGTCTACTAGGCATTTGTAACTAAAAATCCTCTAACATTATGCTATGACAGTTTTTCGAGGCTTACTCAAAAGCTCCCATTTTGATAGAGGCTAGGAAGATACTAGAAAAAGGTTGTGGAGTCTGGCTTTACACGTACCAATTGCATTTGCTTGAAAGTTTCCAAGGCCTTTTCAACAAACTCATTTTTTTACACATCCTACAAATCATAGAACTCTATGAGACCGCATTTCTTTGAGGCATTCTAACGACTAGTTCTCACACATTTTCAACAACTCCATGTACTGCATACCCTGCTATCATTGTAGTCCAGAGAACAAATCCTGTGAAACCATACACGTGTTTGGCTGTTCTTCTATGTTTTGCATACATGTCAACCAGTGGAAGTCAGAATTCTACAATATATGACAAATCCCTCCATCTTTATGTTTGGATAAATGTCCACCTAGGTTCATAGGCTCATGTTTGATGTGGGCTAGGATTTCTTTGGCAAATGTAAACTGATCAGGTTGGAGACCTGTTTGTTGCATGCAGGAAACATTGTGACTATCACTGGAGGAAACCCGCACCTTCTGTACGATGGTGGCCACACATTTTCAAGATAGAAACCCAGCAAGGGATGTGGGAAAATATACATTCAAAACTCCAAAGCTTTATTCATGGCTTAATAATGCAAAAAGAACAGTGAACCAGGAGGCTCGAGCCAGCTCATAGAAATATCTGGCGGCCATAAACCACTAGAAGCCAAAACCAATGAAGATCTACAGGAATGCAACAAACCAAGGAAGTGCGTGGCCAGGAGGATAAGGCATCCCATCTACTCTACACACTCAACTCCTTGAACATCGTTTCCTTCCCCCAACGCATGGGTTAGAACCAAGGCATGAATAAAATATTGGAGGTAACAGTAGTCAGAATTAATTAGAAGAGCTAGAATGGAAAAGAAACAAGGACAAAAAGGTGGCCACCTCCCAACTTGGATTAAGACCAAGCAAGGGTCAACATGTCTTCTCCTTACAAAAAATAGAAATTAATGGAAAAAAATCAGGTTCCCATCCTCCAAGGCACTTCCACAATTGACCAGAATTAATTAAAACTAAAGTGTGTAGCTTGCAAGGAAAGCAAAGATGGTGGGATGTCAACAACAGTGGCCAACATTGGTGAAAGCCTCCAAATTTCTCATTAATTTAGATATATGTGTGTGTGTGTGTGTGTGTGTGTGTGTATAATACGAGAGGAGACTTGGTCTGCTTCAGGTGGTAGAATATTATTTCACCTTTAAAAAGAAAAAATAAAATAAAATGAGTACGCAAGTAAGCTTGGTCGACCAAGGAGGGACTAGAGAGGAGTTTCAAAAATGAACACAAGACAAGGACCAATCCCCAATGTCGCAATAGGATACCCTCCTCTCACGCGAATCGAGGCTCGATCCACGAAGCGACCAAACCAAACAATAAAATCACTTATCGATAATTAAAAAATAAAGTTGATAACAAATCGATGATCAGATAAAGAATTTGTCGTCGATCGATAATTAAAATAATAATATTATTACTATTTATATTACTATTATTATTATGACTTAATACTACTTATTAATCACATTGACAAGGATCAACAGGAGCACAACAACGTTAAATGCTTAGCAACACAGTCATCGAAGAAGAAAAAGGAGGGATGGGGCATCACACCATGGCACCTAGAGACACCTCATCTGATCTGATACCTTGGTGTAGGGACCCTCTACAAAATCCTCTCTCGGTTTTTTCCTTCTCATTTCGGTGCTCTCACTGCCCTATTGTTTGCAAACACGTGAAATAGTGTAGTTGGAGCCAGTGTAAGGTTGTCAAATGCTATATTTGCAAACGGTGGGTTGTGGCAGGCCGAATCGACTATTTCGCACGTCCGAGTGGCTAGGTGAATGCTAGAGGAGGTAGTGTTTCAAAGGCGTGACAAGGTCATTGCTTCTAGGCTACTTCGCTTTGGACGTAGTCCTTAAGAGCCCCGAGACCAAAATATCGCTCAAATTTGACGGTGACTACTCGACTCCATGGCACCTAGAGACGTCTCGTCTGATCCGACACCTCAACGTAGGGACCCTATACAATATCCTCTCTTATATTTTTCCTTCCCATATCGGTGCACACGCGTAGGTATGGTCTTGTAAACACTTGGGGAGGAGTCATTTTGAAAATTTACAACTTTTTCAAAATTTACAACATTTTCAAAATTTACAACTTTTTCAAAATTTACAACATTTTCAAAATTTACAACTTTTTCAAAATTTACAATATTTTCAAAATTTACAATATTTTCAAAATTTACAACTTTTTCAAAATTTACAACATTTTCAAAATTACAACATTTTCAAAATTTACAACTTTTTCAAAATTTACAACATTTTCAAAATTTACAACTTTTTTCAAAATTTACAACATTTTTAAAATTTACAACATTTTCAAAATTTACAATATTTTCAAATTTACAACTTTTTCAAAATTTACAACTTTTTCAAAATTTATAGCATTTTCAAAATTTACAACTTTTTTAAAATTTACGACTTTTTCAAAATTTACATGTTTTTCAAATAATGAAAGTTTCTCTTAGCTTCGAGATTTTAAAATTCTCTACTAACAAAGGCCTACCATGTGAAGGTGGAAGCTTTTCTGGCACCACTAACCTAAACATAAAAGTGTTAGTCAAAGAAATTTAAGTTACAAATCAAAACCATATACTATCTATATATACAAAATACACAAATTTAAAATAAAATATATTCAAACTTAAATCTAGATCTTTAAACTAACAAATTTATATATATATTGAAAAGAAATTATATATACCAAACATGAGCATTGTAAATTCATTCCAATGAACCATCAGGATCGATCTACTCTAAATAGCAGACAAGATTGCTTCATGATCTGACTCTCAAACCTTCCAAAGAATCTTGTTATTAGGCCTTCCTCGATATCTATACAACTGAATATTTGTCGCTAGAACTAGATGTGAATATAAGAGTATTTTCCTATGTGTCTCAAAGTCTTCAAACACCCAAATAGAGGAGTTTTTTAATGGATATTGTCGAAGCCAAGTTCCAGTAACCTTGTAGGATACTCAATATCTTGACCATCTATAATAGGAGAAGTCAACTTCTTTCTTTCCTCGATGCAACGACATAAGAAATACTTTGTTTCTTCTTCATTGTCTTCTGTCACAATTACTGCAAACACATGTCCTACAAAAAAACAAAGGTTGAACAATTCAAATTTAAATTACATGTTAAAATTTCAATGGACATAACTCAATACAATAATTAAATAAATAACCATAAATAACTTGCCACAACAAAATCAAAATTTCGTGAAAGTCCTTGGATGTTGCAACTTCATCTACAGAAACAAGTCATAATGCTTGTGGAGGTTGATAACTAGGAAGCGAGTTAGATGTCTTCAAATCCATCCATCCACCCATTCTTGTGAATCACACTCAACATGTGATAAATTTGATACAAGATGTACAAAAACATGTCAACTTTCTTGTCCATACAGCCCATGAAGTAGCGTCTAAGCTACAAAATGAGTGCATATCACTGGACCCAGTGAGTGTCATACAATCCTCGTAGTTAGCAATTTTTGTTCCTCTATCAACCAAAAATATCTATGAATCGTGGAGTTTTCTTGAGAACCTCGGGCTATGTTGTCAGTACACCATTCCACTTGTGTTCTTTGCATCTTTTAATTTATCACCATCTTTGTACTTCAACTCTTCTCTTACAAGAGCTCTTTTCACACATGCCCCGCATCATCATGCTCTCCTTTTCCATGTCCACCTCGGTGAAACTCCAAATATGTTGCACACCCATCTTGACGTGCATTCTTCTCATACAATAAAACATTCGTGCATTTTTAAACTAAGACGTCCAATTATCGACCATATATAATGTTGTTTGAAGTGGATGTCCCTATCGAAAAGTTTCCATAAAATAACTCTGAAACATTCTTGGAAAAATTCAGTAGAATGAGTATGATCATCACTGATATAAAAGTGGTACTCTCTTAAAAAAATTTGATCATTCTCTGTACTATCAGGAGAATGTAGAAATGCTATATGCACAAAAATGGAAACTTGTACTAAGTTATAATATTGTGATTGAACCTCGCATTTGTGGTTACAATGTGTGATTCTCTACAAAATTGACCACCGAAATAATAGTACCAATAGAAAATGCATATTTGCATAGCTTGAACTATTCATCCAACCATCGAGCTCTATGTGTATGCCTAGCATACTCATAAACAATTTCATCCTTAAATTTTCTCAAAAATTGGAAAACAGACATTTGTTCTATAACTAGCTCACACCGTTTAGACTCTTTTCCATCTTTCAACTGGTATGCAATTGATTTATATTTATCAAACTCAACTAAATTATGTCCTATTGTACCTTCAATTTTCTCATGGATGCAACTTTCCAATTTTGGTAATCACGCCGCATGTACTACAACTTCCATCTAAACAATCCCGACTATAAAAAAATTGTCTACCTTATTTTTCAAAAATATAGTAGGAATGAAATCCTTGGAAGATATTGGTAGAACTTGAACACCACATTCGATAAGATAGTTTTAGAATGAAAGTTAGAACGAATACGTAAAAATTTAGTATAATGCATTGCAAATTCAACATGTTGCCTACAAGAACAAGTGGTGTGAGCGTAGTTTATTTTTACATAGAATGGTTTCAACATTTCAAAAACGTTGACTAATTTTAATTTCCAGATTCTCTTGTTCAAACTTACGAAAAAATTGAGTTTGAGTCATATCTAAGAAATGCTTTGGATGTGGTTCACGATTAATAGAGCTAACTCTACATTTTATAACATCTCTTTTATTAGGTGAAACTCTAGTGTTATCATGCCAAAATTTAATAACAACTTCTCTTATAGCATCATAATTATTTTTTCCTTATGCGGTGCTCTAGCGAAAAATGCCCAAAATTTTACATTATTGAGTGATTGAAGGATATTACATCTTTCAATTGCTTTCATTAGATTTTTTCGATTAACTTGCAACATTCGACTTATTTGTGTAATCAAACCTTGTTTTTTATTGATTCACTTACAACACTAGTAGCAAGCACACGATGCACAATATTACTATCCCTAATGTGTCTCTTGACACCAACAATGTGATATGCATCATGAACGTTTTCAACAATTGTAGAGGTTTGACCACATATATTAGATATTGTCAATCCTAAGGTGTTTAATGTAGGTCTTATTTTAATCAATTTCATCAAACTAACCAATAATCGATATCTTTGGGAATCATTTAAAATTTCAAAATGATTATCCCAAATTTTTTAGCTTTTCTTCTGATTTTTCATTGAGAAAGTTTGTCAGACATTGGTTTCAAAATATTTTCATCAATTTCAATAAAAAATTAGGTTTCTTACATAAAATCCTCGGAGGTGTTTTTGTGAAATTTTTCCTATCTAAAGTTTCAACATGAATTTCCTCATTCACATTTTCATTGTCTCCTTTAATTTCAACATTTGCTACATCATGAGTATTTAATTCTTCTTCAACATTGACGGTAAAAACATCTTCATCACGAGTATTTAATTCAACTTCAACATTGACAGAGAAACATTACTTGGTTCTTCTTGCTTACAATAGTTGGGGTTGAAGATGAACCTCTTCTTGATTCGTGAAGTTTCCGCATTCCCTCAAAGATTTTTAATTTTGTTGGCCTCTAATTCGCTTGGTGTTTTTTTACTTAATGACTTCCTTTTTTTACTTCGTTTATTGTCTCCCATGATATTTTGCTTCCGTGATAAGAAAAACATGCGAGAAAAGATAGAATTTCACATTAATTCATACGGTAAGGTCGTAGAGTAAAAATCATATGGTAATAAGGACATTGGGATGTGTGTAATTATAATTCATGAACCGTGATCGCGGTTTATAACGCACTTGGCAGCACTTTGTGTTAAGAAAACCATGATCATGATTTATAAACCGCAATCATGGATCTATTTGCCAAACCTAAGCCTCGGGAAATCTTTGTTTTTCCCCTACTAAAGCTATGGAAGGTCATTATGAAGTGTAAAAGGTCAAAAACGTCAAATCTGCTCTTCCAAAGACTTGAACAATGCTAAAAAACTAAAAACATTTCACAAAAATTGTGCCATCGCATAGGGGAGACTATTAGCTTCGTAGAAATATTGATTTTAAAGTGAATAGAATAAGATAAATATCATTTTATAAATTTTTATTAACAATGGGTCTTTAAGACATTTTTTCCCGTGAATGTTCATGTCTATGTTTAAGACTATAACTTTTGTTTCGCTTATCAAAATGTGATAAAACTTATACCATACGAAGCGTGGACAAATTCTATACATATTTAAAAATATGTATTTGATTTCGATATTTTTGATATAGTTAAGGCGGGCAAATGGAAAGCGCTCCGTTTTCTAAATAATTTCAGACCACTTTCACGGAAAAAATCATTAAAAAAAAATATTGCTCAAAAAAATACAAAATAAAATCCATCCCAAGATAGACAACTACATCTAACATTTCATGAAAAGAACAAAAAAATAACAAGATTTGGTCATCCAAAATATGGGCAAATGGACTACAATCTTATAAGTTTAAAAAAAAAAAAAAAACTAAGTCATATAATTTTAAGTGTTTAATATAGCTAAACTTGTCCATTTTTTTTAAGAAAATAGTATTTTAGAAACTAGATTCCGAATGCTACGATTCATATTTATATAAATTTTTCTAATTTTGAGTGCGCGTATAGCTAATAATCCCTACAAGTTGAGATTTTGTTGTTTTTTGCAATATGACGTCCACGGATGACCCTATATTTGTCCATCAACTTCCTGCACTTACCCTACAATAGATGATTAGTTATATCATATTTTTATTAGTTTCAAATATACTCATCTCTGTTCATTGTTCTACTATTAGTGGCATACAAAGTTCATATAACTTTCACTTCATCAACTTTTCTATTTCTTAATATCCTAGTTCATTATTCAATAATTTCTTTTGGTTTAATTTTAAATTCACAACTACATTAAATATTTATATTTTTCCAATCAATTACATGTTTAGATTTATAGACATGCTTTTAAAGTTAACTAACATGGAAAAAAATTATTAATTATGGATAATACGAGAGGTAAAAAAACATTTTAAAGATAAGTCCCTTCTCCTCTATATTTTTTTCAAAAGGTCCGCAAAATGAGGATAAATTTTGCACACTTTCCTAAATGTGATTAGCTACATTTCAGTTTTACTCCAAGAAAAACTTGGTCACCAATTTGGAATGTCTTAACAGATCTCTTAGAATCAGCCCAAATTTTATATCGATCTTGAAAGGCTTTCATGTTTTATTTTTCTATTTTAATTATTTGTTCAATTTCCTTTAAATAATTGGTTCCAAGAAAGGCTCTTTGAATAGGGTCAGATTAGGACATATGTGTATTAAAGTATTTACCATACAATACTTCAAAAAGTGACATTTTAATGGTGGAGTAATACCCATGCTTATAATAAAGTCCAACCAAATGTACATAATATTCCCATGTATTGGTTATTTTAGAAGTATAATTTCCTAACATGTCTTCAATTATTCTATGTATTCTCTCAGTTTAACAATTTGATTCGTGAAGATAAGCAATACTAAAACTTAAACTCCTTCCTAATTTACCAGAGAGATGTTTACAAAAATAATAAGTGAATCGAGGGTCGTGATTAGATACCAAATTCTTGGGAACACCATATAACTAAAAATATCCTTTACAAACACGAGTTATACCAACAATAGAGGATTTAATTTTTTACAAGTAAGAAATGTGTCCTTTTTGCTAATTAATAAACTACAACTAGGATAGTGTCATCTCCTCTATGTGTGTTTGCTAAACATGTAATAAATTCAATAGTTACATATTCCAATTTCTAATTGGTTATGAAGAATGGATAGATTTGAATATATTTTTTGCATTGCTTTATGTTAAGCTTTTAACAATTTAGGAAAAATTGTACGTATTTACAAATATCATGTTTCTTGTTGGGCTAAAAATAATGTTTCTTAACTGAAAGGTAAGTATTCTAAAACCCAAGTGGCCAATTATGGGTATGTAATGATAATGTATTAGCATTTTTCATTTGATATTAGTTAAATCAAGGATATATAATCATCCTTTATAATACAAAAATCCATTTGATACAAGGATATAAGAAGTAAGACAATCTTATAAGTGTAAATTAGAGGATTTATCAAGTATTGATTTATACAAATCTTGGAAGAAATCATCCATATCTAATTTAAATTTTAGAGATCATTCAAACTTACTTCATATAAGAGTTATCTAATTTGCGTAAACACACAGATATCCTTCTTAAAGAATCATTTACCACATTTTATTTACCTTGAACATATTAAATATCAAAATCATATTCTATTAATAATTTCACCCATCTTAGTTGTCTAATATTTAATAGAGATTAATTCAATATATTTATGAGGCCTATGTGACCTATTTTCATAAAACACTTACTTCCTAATAAATAATTTATCCATATCTTAAGAGCATGTACAATTCTAATTAAAGTTAGATCACGGGGTGATTATTGTCAGCATGGAGTAACTTTCAAGTTCATAGTAGGTAACTTTATCATTTAATGTATGGAATCCACATGTAGCTGATCTAAAAGCATCAATAGTTACAACAAAAGGATTTATAAAGTCAGAAATACTTATAATATGATAACTACTAACTAATTATATTAATTTTTTTATATTTTCTTGTTAAATTTGATTAAGGAGTAGAAATATTGTCCAATAATTCTTAATTAATTTTTGATAAAATATTAATAGACCTAAGATACTCCTAACTCCATGAGCATCTTTGGGTATGGAAAATTATTTAATAGCCTAAAATTTTTCAGTATGATTTGAAGAACATTTTTTTGATATCATGTGTACTAAATATGACACCTCTCATTTGAAAAATTCACATTCTCTTAATTTTGCATATATTTGTATTTTTCCTTAATGTTTCAAATTCCAATCTTAGATGTTGTTCATGATAGTTTTCAATTTTATATTATATAAAAATATAATTGCAAACACATCTACATAGGGCGAAAAAGATCATGCATTTGGGTCATTAAGGTTGTGAGGGAATATTTTAATCTGAAAAAAATTAACTACAAACTCATAATGTCCCTAACACGCCCTAAATGCCATTTTTGAAAATATAATTTTCCTTGATTAATGTTTAATGATAACTTGATCATAGATCAATTATTGAAAAACACATGGCACCATTTGAATCATCTAACAAGTCATCTATTCTTAGTAAAGGGTGTTTTTTTTTAATGGTGATTTTATTTAGCTAGCAATAATAAATTTATAACCACATAATGCCATCACTTTTTTCATGTCTAACATTGGAGAATCCATGGATAAACACTAGGTCATATTTTTCCTTGTTTAAGAAATTCAACTAACTCTAGAATTGATTAGCAGTAAGGAGATTTTGATATGAGTTCAGCTCTAGGAATTAGGTATATGACATGTTCTACTATTCTAATAATATCTAGATAATTTATCTCATCAAGAATTACATCCCTAAATTATGAAATTACAAGCTTGATATTAATATATAACTTGAATTTATCACATTGGTTAATTTACATAACACAAGAAGTTTACAATGTTTCTTTACACTATTTTTTAATTATATGGCTGAGAAATCTTTTTAAGGGTATGGGTTACTTCTCCCCTAGTAGGACTTCAAATGACCACATTTGGTTTCGTAGAATTACATATTTATTCTATCATTCGATATAGGAATTATTCATTTCTAACCATCCCACACATATGATAGCATTGTATTTACCTAAGTTTAAGACATTTAAATTATCACTTGTTTTTATTTCATCTAATTATAAAGTTAAATCTTCAATAAGTGAGCCATTTTGTTTGATTATTCTCACATCTGCCAACTCTACTTTGATGGGTTTGATAATTTTTGAAGATAACTAAAGTTTAGAAACTATGTTGAGAGAAAGAAAACTATGGCTATTGCTTAAATCTATAATACATTTAATGTCTTGATCGTTGATTTTTCCTTTAATTTCCACAAGTGAATTTTGGAGGTGTATTATACCTGTATCAAATGCTACATCTATTTTTATGTTGGGTTACTCATTTTATTTATCTTCTTGACTATGAGGTTGAAACAATCCCTTTTAATCATGGGACACTCTCAATTATAGTGGTTATTACCACACATACACCACATAATTTTGGAAAACGTGGTTCCTTGGTGATTGTGAGATTGATGATTTTATGAGAGTTTAAAAATTATATTGATCAAAGCTATGTAGTGTTATGATCAAATTGATTTCTATGTTCTCTTTTATTCACAAAATGGTGTAAGTTATTTTGACCACCCTTTCTCTTATCGTGGAATTTCTAATGTGTTTCAAATTGTTTGGCCATATTTGTAGCTTCATCAACTGAATTTGGTTTTCCACACTAAACATTGGCTTTATTATCTTCTCTAAACCCATTGAAAAATCTTACTATTCTATCCCTCCCCTTTATAAATGGTAAGAAATGATTCAAATATTTTGAATCTCATTTATACTCACTGAATGAATGTCAACTTTTTCTAATTTGAAAAATTCATTGTATCATACTTGAATAAAGTAATCAAAGAAAATTTTCTTTTCAAATATATTTTTAATGTATCCCTTAATTTTTTATTTATTTAATTCATGTGTACTGATAGTATCCTACCACTAGTTTAATGTCATAGCTTTTAGTTAAAAATGAGCTACGTGGGATCTTCCATAACTATTAGTTCCCTATAGTTCAAAATATCATTCTATGCTAGATAGCCATTGTTCTACTTCCTCTCCGAAACATACTTCTCCAGAGTATTCAAAAAAATTAAATTTTATTACAAAGTTATCAATTTCTTTATGATTTATATCCTCATATTTAGATTCAGTGTTGGGATCACTAGAGAAATATTCTAAAGTAGTAGTTTCAACAATTTAATGTTTTTATTTTCTATATTTTATCCCTATCTGTATTCAATTTTGAATTTCATTCTTTCTATATTATTATTTTTGTTTAGTTTATTCCTTTTTAATTTAAAATTTTCTTGTAAGTTTTTATATTTCTAGCATTATCTTTTGAACTTCTCCTTACGATTGTTGCTTTCATTATTCATGATCCTCATATTTGATGGAGCAACCCTTTTATTTTATAAATCTATGGTCACCATTGTTCCACCTGTGGAGATGAAAATAAACATTCAATATTTGTCTCCTAAAATGCTAACTTCCATTATTAATATAAAAAAATTATCTCCTTCTTTTCATAAGCTAAGATATTTTCTTATTCATTGATACAATGTCCAAACTAGAAAATTCATTACGAATAAAATTTTGGATTATCATCTAAACAAAATATTTATGTATTTAATCTTACATTGATCAAATGATGTGAACATTAACATTTTATAGTACAAAACAAATATATACTGATATGGAGTCCAATGATAGGTATCTTGGAGATAAAAATAACTATTTTGAATGAGATCTTGGATATATTTAAACATAGATGAGTCATGTGACCCAATAATGTGGTCACATTCTAAAACCAATCATGTAGTTGGATTTTCCAGCCAATCATGAGACTTAGGGTTATGGATAATACGGTTCAAGGCTTAGCAAAGTAACATTAAAGGATATGAGTGCCTTAGGCAATAATTAGAGCAGATGCCCTTCTCACAATTTTACTTAATAAATTTTTCCATGGAGTAAATAAATAAAATCTACTTGCATTATAATCTTTAAAAAATTGTATCAGGATGATAATAAATAAAAATTTATAGATATTGTCATACAAAAATAAAAATAAATCCTATAAATGAAAGATAATTAATCTTAAGAGGTGCTCAAAATACAAAAATATAAATTTTTATAAAAGGTTTCTTACAACTTCAAATTTAACAATATCAAATATATGATCAGGCTGAAATGTAAACAAAGTACCATTGTTTTGTGAAAGTGATATTTCGACCAAGCCCACCAATTCCTCCATAAAAACAATAGACATTTCCCCCAAAAAAAGGAATAGAGAATTCAATACTCATTTCCCTCAATTATATTCACCTCTAATATATATAAAAGTGACATTATCAAAAATACATGAATCTTTTCCTAAAAAATATTACACGCCTAAATAAACTTGGAGAATGAGTAACAATAACAACAAAATCATATGAGCTAAAAATATGCCATATTTATTTAAATAATTACAAACATGTTATATTGGTTTGTTATGAGTATGCATGAAATTTATGTGAATGTATAATAATAACAATAAATGCATTAATCAATATTGAATCTTTAGGTAAATCATTGTAATGATAAGTTCTAAAAGTAACTAACAATAAGGGAAATATTTGTGTAGTGCCCACGCTTTTATAGCTCAGTAGCTTGTTGTTTCTTTTCTCATAGACATGTTTTGACAATGATTGGTTATATCTTGGACATTATATTTAGAGATTTGATCTTATTAGAGATGTGTGGACATTTAGGCATATAGCGCTAATTTAGCTTAATTTCTATGTTGTCACATTTTCTTATGATTTCATGGATACTAATGGATATGATGTTGTTGTTGGAACATAATTATATTGATGGATACTTAGTTGTTGCATGTTGGGATTCTATGTCACTTTATCATCTTGTCTAACTTTGGAGAATTGAGTATAATTGTGCACGTTGTCGCATTTTGATTTCAGTAGGATGTTAGGCTAGTTTAGAACTCATTGATATCTTGTTGAGTCATTGATTTATATTTATCGACACAGTGTTAATGTGTGTAATGAGTGTGTAGGTGATAGGTTTACAGGAGGACGTGGGACTCATGCCAGCTACACAATCTTGCACAAGCAGCCCATGGGCTGAGTCCTAGCCATGTTCATTGTGTGAAGCCTTAGTATAGGAGATTATTATTTTGGGCACTATGAGTGACCCCAAATTTTGTAATGTATTGTGCTTTGAATTATTAATTTTGTTTAAGGTTACTAATGGAGTTGTAAACTTGTTTTACGAATTAATAATCCCACTTTCATTAAAATTTTGATTTTGTTTAATGAGTCACTTAATCAAAAGGGTTAGGGTCACATGTGAGACCCTTGGGTGGTCCCACACCATCTACCCTTGTGCCAAAAATGCAAAACCCGAAATTAGGTTAGTTTGGGCATTTTGGCGACCCCTTTATAGCTTGGGAGTTCCCTAACATAAAAATGAGCCCTTGGACCCTACCTAATGGGTAGGGGGCTTATTTTCAAGGCTAGAGGGAGTTTTCCTCCCTTTTTAATTCTTGTTTGGTCACATCCATGTAAGGGGTGTGGATTGGAGTGATTAGTAAAAGTTTCACTAATTTTGTCTTGCTAACATTTAGGGAATTTGGGAGAAGAGAGCAAAAAGACAATTTTACCCTTTCTCTTTTTTTTTGGCATCTTTGATCTTAAAGAAAGAGAGGGGTGACACATGTCACCCCTCATTTGTGAGGATTCTTGCTTGCTCCTCTTCAAATTCCCATTCATTGGAAAACAGAGGGACTTTTTCTTTTGGACCTTCTTACTTGGATGCTTGGGTGATTGGGAGCTTGTGATTTGATTGAGTCAAGAGTGGAGAAATTTGAAGTTGGAAAGATTTTTGGAGAGCTTTCCTTGAGGTAGGCTCTTATGTCTTTTTGCTATGTTGTATTCATCTTAGTTGTTAGTTTGACTACTTGAAATTGTCTTTGTTGTATGTGGATTTTGGTCGATACTTGTTTTTTTACTCCTCCATCATATGGCATGATGGAGTTTTGGAGTTTGTGGGGGAAGAGAGGGATTTTTTCCTCTCAATCCTCAAGGCTTGATGGACAATCCTTGTAGGGTCTTAGTGCTTCCCCTCAAATGATTGAGGTGGGGAAGTTGATTCATTTGGCTTGAATCTCCTTCCCCATTCTTGGTAAGGAAACCCCCTTGGGGTTTGAAAATCCTTTCAAGAAGGGATTGGTGAAAGGGTGGAGGGATAAGGAGGGTTTTGATTGAATTTAGGAGCAATAAGGAGGGTATGGAGGTTTTTGCTTTGTGCATGTAATTTTGGAATATAACTTTTGGAGAACTTTCTCCTCTCTTCCCCACCTTTGAGGAGAACATGGGTACTCCTCCTTGTAAAACTTGGAGTCTTGATTTATACTTGTTTTGTTTTCCATGTGAATGTGTTCTTGGTTGCTTCACCCTTTTTCTTGTGCGAGTTGTGGTTAGTTGTCCTCTTTCCCATGGGCTTGGGGGAGGCTAGCATGCATCCCAACCTTGGGAGAGGCATGTAATGATGCCTATGGTTGGGTGGCAAACAAGCTCTTTCTCCTTGTTGGTTTTCTTGAAGGCATAAAGTTTGGAGCTCAAAGTTGGTAGTTGGTGTTGTTGGAGTCCTGTTTGGCTTCTTTTCTCTCTTTGGGGACATTGCTTCTTGTCTCTTGCAAGGAATGGTTTAGTAGAATCTTCATTGTTGCAAAACCTCTCCTTTGTATTGAAAATTTCTTTAAACAAGTGTAAGCCACTCTTGAACAACCTCTCTTCTCAAGCTTGTAAGAAGCCTTGTAATAAACTTGAGTAGCCATGTATTGGTGTATGTTTTGTATATGAAAATTTCAAATCTTGAAAAAGGAAATGTTATACTTGTTGTTTCTTAAATATAAGAATCTGAAATGTAATCTCTTTTGAAAGAAAATGAATAAATTTCAACATATGTCTTCTTGTAAACATATACATATACATATATACATATATCTATATATAGACATATACATATACACATACACATACACATACACATATACATATATGTATATATATATATATATGTATGTATATGTATATCTATGTATAAATTTTATATAATATAAATATAACATATATTTTATATTATATCTGCTATATTATATATACGTATTCACGAATATATATATATAATATAACATAGATATAATATTATAAATATGTGTGTGTGTGTGTGTGTGTGTGTATTACATTTAAAAAATACGTTTTAATAAATATAAATAAACAAAAAAAAAAAAGTGTTTGGTGGGGGAGGGGCGGTTCGGCACCCCACCCCTGCGCATATGTTAAAAAACAAAAAAATGCTAGTTGGGGAGTGGGGTGGGTGGGCGGGCGAACCCTCCCCACCCTCACTGCACTACTCATGGGGGGCGTTGCCCCACAAACCCACCCCCGCACCGCTCCTCCCTCCTTGGTCATTGTCCCCCTCCCCCACGCCGACTTCCCCTTCCCGCGCCCTATCTCCTACACCGCCCACATGCCTTGCACGACCCCCCCTCACCACTGTTGGCTTTGTGTGCGGCACCCCTTACAACCGCCTCCCCGCCACGTAATTCCCGACCGACCCTCCACACTAGAGCCCGTCCACCGCCGTGGCAGCAGCAGCACCACCCTCCCCACGCCACCCCTTCTACCTCCTTCACCCCCTGTGGCCACCATTTTTTCACAAATGCAGCTTCCCCGTAAAACAAACAAAAATAATAAAAGCATGTGCATTTCAAGAAAAAAAAGAAAAACAAAGGGGCGAAACCAATCTTGTTTGTAAGAAACTTCAAAACTAATACCATGTTTGGTCCGATAAAATTTCTTAGTATTTCCTCAACCTGCACATAACAAAAAAAAAAAAAAAGCAAACAAAAATGAGAAGGAGAAGAAAATAGTAAAGAGAAATTTAGGGCAAATTTTAGGGTGAATTGAAAAACAAGGGTTAGGATTGGTTTGATCCTAGGGTCATCATTAAATCCTTTTTTTTTTTTTTTAAGACATGGGGTTTTAATGGAAAATATAACAAAAGGTAAGTGAGTGTTGAAACAAATAATTTAAGAAGGGGATGTGGGTAATTATGTCCAAGGGGAAATTAAATCTATTTAAGAATGAGCAGTTATTGTAGTCATGAAAAAATTTTAGTTAGAAGAAAGAGATATTAAAGGTGTGCAAATTTAAAAGATAAGTAAATAATTAAAGATAGGTTTAGGCTAGTATTTAATTAAAGTAGGTAAATCAAATTAGAATAAAATTAGTTATTATCGAGAAAGGGCTAAGTGATGGATCAGTATTAATTCAACACTTTCAAAAAAAAAAATTACCCTGAAATTTTAGTCACGTTTGGTGTGTTCTCTTGGTGCCCCGGAGGGACTTGACATTTGGTATCGAGTGGAGGTTCACACACGTGAAACTCTAGGTATTTAATTAAGATAGTTAATGATAATGTTAATAACTATAAATTTAATAACTGGATAAAAATAATTAGTTAACAATCATCCGCAACCATTAAATTTTTAATTAATAACTTCTTTGCTCACCTCGTGCACAGGATGGCACCCAAGAGGGAACGATCAACTAGAGGATTAGGGCATGATGTACCTATATGGGAGCAGCCGACACCTTAATTTGGGCATCGGATATTAGAGGCCTTGCACCAACTGATAGGTGTTGTGGAGCAGCGTCTACCACCACCGCAGGAGACGAGAGTGGAGACACCATTGGGAGATGAGGAGCCGATAGGTGAGGACGCGCATTCAGAACCGCCAGAGCACGATACACCAAGACGGGAGAGGTCATGAAGCCCTTCCATCCATCACAAGAGGGTATCCTCATTCCGTCGTAGCCGCTCACATAGTCTCGAGGATCATTTGGGGATAGGCGACCCCCTTCGCCTGCTGGACTACATTTCTAGATCGAGATACAGCGGTGTGATCGGGGACCTTCTTCGCTTGCAACCAACCACTTACACCGGCTCTGAGATGGCTTTGGGGCTGAGTCATGGCTCCTTATCTTGGATAGTTTCTTTCGATTACACTCTTACGAGAGAAACATCAACGCATGGTTCGCTATACACCTTCGAGATGCAAAGTGTTTAGTGGAGGAACAAGGAGCGTAAGCTCCATCTCGACTCGAGAGATAGTGACCCAAGAGATGTTCGAGGAGCATTTCGGGGCTCGTTATATGTCGAGCATTTCATGCGAAAAGGATCGATGAGTTTCATGACTTACGACAGTGGATCGACACAATAGCACAATATGAGAGTAGGTTCTGGATCTCCTACAAGTATTTGGACTACCCGCAAGATGAGAAATTACAGGTTAACAGTTTATTTGAGACCTTAATATAGATATAGTAGGAGTAGTTAGGATGTTATCTCCTCCCACACTTGAGAAGGCCATTGACAAGGCATACTTAGTTGAGGAGAACAGACCAAGGCACAAGAGCACCGTGTGATAGAAATAAGAGTAAGTTTCGGGAAAGGATACAGCCTTTCGAGTCGAGGTCACGAGGTACTGCACCACCACCTAGAGGAGGATTTTGGCCTCCGCCATCATCCATGAGGGCACCACCGCATCCATAGTGACAAACACAAGCAACAGGGACCACCCACAAAGCAGGGGCTGGCAGACACAAGGATTTCGAGAGAGGTGTTTCTAGAGGTGGTTTTGGTGGAGCTAGGGATAGGAGGTAGGGCACTCAGCAGGCATAGCCAGCTCACACATACCACTTTGCTAGGGTTGGACTGGTAGGATCGCACACCGTAGCACAGAGAGACCCCATCTCGGAGGAGTGCAAGAGGATGTTTTATTTGTGGATCTTCCGATCACTATGTGCAGATGTGCCCGCACAAACCCAATATCATAGATGCATAGAGAGTTGTTAGATCTCGAGAATACAATAGGTGATGTGGGACACACCCATTGTGTATATGCAGCGATTGACAACCGTCGGAGTCAAGCATCAGTGCCACGGTGAATGAGATGACAGTACTATCAGGGGTATTTTTGTCTCAGTACTTTTTGATTCAGTTGCTTCAGATTTATTTATATCACCTTCTTTAGTGGACCAGTATGGGCTAGTGGTGGCTAGGCAACCAGATAGATGGTAGGTTGAGTTGGCCTCTGGGGCCAAACTCATCGTGGACTCGTATGTGGAGAGTTGCGTACTTGATTTAGGAGCCTTCTCCACTACTCTTGACCTCCGAGTTATTCCTTTAGGATCCTATCAGGTAGTGTTGGGTATGGATTGGCTCGAGGCTCATCGAGCTAAGGTGGATTGTAGAAATAAGGTCATTGAGTGTCAGGATGATCTTGGGAGTGTAGTTGTGATATCTGGAATGCAGAGGCCTATCTCCTTGCGTATGATATCAGCTAAGCAACTCAAGCGAGCATGCGTAAGGGTCAGTTATTTGCTATCACCATCAGTGACCAATCTGAGAGCACTCCAGAGCACTCACCCTTAGATGACCATGTAGTTTTGAGGGAATATGCAGATGTGTTTCCAAGTGAGCTTCCAGGGTTACCACCATGTAGAGAGGTGGATTTCACCATTGATTTAGTACCTGGATCTGCACCAGCTTTCTAGGGCACCTTATCGATGATGACTCTCCGAGAACTTCAAGAGCTCAAGATTCATTAGAGGAGTTTTTAGATAAGGGTCTCATTCACCCTAGTGTATCTCCTTGGGGAGCGCCACCATATTTGTGAAGAAGAAGGATGGTTCTCTCAAAGCTTTGTGTAGACTTGAATGACTCAATAAGGTCACAATAAAGAACCATTATCCACTCCCTAGGATTGATGAATTGTTTGATCGATGTGGGGAGTGAGATTATTCTCCAAAATTGATCTCAAGTCGGATATCATCATTTGTGTATATCAGATGTAGACATTCATAAGACAAACATTTCACACATGTTATGAGCATTATGAGTTCACAAAGTGGTTCCATTTGGTTTGACCAATGCCCTAGCTGTCTTCATGAGCCTCATGAATGGAGTATTCGGACATTTCGGATCGCTTTGTTTTAGTGTTCCCGGATGACATATTGAGTTATTCTTATTTCGAGGAGGAACATGAGGAGCATTTGAGGTAGGTACTTCGTGTTTTGGGAGAGCAAGTTGTATGGGAACTTGTAAAAATGTAGCTTCTTTCAGAAAGAGATTCAATACTTGGGGCATATCATATCAGGTGAGGGTATCTCCATAGATCCCTCTAAGATATAGGCTATCTTGGACTGGCCAACACCCACATCAATTACTGAGGTAAGGAGTTTCATGGGTTTGGCAGGTATTACAGCAGGTTCGTGTGGGACTTTTCTAGGATTGCTCACCTTATCACTTCTCTTTAGAGGAAAGGGAAGAAGTTTGATTGGTCAGAGAAGTGTGAGCAGGCCTTTCAGTTGCTTAAGGAAAGGTTAACCATGGCGCCCATCTTAGCAGTTCCAGACCTGATAGAGGATTTTGTTGTTTGTACTGATGCATCACTAGAGGGTTTGGGAGTAGTTCTTATGCAGGAGCATCGGGTTATTGCTTTTGAGTATCATAAGCTCAAGGACTACGAGCTTAATTATCCTACTCATGACTTGGAGCTTACAATAGTTTTTCATGCTCTAGTACGTTGGCGACATTTCCTTTTTGTTAGACCTTTCATTTTGATGATAGATCACCAGAGTTTGCAACATATCCTCTCATAGCCAAACCTTAATTCTCGTCGACGGCATTGGATGGAGTTCTTATGTGAGTATGACATGGAGGTTCAGTATATCAAAGGGAAGGAAAATGTTGTTGTAAATGCACTTAGTAGATTTGAGTATGATGATATGTGCTTGCCCCCTTGACACTTCAACGATTTGAGAGGCGGGGATTCTTGAGCACCTTCCAGAGGATAGATTTTATGAGGGAGCTAGATAGATGTTAGAGTCACAAGGTTCTTTAGAGGGAAAATATTCTGGGTGTGTTTTAGAGACGAGATGGTTTGCTTCGGTTCCACAAGCACATATATGTGCCTAAGTCAGTGATCTCGCATAACTTCGTCCTCACGAGGTTCATCGACCCCCATATGCGACACATCCAAGAGTGAAGAAAATGCATGCCGATCTGAGAGAGTTATATTGTTGGCTAGGTATTTGACGGACAGCGATTTTGTTTCACGTTGCCTTAAGTGCCAGAGGGTTAAGGTAGAGCAGTCATATCCCGCAGGACTTTTACACCCTCATGATATTCCCAAGTGGAAATGGGATGTTATCTCCATGGATTTCATAGTCAAACTTCCTATGTCTTCTTATCGTCATGACACCATTATGGTCACCATGGATAAGTTCACCAAGGTAGTGCATTTTTCACCAACCAAGGTCACCTATAATGCATGTGCCATTACCAAAGTGTTTATGGGGGACATTGTTAGGTTGCATGGGATTCCGAAGACCATCATAAATTACAGGGATGCCATCTACACTTTAGTTTTCTAGACTTCCTTTCTGGACTACTCGGGTACTCGATCAATTTCAGTTTAGCTTATCATCCAGAGACGAGATGGACGATGGCAGAGAGGGTTAATCAGGTGTTAAATAATATGTTGAGGATGTATGTGATGGACCAGCAGAAGAAATGGGAAGATTATTTGCATTTAGTTGATTTTTCTTACAATAGCTATCATAGTTCCATTGGTATGGCTCCTTACTAGGATTTGTATGGACGACCTTACAGGAGACCTCTGAGTTGGGATAGACTAGATGACAGGATTATTCTGGGACCAGCTTACCTTTAGGATTTAGAGTAGCAAGTTGTGTTGATTAGACAACATCTTGAGAATGCCAAAGCATGCCAAAAGGCATATGCAGACACTAAGAGGATTGATTTTCACTTCCCAGTGGGTGACAAGGTCTTCTTAAGGGTTCTTCCGCATAAGAGTCCTATCCATTACGGAAAGGGTTCTAAGCTATCACCTCATTTTGTGGGTCCTTTTGATATTTTAGAGTTCATCGGTCCAGCTTGCCTATCACCTACCTTTTCCACCACACCTTGCACGGGCCCATGATGTTTTTCATGTTTCTATACTACGTAGATATGTACCTGATGTTTCTCATGTTTTGGATTGGTCAGCATTAGAGGTAGAGGATGGAGGACAAGATACTGGAGCTTGTATGCATCTTGGAGAACTGGAGGTTGGCCCTTTGGGGTCGAGACTTGGACCAGGTTAGAGTATAGTGGGACCGATTTACGAGACACAAGCTACTACCCGGGAGGATAGGATACCTTTAAGGGCTAGATATCTCTATCTCTTTTAGTGACTTCCGAGAAGGAAGTCTGATTTTAGTAGAGGGGATGTAGTGCCCACACTATTTATAGCTCAAGATCTTGTTGTTTCTTTGTTTATAGACATGTTTTGACAGTGATTGGTTATATCTTGGACATTATATTTAGAGATTTGATCTTATTAGACATGTGTGGACATTTAGGCGTATAACGCCAATTTAGCTTAATTTCTATGTTGTCACATTTTCTTATGATGTCATGGATACTAATGGATATGATGTTGTTGTTGGAACATAATTATATTGATGGATACTTAGTTGTTGCATGTTGGGATTCTATGTCACTTTATCATCTTGTCTAACTTTGGAGAATTGAGTATAATTGTGCACGTTGTCACATTTTGATTTCAATAGGATGTTAGGCTAGTTTAGAACTCATTGATATCTTGCTGAGTCATTAATTTATATTCATCGGACATGTTTGGTTAATGTGTGCAATGAGTGTGTAGGTGATAGGTTTATAGGAGGACATGGGACTCAAGCCACTACACAACCTTGCACAAGCAGCCACACGAGATGAGTCCTAACCATGTTCATTGTGTGAAGCCTTAGTATAGGAGATTATTATTTTGGGCAATATGAGTGACCCCAAATTTTATAATGTATTGTGCTTTGAATTATTAATTTTGTTTACGGTTACTAGTGGCGTTGTAAACTTGTTTTGGGAATTAATAATCCCACTTTCATTAAAATTTTGATTTTGTTTAATGAGTCACTTAATCACAAGGGTTAGGGTCACATTTGAGACCCTTGGGTGGTCCCCACACCCTTTACCCTTGTGCTAAAAATGAAAAACCCGAAATTAGGTTATTTTGGGCATTTTTGGGGACCCCTTTTTAGCTTGGGAGTTCCCCTAACATAAAAATGAGTTTAGACCCTACCTAATGGGTAGGGGGATTATTTTCAAGGCTAGAAGGTGTTTTTCCTCCTTTTTACCTCTTTTTGGTCACATGCATGTAAGGGGTGTGGATTGAAGTGCTTATTAAAAGTTTCACTAATTTTGTCTTGCTAACATTTAGGGGAATTTGGGAGAAGAGGGCAAAAAGACAATTTTACCCTTTCTCTCATTTGTTTTGGCATCTTTGATCTTGAAGAAAGAGAGGGGTGACACATGCCACACCCTCATTTGTGAGGATTCTTGCTTGCTCCTCTTCAAATTCCCATTCATGGGAAAAGAGAGAGACTTTTTCTTTTGGAACTTCTTGATTGGATGCTTGGGTGATTGGGAGCTTGTGATTTGATTGAGTCGAGTGGACAAATTTTAAGCTGGAAAGCTTTTTGGAGAGCTTTCTTTGAGGTAGGCTCTTATGTCTTTTTGCATATGTTGTATTCATCTTAGTTGTTAGTTTGACTACTTGAAATTTTCTTTGTTGTATGTGGATTTTGGTTGTTACTTGCTTGTTTTACTCCCTCCATCATATGGCATGATGGAGTTTTGGAGTTTGTGGGAGAAGAGAGGGATTTTTTCCTCTCAATCCTCAAGACTTGATGGACAAGCCTTGTAGGGGGTCTTACTGTTTCCCCTCAATGATTGAGGTGGGAAAGTTGATTCATTTGGCTTGAATCTCCTTTCCCATTCTTGGTAAGAAAACCCCTTGGGGTTTGAAAATCCTTTTAAGAAAGGATTGCTGAAAGGGTGGATGGATAAGGAGGGTTTTGATAGAATTTAGGAGTAATAAGGAGAGTATGGAGGTTTTTCCTTTGTGCATGAACTTTTGGAATATAACTTTTGGAAAACTTTCTCCTCTCTTCCCCACCTTTGAGGAGAACATGGGTACTCCTTGTAAAACTTGGAGTCTTGATTTATACTTGTTTTGTTTTCCATGTGAATGTGTTCTTGGTTGCTTCACCCTTTTTCTTGTGCAAGTTGTGGTTAGTTGTCCTCTTTCCCATGGGCTTGGGGGAGGATAGCATGCATCCCAACCTTGGGAGAGGCATGTAATGATGCCTATAGTTGGGTGGCAAACACGATCTTTCTCTTTGTTGGTTTTCTTTAAGGCATAAAGTTTGAATCTCAAAGTTGGTAGTTGGTGTTGTTGGAGTCTTGTTTGGCTTCTTTTCTCTCTTTGGGGACATTGCTTCCTCTCTCTTGCAAGGAATGGTTTAGTAGAATCTTCATTGTTGCAAAACCTCTCCTTTGTATTGAAAATTTCTTTAAACAAGTGTAAGCCACTCTTGAACCACCTCTCTTCTCAAGCTTGTAAGAAGCCTTGTAATAAACTTGAGTAGCCATGTATTGGTGTATGTTTTGTATATGAAAATTTCAAATCTTGAAAAAGGAAATGTTATACTTGTTGTTTCTTAAATATAAGAATCCGAAATGTAATCTCTTTTGAAAGAAAATGTATAAATTTCAACTTATGTCTTCTTGTAAACATATATATATATATATAGACACACACAATTAAGGTGAATATTTCATCTTGTTATAAATTTGAAAAGTTTATCTAGTTATTGCATTTGAAAGAAATACTATAACTTTGTAGAAAGTCTCTTTTGCAATAGAAATTTGAACTAATACATGAGCATTACATATATATTATATATATATATATATATATATATATATATATATATATATTTGAAAAGCAATTCTATTTTGTTATAAGAAATTTGTTATTTAACTTTGGAAGAAACTATTTTTTTATTGGTGAAATACACATCTCCTTGTATATTAACATGGTTTTAGAAATCTGTTTTTTTGTTTTGTTCAAAGGAAATTGGGCTTGGGAATATGGTAGTTTTCTTGATTTTTGTCAAAAAAATGACAATATAAATGTTATCAAATTAAATCTTTCAAAAAAAAATATGTGTGTGTGTGTAAAATATAACATAGATATACTATTATATATATATATATATATATATATATATATATATATATATATATATATATGTATGTATGTATGTATTATTACAAAAAAAATACGTTTTAGTAAATATAAATAAACAAAAAAAGTGTTTGGTGCGGGTAGGGGGTGGGGGTTCGGTTGGCCCCCACCCCTGCACATATGTTAAAAAACAAATAAATAAATAAATGTTGGTGGGTGGGGCAAACCCCCACCCCCTCGCCACGCTTTTCCCGACCCGACCCCTTCACACCAAGGCGTCCATCCACCACCGCACCCGTCACACCACCCTCCCCACACCGCACTTCTACCTCCTTCACCCACGTGGCCAGCCATTTTTTCATTGATCCGGCCTCCCCTGCAAAACAAACAAAAATAATAATAACATGTGCATTTCCGAATAAAAAAGGGGTGAAACCAATATTGTTTGTAAGAAATTTCAAAGCTAATACCATGTTTGGTCGATAAAATTTCTTAGTATTTCCTCAACCTACACATAAAAAAAAAAAAATGAGAAGGAGAAGAAAATAGTAAAGAGAAATTTAGAGCAAATTTTAGGGTGAATTGAGAAACAAGGGTTAGGATTGGTTTGATCCTAGGGTCATCATTAAATCCTATTTTTTTAACATGGGGTTTTAATGGGAAATATAACAAAAGGGAAGTGAGTGTTGAAAAAAATAATTTAATAAGGATACATGGCCAAATTAAGGCTTTGCAAATTTTTGTGATTAATATATTTGGATAATTATATTAATCACATATTATCTTAGGCTAGGCCATTGAGTTTGCTTGGAGTTAATAAGAAGTGATGAAAAGTGTCCATAAAAGAGAGGGAAAAGTGAAGGGTTATTCACTCTTGCGAATCTAAAAATTCAAAGACTTGTTGTTTTTGTGACTTGTGTGAAATACATTATTGATATTGATACATGTGGAAGAATCTAAAATGCTGGAAGTTCTCAGGAATTCATAGGGTCTCGAGATGCATGGGTTCTCATTGTTCATGATATTCTCGAGGGATTATTTTGAAGCCTGTGTGACCATAAGGTTGATATCAAGAGTGTTGAAATAAATTAATCTCACAATGATATAAGATACGTGGCCCACTCATGTGTTGATAGATTTCAACCAGTGACGTTTTAGCATTATCCATCAAACATGTGATCTCATGATCATACACATTGAAAGGTAATTCCTTGCATGAATTCTAAGAACTCTACAAAATGAGAACATATTAGCTATAAATATTTGGGTGCGTGGAAAATTTTTCAGCTTACGAGTGATGAATAAATTGAGAGTTTTCAAGAGGAAGTGGCCGAGTACATTGATAAAATTGAGATATCACCACTTCTTGCTTAGTGATTGCAAAGAGTATTGTGGATATATGGACCAATGGAAATATGTCTGTATGTTTCATATTAGAAATGTTAGCACATCATGGTTATACTAGACAATTAAAAGACATTTAGCTCATTTGTTTCTCATCATTAAAATCACATTCTTCCATTACACTATATACACATAGAGATGTTTAATTAGAAACATATTTTGGAAAGGTGGATATATTGGATCATATATATATTTGAGAAACATAGGCCCTCTAATTTTAACACATATCTTTTAAGATCCCAAGCTATGATACCAAATCTAGTGTGCCTAATTCTACATCCTTTGTTTGTTATTTACAATAATAATTTGACATAATATAACCAATTTAAATTGAAATACATATTGTAAATACATCAATAAATTCTTATTTTGATTTTATTTACAAATCATATGACAATAGATCAATATTATTAACTTTCATCAATAACTCAATGTTTAAATATGTATCTAAAGATAAACTTATTCTATTACATGTTTTCCAAGTAAGCCAACACTCGACCACACTCAACAACAAGGAAACAATATGAACTTGTGTTACAAAGTAGCCTTATCTAAGATATTGAGAAGTGTACTCTTTTCCTCCTCTTGGACCCACTCTATGGAACACATCACATTTATCTTGTTATAAGTATCCTACCCTTTACCTTATAGATAATTAAAATTCCTTATCTTTTCTTATAAAAGTTACACATATATATTATTCTAATGTTTTACCCACTATTTAATGTGGAAGATCTACTTACAAATGGATGCAATATCTCATTACAATATGTTTTTAAGACAAATTTTAAAACAAACCTTATTCTTTGAATAGTATACAGTCTTCACATTATTATTTGTATTTACCTTTACACATGAAATATACGAAATACTTATAGATTCTATTTTTTTACCATCACCATTTTTATGGGATTTAGTCACAAAAAGATGTACCATAAATTTACATGCATTGGATTCATAACAAATAAAATAAAGCACCATCATTTACTGAAATAGAACTTACCTATCTTTCTTATGAACTCCTCTAGCAGTCTCTACCAAATCTTAAGAAACATTTCTCTAAACATCCATAAATGTAGAAAAATCATTATCTATAGACTATATTTATGTATGAAGCACTCCAAATGAGGATAGGAGTATACTAATCCAATTCAAATGCATCTCAAAGTGAAATTAATAATTTTCTATGTATTTAGTATATCAAAAGGGGTATTTTCTCTAGTATTTATCTATCTATAATAATACTACTTTAGTACTTAGTTGTAGTATTCTATAGTCTCACAAAGGGTACATTATAAGTATACCTAGTTATAAACCTATTTCTATTGAGGAATGAAGTAAAAAATAGGGGGTGGTACTCTATATTTACATCCACGATTTCATAAGCACTAGGAGAACTGCATGGTATTTGATCCTCTCATCTGGGAAATGTAGTGTAGTACTTGATCAAAATCAACAGATGGTTGGAAAATAAATAATACCAACTCCAACACACACCACCTTATTTTTTTTAATGCATTTTTGAGTGATAGATTAGGAAACTATGGTTATCATCATAACATGTGCATACACAAACATTTTAAAAGAAATTAAGGTAGATGAATCTAATCAAGATAATTATTAAGCAACCTATAAAGAAATGTAGGTGTAAAGTGGATCTAGAAAGTAATGTCAAGGATCGAAATACCACACAATAATCTCCAAGTTTAGTGCTATTGTCCAATGACTTTTTAAGGCTCCAGTTCATATATGAGGTAAAATTAAACCTATCATAGCCTATTTTTGCTAATTCTCGATAAAAAAGTTGAAAACATTACGAAATATAAGTCACCTCATTCCCTTTTTATTTCAATATATTTTAGCATGTGTAAAATTTGAATGTCTAATTGTATAGAAATTATATGTATTGTTAAATTAAAATTTTGGAGAATTTATATACAAATTATGATTGTGCATTAGTGTTAATATTCAATCCAAATTAAGTACCTAAATACATATTATTTAATTTTGCATGTAAATTTTTTGTAGAAACTTTAAGGTTTAAGATTTTCTTTAAGGGTTTGATCTTTATTTTTCAATTGTAATCTCTACATATTAAATATATATAAATATTTGCCTATGATATCATCCTTGATATACCTCTTTTAGGGTGTACATACTTTGTAAGGTTTTATAATTTGAGCTGGAAAATATCTATATTGGTATTTTGTACCCTTTATGTAAAGTGTTAGGATAAGTGGCCATCCTATTGAGCATGCTCAACTTCCATATATTCTTACAAACATCAGACATCCAATGGATATTACTATTTATTCTCCTAATAAAAATGATGCAATTATCAATTAAGAATGCCACATAACGATGACCACCTACAATATAATAAAATTATATTCAAATATTCCTTCATAAAATTGAAAAATAAAAATAAATCCATACATAATAAGTTAATGGTGTTGACACTAAATAAATTTAATTCTTATATAATTTTTTTGAATCTCTAAAAAAAAGCATCAAAACATTGGTATAATCATCAAATTTATCCTTGAAGATGAATCTCACAAAGATCAATCAAATGAAGGAAAATATTCACTTCAGTTGATCAATATGCAATATACATATACTCCACCTACATCTCATGTTGAAGTTCCTACATATATTAGGATTGTAACTACCCTTGATATGGGAGAACCTTTAATTAGTAAAAAATTCTCATGTCTACTCCACCTACTCTTACTACTTTCACATCACTTGTTGTGCACAAAAAAACACATTTAAAAATGATAACTAATGCACATTTTCCCATGAATGTAATTCATGTATTGCATGGTAATAAATAATGATTAGAATAGGGAAGGTCTAGTGACTTTATTGTCATGGAATCATATCTTTTACTTCATAATTAATTAAAAATTAAAGTGTCTTCCTATCATTTTCATATGGTTTATTCACTCCTAATATTTATATATAAGAAGGTAGATGAGATCAATGATAATTGTAGTGTCCCTATCTAATAACACAACTTTGCAAGGGGGTGTATTGTAAGGCATGTTTATTGGGATTTGTAACAAGTGAAAATTTAATTAGTGGAAAAAAAACAAATCCCAAAAATATTCTTAAAAAAATGCCCCTATATTACAGTAGGTACAAATGTAGAATAACACACATGGGATGTGAACTATTTGATCAGACACCAAGAAGAATGTAATCAATTGGACTACAAGATATATATAAAATGGGACTGGAGTAGCATATGGTCATCCATAAATTAGAATATGGAGGGTGACACATCATAAATGACATATCAGAGCATGGTATATAAAGGGAATGGAAACTATTGTCTATTGTTATTTTATTATTGTATGTAAAAGAAGAAGAAGATTGAGGAATAGGAGGCCCTTTATTCGACTGAAATGTCTATCTTTTTTTATTTTTCTTCCTCTACTTCATTACCACCTATGATATGTGTACTATAACCTTTACAACACCATTCTCAAGATAGATGATGGCTACCACTTTGTTTTCCTACTCTTTATATTTTATTCGAGTAGTTGTTGTATTGTTTAAGACATTAAAAGTGCCCTTTCCTACTTTCCCACTTATGTCTCTACAAGTTTTTTCTCTTCCAATCTTCCTTTGCATGAAACCATTTGTTTTTCCATTCTCTTCCAATGCATAAAAAGGGTAATTTTGTCTTTTATTTATGTTGCACACGTTTGGACAGATGGTTGTGTAGATGCAGTGGAAGGAGTAGGGACATCACCCACATATTTTTCCAGCATTTCCTCTCGCTTATGATCAAAATAAATGCATTGGAAATAGATTAAAGACATCCATCAAAAAAAAAAATTTTTTGTTTATTTTTGTTATTACTGAAAATGTCATGGTATTAAATGGTGTTGGGATATTGGAAATATGTGTTTGTTGGAGATATTTGAACCTATCAAAGAAAATAGAACTGGACAAGGTAAATACAAAGTTACACGGGTTGTGCTAGCATCTTGGCACGCTCTTAAAATAAGATCTTTAAAAAAGAGCATGGATTTATAAAAAAACATAATGGAGTTTTGGAATGAATATCTTGTTAGATGTTATATTTGTATATATCACGTAGATATGTATGCAAAATTTAGAAACCTAAACTTGACAAGTGAACTATTTGATAAAATTCCTTGAAGGAATGTGGCCTCACAAGGAAAGAAAATTCTTTTCATAATGCATCAAACCAATGTAGACTAGTGAAATGTGTGGATTATATGATATGCTCAAAAATTATCTACTGAAAATGATTTGGAGAGTTGAACAAAATAATTTTGGAGGGTGTAGAGTAATAATCGACAACCATTAGTGCCGAATGTGAAGGTTTTTAGAATGCATGAAAATTATTTGACAAAATGTCATGGCAGCCTGCAAGATAGCTAAACCCCTCTCCTTTTCTACCTCGTTATAAATAGGCATGGGAATATTCGTCTCCCTCTCTAGTTTTTTTTTCATGTTATGCTAGCATATGAGATTATAAGTGTTTTTAATTTTAAAAATGAAAACGTTGATTTTACTTTAATGTTCTGTTAGTATGAACAAACCCTTACCCCATGAGAGTAGCATTTTCCAACTTGATAACATTTCCCGAGTCATGGGTAAAATGTATTAAATGTAAAAAATTATCAAATCTATGATCTAGATTCTTTTAGTGATGCATTATCTCATATTTAGAATTAATCAAATGAAGGAGACACCTACTCATATGCTTGTGATCTACATTCAGAAATACCTCATAAAACTAAACTATATGTCACAAAAACATTGGTTATCACCTCATATCCCTTCCATGTATACGAAGAGTGGTGAGATATAGTTTGTCTTCACTATGAGGGTTGGATAATATGTGTTGCCTTTTTTTTCGGGGCATGTTTAGCCTACTAGGTGTCGACATAAGCTACTAAGACTCATTTTTTCCCTCTTAAACGAAACTTCCAAACTGAGTTATGTGAAATTGATTATGTTTTCATATAGTTCCTTGAGATTTTGGTATCTATGGGAATAGGTTGGAAGTACCCAGGAATTTTTTTTGTCACCTATATACACTTTATACAAGGCCATTTTTTGGCCAGTTAAAATACGTTGAAACAATAATTCAAATTTTAAAATACGTCATTTCACCTTAGAGTTACACCTCATTAACATGCATCGTGTATATATTCTTACCATCCTTAACTATCAAGTATTCTTTATTTATAGTAATAGAGGTCAGGAGAGACCTTTACCTCTTTCACTTGGCATTCACCCTTTTTAGAGGTCGTTTCACAACCTATTTTGGCTCTTCGAGTTATATTATAATTTAGATCTTAGGTCACCGTTTATACCATCCAACCACCCCATTTGAAATAAAAAGTTTTTTCGTTTAGTAAAGACTCTTTTTCCATATAATTTACATAATCATGTTAATGGTATTAATAAATAGGTTAATGTGAAAGAAAAAATAATACTATTATATTTCTCACTCTCTCATTTCTCTCTCTAATACTAAATTTTAAACAAAATGTGGTATGACATGGAAAGTTATGGATTTTATCTCTCTTCCTATGTCTCTTCATCCTAAACTATGAGAAATTATGGTTATGTAACATTGTATGGATTGATGTTTTCTCTCCTCATATTTTTCTCTCTCTCAAAAATATTAATTCTAATGGAACAAATAATGGCTATGTTTGTTTGGGGGACAAAAAAAATTAAATCTCCAGATGTATGATTTCATAACTAGGTAGATAACGGGGTCATTCCATTCCATCTTAGTGTTGACACCATGTGGATGCAGGTGGTAGGCCATGGAGGGTGTAATTTTTATATTCTCATGATATGTACTTTATTTATGGACATCCTAACATTATATGTATATCTATAATTGGAAAGAGAATTTTTCATATCATTTGTTTGAAAAGAATGTGTAGTTGCATTATGATATATTGTTTTAATTTGAGAAATGAAGAAGGAAAGTATTAATCCAATTTGTAAAATATCTCCCATGTTAAATGGTATGAAGTTTCATGTAAATCACTCAATGCTGAAAAATAGAGAATTTAACATGTAATATTACGCCTAGGAAATAAAAAAGTTAGTCACTTTTATTAAATGAATTTTTGTGTTCTTATACTTTTTAGAATAAATTCACTAAATTATTGTTGAAATTTATCAAAAAAGTGTGGTTATGTATTTAATTGCTATGGTTCCATTAAACTCTCAAAAAGTGATGGACTTGGTTATTTTATTTCCTATTAAGATACTTTTCATGTGTGGTAGAATTGTCAGTTCCAAATCTATCAAAATCAGATTGCTTCCTAAATCCATTCCTATGATATTTTGACCTTGATTAAATTATGATTCATTAAATGAACCACTACTCTAGACCAATGGGAAATTCATTTTGTTGTCCCTTCATATATGCTTGGCCACACTTTGGAAACAAATGTCTTAGGTATTTTTTCTTGCATAAGATAACAAATCCTTGTACCTTTACACGTCACGTTAAGGATCAAGTTTAATGTATGGAATAGTACTCAATCTATAATAAGAAATCCCCTTATGTAATTACCTTGCATATATCCTTATGATCTTTGAAATATTACACATAGTTAAGAGTTCCTTAAAATTGGTAGCTACTTAGGAACTCAAGGATACACTTATCATGTAAATGAGTGTGAACATGATACGCCTCGTCATAAGCTGGTAAAGTTTTCCTTGGTATTTTTATTTTATGAAAGCATGGGAATGTCTTAACTACCTTGTTGTAGACTTCCTTGTAGATTGTTTACCTTCTTGTGTAAATAGGGTTAAGATTTGTCTAGTACCTCTTAAGAGGTCGTTTGTGGGTAAATAAGTATTCGTAAATCAATCATATAAATGATGTCTGTTAAGATGCTAGTGGGGATTTAAAGAGTAACTGAAGACACTTCCTTAACTTAAGGTTAGCCCATTTTTTATTGATAAGAAAAGAAAGATTTGTTTTGTGCAGGATATTTACCTTTGATAACATCCTTTCTCATCTCAGAGATGAACCGTATAAGGATCACGAGTGTGGAAGACATGGATTCAATTAGTAATTAAGATTTGGAAATTTACCAACTAGATAATATAGATGAATAAAGTGTAACTCATAGCAGTAAACACATAAATATTTAGACAATGACATATGGCTTGTGCGCATAGCTTGTGGTTTATTGAAGGAGGGATATCTAAGAAAAAAAGTTGTTATAAGTATTTAAACCATGAAAAATGTGAACACTTTTGAACATGTTATTTGTTCTTGTCCTCATTAGTAATTATATTTGTGTGTGATGTTTTACCTATTTTAAAACAAATAATCCAAGTCTTTTGAGTTCTTAAATCCCTAAGTGGAAATTAAGTGTTATGCGAATCATAAAGTTTCTATAAACAAGGTTAAAAGGAGATCTATGTAACAATGCAAATATAATTAGAACATGGGTAATCGAGATGAAACTATGAAATGATTGTTATAAAAGTCTTATGCACCTTGAATGATGACAAACTAATAAAAATGCCTAAGACGATCTTAAAAAAATAAAATTTAAGGAGGGCACCATTGAGATCCAAATTTTTTTATTAAAATGGGAAATATATATAACCTTAAAGTATGAACAATAATTTAAAATGAAATATTTAAGATTTAGCTTTATGAACAAGAATATTTTCCTATTAGCTAAATGATCTCCAATCTATAAGATTAAATGATGAAATTCAATCATAACAAAGATGTAACCATGAAATATGTAGGATATTTTAGCCTTAGGATTCTCATGTCGGGTTGAGTCATTAAAAATGTACACCCTTTGTGAGTAATTTTGTTAACCGTGAGCTCTAGTGTTTTTCCTGTTGTCTATGTAGGTCCATGTTTGGGATAATGTCCCTTGTGATATTAGGTTATTCTATTTGGGCTCTTCTGGTGTCATGTAACTAGTAAATAAAGAGAAAAAAATTATTTCATAAATTTACTCTTTTTTTGGGTGTGAAATTTGGTCGGCATAATAGTCGGTATCATAGCGAAGGTTTAAACACTTGAAACTTTGGGATTAATTGGTAGTTAATATCGATTATTTTTTTTGTGTTTATAGCCCATGTGTCATGTCTTTCCATGTTTTCATGTTATGTGGAGTCATGGTGATTCACCCTAGTCCACTAGTTATATTTGGTATGTGGCTCCTAGCGAGCATATCATATAGTGGATCCCGAATTCCTTGTATGGACTTGTATTGTGAAAAAAAAAAAAAATATCTTCAGATTATGGTATATCAATTACTTAGTATAATTATTTTGGGTAGTTTCAATATGGATTACACTTGGGAGATCATTACAAAATATATCAGGATTTTTCATTTCATTCATGAGTTCTATCCTTCATTCATTGTGACGGTTGCATCAAACATTTTACAGTAGAATATCTAATACGTGGCAATGTTTTTCACTTGAGAAATTTGGTTTTCTCATTGGAATACTTTACTTATATTTTGACCATTTCCACATATTTTCATACTACATTATCGATATTCGATTACTCATCATGGTAAAATAATTGTTGTTATGTTAAGATACATTATCCCTATTCTTGTGCATTTAACAATTGAACATACTTACCCGATTTCATGGATAACACTTGTGCACAATGAAAAATTTAATTAAAGATATGGACATGGGGTAAGAATCTCTAACTAAACCCCAAAATATTTAAACAAAGTGATCAATGGACCATAAGATAAGAGATATACAAGCATTCATAACTTTGCATACATTAATCTTGAAAGAAACAAGAAAATCTAACATATTTAGTAATCCTCTACTCTTGAAAGCTTTAAAATGAACCTAGGTAGATTCTAAGAAATTAGTTTGTGATTATGAGAATGAGAGCTCACCATTAATGGATTCAAGGCCAATGGTTCTTCCCATTTAATCAATGCTTGTGTGTGTAGTGCAATGGAAAAACAATAGCTCAATAAAACAAATATAATAAGCTCTAAACCTAAGAAAAATGCTATAGTTTATGTTAGGAAGAAGGAGAGTTCTTAGAAATGGTCTAGGGGTAGTGGGTTATTTATAGTTTTCCAATTTTAGAAATGGGAGAATTTTGGTGCATGTGGGACTAAAAATGAGTCAAAAAGTTAATTAGTGAGTCAAAGTAAGATTTGACTAGGCTTAGAAGAGGTTAATCATGGTTTAGGACTAGTTAAACTAGGTTAGGCTAGTTAATCCTATTTAGAGAGGAATTAGGGTTTTAAGAGGGTTTTGAGAGGTCTAATCAATCCAATGAAATGGATTGATAGACTAGGAAGTTAGTAAAATTGGTATATAAGAGGGTGAGAAGATGGTTTAGCTAATAAGGGACTATATTAACCCCATTAATTGGTTTATAGGATAAATACAACCAAAATAATTTCATAAATGATGAGTTAGATAGGTCTAATTGACGAGGTATTGTCAATTTGTGAGAAGGAGAATAGTTAGTGCAATATTAGGAATAATAGTGCTTTGATTAAAGTACAGGTGTCTACATTTTCCCCTCTTTGGGGTGACGTAGGCTACGTCACTTCAAAGAAAGTAGAAAACATAAGCAAATGAATTTTTTTGAAGGGTTAGAAGAAAAATTAACCAAATGAAGGATGCCCCCTCAAGTGTCGATGGGGTGATGGAGGAACTCAATCAATGATCGAAAAGAGAGATTAAGAAATAAAGGTGTGAAGAGAATATGATAAAACAACAAGAAAATGGGATATTGAGCTATCCACAAACAAGTGCTTACAAAAACTATTTGTAATCTTCATTTTTCTTAGTATCCTCATCATCAGTCCTTAGTAAAATGTAAGCATACGAAGGAAGTGTAAAATGGCATGAAAATCCTAAATAAAATCAACCATCCATTCCTAAAACAACAAATCCATGAAACATACAAACATGTAATGCAATACGAGAAGTAAACAAAATCAGCCAACAAGGAAATAAGTACAATCCCAAACACTCAAACCAACAACGTTCAAGATGGTTGCACAAATATTTTGTTATTGGGTTGAAATCCCAAATGTTCGATAAATGAAAATGGATGAAAATGATTCCCAAGAAATTGGTATATGCAAGGGAAATGATGGAGGACACTTAGGTCCAATGAAAAATCAATTTGCACAACAAAACAATACCAGAAAATTCTTGTCCCAGAGTATCGACAAATGAGGAGCGTAGCTTTTATAAATGGGTTGGAGATTCAGATGATCCACGAGTCATTGTTTCAAAACACGTGGAAATTCCAACAATATATGAGATAAATGCCATGTGAAAGACACATATTTCAGTTGTAAATGAGTTGATTTACCAATTTTAGTCCATTTTCAAAGTTTTCATAGTTTTTTCAAGAATTTTTGATGATTTTATAATTTTTAATTTTTGATTGGTCAGAAGAATTTAAGAGATGAAAAGATCTCCTAAAAGCATACAAAAATGCCCCAAGGTGAAGAGAACGGTTGTCAGGTGGCAGTAAAAATACCCTGGCGAGTGCCAAAATAATTAATTAATAAAAATAACCATCGCGACAAGTGATATAGAAGAAAATAGAAGAAAATGTGAGAAAATCACACCTGGAACATTTGTAAATTTCCCAAGGTGAAGAAATGGCCGCTAGGAAGCACTTAGTGCTCCATCGTAGCGAAAATTTGTAAAAATAATTATTTAAATATAAAAAAAATTAATTTGGTGAGCAAAAGAAGTGTTAGAGTGATCACAACGAAGAAAACATGCTCTAGGGGAATCACGAAAACTTAATATACTCACCTGCAGGGGGTAAATCAATCACGACTAGTTCATTTTTAGCAGAGATCTTGTGAATTTTCATCGCAGTGAGTGTGAAATCCCTGGAGTTAGATGGCGAGGCTATTGAGTAGGAGCAGAAGATCAAATTACATATAAGAGTACCTTTGGGACCCAGTCGACAGACCCTACATGAGTTCCGTAACCCTACTTCATCATTTTTTGCATTTAATGTCAATTTAAAGAAATTTTGAGCTAGATAGGTTCATTTTTGGTGCATTCTTCAAAACTACGAGTACGTGCATGTTTAAATGTCAAAAAATGGGTACGCACATGTGTATCCACCAAAGGGGACACATATGCGTTGGGAGGGGAAAATCAAGGATGCACATGTGTGCGCACTGAAGGGAAAGCACATGTGTGGAACTTGACACACATGCATCTATGGTAGATAGGGGTAGTTAGATAAAAAAGGGGTTGGATGCACTCTTCAGGGTAGAGGCATAGGCATCAAAGTGGAGGAACATATGAGATGGGTGCATACACATTGGTACAGGAGTGCATACGCTAAAATAGGTTCGTATGCACCAGGGAAAAGGAAATAACCTACCCTTGTAAACATTTAGCTAAGTATAGATAAAAGTAGACTAATGTGTTGTAGAGGAAAGTGAAAAATTAGTATGTTAGAGGAAAGAACGTAGAATTTTACCAGAAAACTAGATAGAAGCAGATAGAAAGGTAACCCTAACATGTATTTCATTTTTTTATGCACAACGGATACTACCTGTCCTTCATACCCATGAGAGATATGGCCACCTGACAAAGATTGAGGCACAGTTTAATGAGGATAATCGAAGGATACTAGATATTCTTTTATACATTATGGGTTTAGCTTACGTGGCTGACATGCCATAGATTACCCTGACCTCAACCTCCTGACTTCCTTAGCTAAGAGATGGTACAGTGAGAGTCAGTGGTTTTGGATTCCTACTGGCGAGATCACTATCACATTAGAGGACGTATGGTGCATCATGTAGGTCCCCATCCAGGTGAGAAAATTTAGTACTTCAGCCACCATCCTGATATTGATTAGTGCATTCTTGAGTTGTTTGGCATTCCAGTGACACTGCGTCATGGGGTGATAGTCAGTCTATCGCAGTATATAGAGGATCCCGAGCTTGATCAAGTTGTGAATTATCTGATGTCTTTTCTTAGTGGAGTTTTACTCCCTAACAAACCAGAGCTTCTTTTAGGCTTGGCCTCATTAGAGTGATATGTAGATTGATCAATTTGGAGACATATTTCTAGGGCCAGTGCATATTGGCACACTTGTACTGGGATTTACATTTGATTACATACTACCATCACAAGATGGTAGGACCGGCCAGGCTTCTTAAGATTTGGGCATGGGACCACATTATGATTGGTCGTCACGCGATGTGTACTTGAGAGTTTGAGCTTTAGAGGATCCTTCTTATATGGGTTGGGTTCCAATTGGAGATGACATGCGGCCGTATATGGTAGATGCATACAATTACCACTACGAGCTAGATGATATACAACATGCCGCAATGGTATAGAGGCCATACAAACATTTTCAGTGGCCTCAAAATGTCCTAGAGATGAGAATTGTGGCAGTTGAGCACTTTATGTTGGGTAGCCATAGCTATATGTGGGAGATTTATAGGGTAGACCGGTGCTATAGATAATTTAGCATCACACAAGATGTACCTGGGCTAGACATGTGGTATGCTTAAAGGGCCAGAGAGTATTTTTACATGGGGCCATAGATTTTCAGGGGCTGATCATTAGCCAGCTTCTTACAGGTGGTGCCAACCATATGGTACCCTTGAGATAGGTCTGAGATCTAGGTTGTACACCAGAGTATGCCCCATTGTACCACTGAGTGATTCATCATTGATTGATGATTCCTAGATCTGCGTACGATGCAGGAGTGAGTAAACCCCCAGTGGGGCATCTTAGTGGAGATGAGGGTGGAGGTGGTGGGGTGATGGTGGTGATGGTGGGGATGATGATGATGATGATGATGATCTTTTTGACATACATGTCATGATGGGGGTGGGTAACAAGATCTTCCATTATAGTAGCCATAGAGACAGGGCCTAGACCCAGACAAAGATAGGCACCCAGGGCTCCAAATATAGATCTGCCTCTAGTAGGAATATATGCCCCTTTATAGTAAGTGTTCCCACAACAATGCCCACCAATTCATGCTCCAGGGGGTGGTGGGGATGATGGATAGGTAGCTGTACTTTAGCAATAGTTAGAGGTAGCGATAGATGTGTAGCTACAGGTAGCAGGTACAATCCCTGATAGTAGAGAGAGATCAGGCGAGATCCCAGGCTACTAACATGGGGGTGATGGTGTAGCATGGTAGTCACATATCAGGTAGTTGGCAGTGTAGGGTGCCCAAATATTGAGCCTCCTACATCAATCAAAGACTCAGGTTCAAAGTGTCACTGCACAGCAGGATCAGGACGAGGCACATGTGCATGGATTCATCATTTAGAGATACTAGGTGAGAGCCCAAGTCCAAAATATTACTACAGACAAATATTGGGAGGCCACCATTTTGAGACATGCCCATGCTGATAATGGCAGATTTACATGTGAGCGGGATGTTGTTATACAAACAACTTGTACCTTTTGAGATACATAGATGATCTAGGATATTATGAGAGCTAGTGGTGAGGCCTCGTATTATAAGGATACCTATTACAGAGTAGTTCCAACAGGGAATATTATTTACACCCTATGATTAGTTAGATGTGATCAAGAAAAGCTCTAGATCACAGAGGTCAGGATGATTAGTAAAATCAGTACAACAATGAGTTGGGCAACAGGGTGATACACCTAGAGCCGGCCCATCACAGGCACCATTGTTTTTTCCCCTAGGGCATAGACCAAGCAGCCCTAGAGAGGGTGAGATTCATGGTTGATTCTCCTTTATATAGATATATGTATACATACTTTCCTCTTATGAAGGCTGATTTTGATTGATATATGTACCGGATGTACCATTGTTTTGATTATGCCTCTTGATGAAGGCTCAATTTTGATATATGCCCTTTAAATGGAATATTTTTATCGATGATGTATATCTATTTTGAGACCGGTACTTATACATGTATATATGGACATTCGATGTCTTATGATTATGTTTTTCATCTTTTTATATGCTCTTATGATGATGATCCATGTTTATAGATGTATGAGTGTATCATGATGATGTATGATTTCTCATTTCCTATGTATATTTCATGCTTAGATAGAAATGTTGTACCACATGATTTTATATTAATTATATACCTTGAGATGGTATGATATGCTTTTAGTCATGAGATGTTATGGTTATATGTTAGCATTTAGGATGATATTAGATCATATTGGTGAAGGGGGGTAGATTTGTGATTGTGTGCAACCCCTCTTTCCCTCATTCATGATCTGATACGTGATGATTAGCTTAGTATACATGGATGATGAAAAACTTAGCATTTTTGTATATATTATGTATTAGATGATGGTATATGTGATTAATGATGGATGATATATGTGATAACCAATAGATGTGCATTAAACAAACACACAAGAAAAAGTTAACAAAAATACACAAATATATACATACAAAACAACACAACAATATCTAACTAACAATGAGTTTATGAAAAATTTATCAACATATTAAATTGACGATTAATCTAAGTAAAATGAATCCTAAAAGATGCACACAATAGATGATGAAAAACAAAACAATATTTTATAAGTATGAAAGTTTAAAAATGAACTCAATGTAACACACAACTAAACAAAACAAGATTCAATCTAAGGTAAGCAAATGAACCTTTCCTTAAGCCCTAAAACAATATGAAAAGATATGTACAACCAAAACTATACAAACTGACAAAAAAATAATTAAATCACTACTTTATTTTTGTGGAACAACATTGACATATGTTCTAATGTTTTCTGGTTATCTTGAAATATAAGTTTTTTGGGCTACTTTTTTTGGAGTTTTTCCTAAGACAATGTTTTTGTAGCTTCATCCCAAGGGGGATTTTCTGAATGTTTAGAATTTTTCGTATCCTTTTTCAAATGTTTTTGGTATTTTCTAATGTCATGTTCCCAAAGCAATATACAAAGACAAAGAATCATGGATGCTCCCAATGTGATGTAGGAATATACAAAGGGTATAATGTCTCACGTAGATGCACAAAAATTGAAATATGAAGGTTCCCCCAGTGTTAGATGGTAATATTCAAAGGCACACCCTTCACACATATAAGAAGAAATAAGCCAGATCACAACTTGACAAGATAGATTTGGTAGGGTTCTTAGACCTAGAAAAGGAGGTCAATCCTAGAAAGTTGTAATAGTTACCCATCCATATGCAAGAGTATTTTTTGACCGAAGAATCCCCCTTGAGCATCAAAAACTAGTTTTCACAAAAACACCTACCCACCGCACCACAATTGTGTGGTTTTCACACATGGACAACCTTTTTTTTCTTTATTGTTTTCTTAATTTTCTCATGTTTTTCTTGTTTTTCTTTGTTTTTCTACTTTTAAGTTCTTATCTAATATTCATGACATTCTTACACATAGAAGCGCTTGAGATGGATGGCTTTAATAGGTTTCATAATCTCTTTACCATCCAAGTATGCTAGTTTGTAAGCTATTGATCCATATTTAGCAACCACCACATAAGGCCCTAACTAGTTAGCCTCAAACTTACCTTTATTTTCTTTGGCCTTAACAGTATAATTCTAATTTTCCTTTAGAACAAGATCACCTACATCAAATTCATTATGTGATTATCCATTTGTTATAACCTCTTGATACTCTATTATGGTAAACCTTTAGGTGATTAAGCACCCTTATACACTTTTCATCCAGTAATTCCAACTCTACGAGGTGAGAAACTCTATAGTCTTTGTCTTTATCAAGATAGTCTCAAGAGATATTCTCATGGAGGGAAGCTCCACTTCTAAGGGTATGATGGCTTTAGTTGCAAAGACTAGGAAATATGGGGTCGCACCAGTAGGAGTGCGGATGGAGGTTCAATAGGCCCAAAGGATGGGATGTATCTGTAAGTGCCAATTACGGCCAGTCTTACTTACCATTTTCTTCATGATCCAGAGAAGAGTTTTATTAGTAGCTTTGACTTTCCCATTACCTTAGGGATAATAGGGTGTAGACCACTTGAGATGAATATGGAAGCATTGGTGCAATGGATTAACCATTTTATTCTTAAATGATTTACCATTATCTTTGATAATGGTGGAGGGGATACTGTAATGGCTGATGAGATGATTCATGATGAATTTGGAAGTTTGTGTACACCAGACAAAATTAAGAGGCACAACCTCTACCCATTTTGTAAAATACTTGGTGGCAGTGATAATGTGGGATTGGCCATCTGAAGAAGGATGGAGCATCCCTATGAGATCTAGGACCCATTTAGAAAACATCCAAGGTGTTGCAATAGGATGCAAAGCATGTGCTAGCGCATGTATTAAGTTTTCATACTTTTCACATAGCTCATATTTCTTTACAAAATTGTAATAGTATACATCCATGGTGGGTAAATAATAACCTACTCTAAGAGATTATTATCCAATACTATACCAATCATGTGCACTCCACAAATACCTTAATAGCGTGGACTGATTTAGTAATATCCAAACAACGAAGTAGATTCCCTTCATAGCCACGATGATAAAGGGTTCCTCTTAGGATGGTATAATGGGCTATGCGGTCAATAAGAGCTTTATTTTCAGAATGGGTAATGTCTGGGGTAAATGTACCATCTTGTAGGTAGCTAAATATAGGGCTATACCAAGGGGAGGATGGACCAACAATTTCACATACCAAACAAGATTCTGGCATTCCATATTCGGGCACTCGTAAATGCTCTGTAAAGAAGGGAATTTTTCTCTCCTAAGGTGGAATGCATTAGAAAGATCCAATTGTAGTCATAACATATGTTGATCTATTATGTGACCTCGATTTTAGCTCAAAGACAATCTATGTAAAATACTCCTTCAAGGTTTCAACTAGTTTGTTATATGGAACAAGTTTCTCATCTTTACCATTATAATCATCATTAAATTTCTTAATAATGAGTTGGGAGTCCCAAATGACACGTAGCTATCTAATAATCCAAGTGATAGCTAACTTGAGGCCTAGAAATGAGTGCCTCATACTTTGCAATGTTATTAGTGCATGCAAATCCCAAACAAAATTCTCTTGGAATAACCTCACCCATGGGAGTGATGAGCACCACTCCTACTCCAGATCTGTGGAAAATGAATGATCCATTAAAATGAACCTTCCATTTTACAGACTCTTCAACATACATCATGGATGCATCTGGAAGATCCAAACACAAAGGTTCCATCCTTGGTATAGGAGCTTCTGTTAACTGATCGGAAAATACCTATCCTTTCAATTACTTTTTGTTTACAAACTCAATATCAAATTCACTAAGGATAATGATCCAATTAGCCATTCATCCTATAAGGGCAGGTTAAGATAAGAGGTATTTGAGAGGGTAAAATTTGGATATTATTTTGGTCTTTTTGTGAAGGAGATAATGGAAAAGTTTCTGAAATGTGAAGATGACCGCTAAGCAGGCCTTTTCAATTTGTGTTTATTTAAGTTCATAGGAAATCAAGGTGTGACTATGGTAATAAATTTCCATTTCTCTATAGTCTAGGTCATATTGGTAAAGCAGTGCACCAAAAGTGAATTGGGTAGCTGAAATGTACAATAGGAGAGGTTCACCTAGGGTAGGGAGCATGATTACTAGCGGATTGAAAAGGTACTGTTTAAGTAGTGTAAAGGTCTTTTAACAATCTAGTCCCCAGTTAAATGCAACATCCTTTTTAAGGAGATGTGTAACTGAGTGGTACTTATCTACAATCTATCAAATAAAATGGTGGATTTCCTGAATTTTTCCTTGTAAACTTCTCAATTGTTTGATATTTGTAGGTGGAGGAATTTTTGTGATAGTTGTAACATTTATCCGATCCACCTCTATACCTCTCTGTGAAATGAATAACCCTAGGAGATTCCCTAAAAAAACACCAAAGACACACTTCTTAAGATTCAAATGTACTTCGTAATCTTGGAGACGTTGAAAAATATGTCTTATCACTTCAGTGCTCTCCTTTGCTTTTACATTTTGCCAAAATATCATCAATGTAATTCTCCATGATGTCATTCATCATGTCATGGAAGATGAATGTCATTGCACGTTGATAGGTGGCTCTAACATTCTTGAGTCCAAAATGCATAACCTTGTAACAAAATGTCCCCCAAGGGGTGATAAAAATTTGTTTTATGTTTGTCATCTTCTGTAATTTAGATTTGGTTATAACCTAAAAAACCATCCATTAAGAAAAAAATTTCATAACTAGCGATGGAATTGATGATCATGTCAATATTAGGAAAGAGGAATTCATATTTGGGACATGCCTTATTGATGTCATGGAAGTTAGTGTAGATGCTTATGCCAACGGGTTTCTTCTAAACTTGAACTATGTTAGATATCCAATCTGAATAGTCAATAGGTTTAATGAAATCAGTAGCTAATAACTTTTCAAGTTCTTCTTTGACAAGGAGTGCCATTTTAGGGTACATCTTCCTTAACTTATGCTTGATGGGTTTGGCATCTGGGTGTACAACGAGGTTGTGCATGACCAATTCTGGGTCCAAACCAAGCATATCTACATATTACCATGCAAATATATCTATATAGTCTCTTAATAACTCCACACAAACCTTCTTTTCTTGAGCTGAGAGTGAATCTCCCAACTTTATTATTCTAGGTTCCTCTTCCAAGCCAATGTTGACACTGATCGTTTCTTCAATAGGAATTTTAGAAGTATCCTCCATTCATGTAGGATCAGGGGTTAGAGTAAGATAAACCTCTGTAGGTGTCTCATCATCATATTTGAATGGATATACCACTTTGTCCATATGTTCTTCGTTTTGTTTTTCTACGAGTTCTTAAAATTTTTGTAGCTATGAGACTTGAGTTTACTCTTTCTACAAAGCTTCTATGAAGAATTATTACTCTTTCTTATGACTTTCTTATTCAAGAATCCACACATCTTTTCCTATTCTCTAAAGTATGCACAAGCATCTAGTTAAATTACAAATCCTTTCTTGTGATCCCTAATCAGAATAAAATCCCTGAGACCCATGAATTATGTAAATGCCTTGTCATTTTCAAAGAAATCAATTAGCACGTGAAATTGGTGATCCTAATGTACAAGTTTAGGATATAGAAGGGTTGCTTGGTAATTTGTTTGAGGATTAGATTTGGATAAGGTAAGGACAACTGAATCAAGGAATAATTTATTGGAGGCAAGGTCCTCGTAGAGGCTACATTGGGTATTTATGTCACTATCCGAATGAGATGAGATGTCCTCACATTTTGGAAGAGGTGGCATCGATCTCAAAGGGTGGATCATCATGAGGTATTATTCCAAGACCATGTCTATTAGTTTTGAAATGAGGGATACGGATGGGTTCTAATCGTCCTTGTGCATTAATACCACATTCAAACCCATTGTAACCCATGATGAGCATCATGTTGTGGCCTTTGATATACTACGGGGGCTGATGACATGAAGCCATGGTACCTTTTGACACTCTGCTAGTGGGATCCTCTAACATCTTTTCCTCGGATAGGAGACCGCTAGGGATGAACTTCTCAAGTGGTTTAGGAAACTTATCCTGAGTGGTTTTGAACTAAAATTAAGGTTTACCATGTGTCCTGGTGACACTAATAGATATGATATTAATAAGGCCTATTGAAGATTGAATTTTTCACAGGGCCATATTTTCTAACGTTTCCTTCCATGATGTAAAAGGGTTGCCTAACGAAGGAAATTTTTGATTACAAGGAGTGAGTGAATCTAGATCCACCCATTCTTTGATAGCTTCCATTTGTAAAGGAACAACAATATCCGCAGAATGGAATTCATAAGCTGCAAGAGAAAAGTTGTGCAACGCCCTACAATACGTGAATGGTTCTGGGTCAACCTAAATGGTGACTATTTGGTGCTAATGACACAACTTGGTACACTTATGGAAAGTTAAAGGAATGGCTTTTATGGCATGGATCCATGGGCACCTTAGGAGCAATTTTTATGGAAGATCCAAGTCAAGGAAATGGAACATTGTATCATGACAAGTGGGCCCTAATTCCATCAAAACTACTATAGTAATTGCTAACTCTCACTCCTCATTATCATATGATGTGATTGTAATCATGTTGGCCCCTAGATCTATTTCTGAATGGCCCAGTTGTTTAACTAGCTTTAAAGTAAAAACATTTAGACAAGATCCATCATCCACAAGTACTCTTTATATCTTATGATGGGTAATAACCAATTCTAAATATCGGGGTAATTTGTGCTCTAGGTCATTACATGGGATTATAGTGTGATCAAAATTGATATGATCATTCGAGTCAAGGTGTGCAATCATGGCTTGAAGGTGCACGTGATCTACATCTATGGAGACTCTCAAACTCTAGTAGTGTTTTAGAAAATATGTTTTTATGGTTAGTAGATATTTTGAGGAGATCTAAGATCTATATCCTAGCGGGTGTCTTCTCTAAATGTTCTATTAAATTGTAGTGACCTTTCTGAGGGATAGTTAGGAGTGCATCGCATCCCTACCACACAACTTTTTCTAAGATCCTAATAATATTGACTTGTTCATCAGATGAATAGATACATCTTATGATGGAATCAAAGGGACTATCATTAGTGGGATAAACATATGTAGAATTCCTATAGTCATTGGAAATTTTTCCGTGATCTAGCTTCCTTTTCTTTTTATCTACATGGTTAGGGAAGGGCTCTTTGAAGATACCCATTTTCTCATTTGGACCTTATCTTGAGTTCAGGGGAAAATCTACACCAATTTTTCCCTCTTGAATGAGGTCATGTATGTAATGACATAATCTCAATCACCTGTCCTTTTTGTGTCCTTTAATATGGTGGAAATCATAGTACTCGTGCTCTTTGAACTAATCAAGTTTTGGAGCATCCTCTGGATATGGTACTATCATGGTTGGGTATTCCACCATGTTTACGACATCTAGATGTTTAAGTATAGCCAATATTGATTCGGTTATGGTGTGAATGTATGTTTGGTGGGTGATTTTTGGTGAGGTCCTTGTGAGAGCTTTAAAAGCGGACCAAACTACATGGTTTGGACTCTTTTGGAGTTTGTAATGTCATCATCAATGACGTGTTTGTTTTTGTTGAATAATTTTTGTTTTTCTAAGGATTTTGTTTCATTTTGTCTTTAATGACTGATTTGAGTGTACCTTTTGTGATGAGATCCTTTTCAATATGACTACCCTTCTCTATAACTTCTTCAAAGTTAGAGCCCTAGTGCATTTGTAAATGGAAGGCTATTTCTAGGTTTAGGTTATTTGTAACTAGTTTTTTTTCTAGTAAGGAACATGGGAAACAACTTGACAACCCATGCCATTGTTGCAAAAATCTTGCAAAGGTCTCATTGGGATTCTAATTTTCATTGTAAAGATCTTTCATTATGATATCATTTTCCATGTTGAATGGATAATGACGTACAAAATTTTCTGCTAGCATGGGCCACGTTGTAATAGAGCCCTTGGGTATGCTAAAGAACCACTCTAATGCTAGTACACCTAGGTTATGAGGGAAGAGTCGTATTAAGAAATTATTGTTGTACATGGCCTCTTGGCAAGCCATATAGAAGTCCTTTATGTGGTCACGAGGATCATCTTTTCTTTAATATTAATCAAATTTAGGAATGGTAAATTTTTTTGGGAAGGGTTTCGTAACATGTCTTTATCGAAGGGGTAAGGGCATAGTTCTTCATTCAAGTATTTCCTACTATGTCCTACATTTCCTTGTTATAGCATAGTAAGAGTTTCCTTCATTGATTGTAACTCTCGTTGAATGATTTGTTCTTTGGTAGGTGATATTGGTCTTTGTGTCTTAGCCACTTTAAAAGTTGTTTCATTATATGGATCAAAGTGGAACTTGCTAGATTTTGTTTTGAGTTTTTTTCTTTGTATACGTTCCTACTTGAAGAGCCTAAGTTTACCAATTTTTGGCTCAATTTTAAGATTTTTTTTGAAGGATCTCTTCTTCAACTAAAGGATCCTCTTCCTCATCAAACTTGGGAGGTGGTGAGGCTTTGCGCTCAATCTTCACTTTACACAAAGCCTTGTAGTAAGGTCTTCATGAATCACCAAGTGGATTTGATGGGTCTCCTTCAACAGTGTTATGATGTTTCCTGGAAGTATAAGCATACTCTATGTCAAAGGGGTTATTCATGTCTAAGAGGGATCTTCATTCTTCTATTTTATGATTAATGACCTTAGCCTCCATTTCATGTTCTTGTGGAATCTTAGCCCCTAATTCCAAGACTCTTATGAATACTTCATCTCTATTATAGTTTATGTTACGAAGGATGAGAGTTCTTAGAAATGGTCTAGGGGTAGAGGGTTATTTATAGTTTTCCAATTTCAGAAATGGGAGACTTTTGGTGCATGTGGGACTAAAAAGGAGTCAAAAAGTTAATTATTGAGTCAAAGTAAGATTTGGCTAGGCTTAGAAGAGGTTAATCACGGTTTAGGACTAGTTAAATTAGGTTAGGCTAGTTAATCCTATTTAGAAAGGAATTAGGATTTCAAGAGGGTTTTGAGAGGTCTAATCAATCCAATGATATGGATTGATAGACTATGAAGTTATTAAAAGTGGTATAGAATAGGGTGAGAATATGGTTTAGCTAATAAGGGACTATATTAACCCCATTAATTGGTTTATAGGATAAATACAACCAAAATAATGTCGTAAATGATGAGTTAGATAGGTATAATTGACGAGGTGTTGTCAATTTGTGAGAAGGAGAATAGTTAGTGCAATATTAGGAATAATAGTGCTTTGATCAAACTACAAGTGTCTACAACACTATATCTTTCTAGACATTCATGGTTGACTAATTACAATGATATGAGTTCTCTTTCAAATCATAAAATTTCCATGTAATGGAATCTAGCATTGATGCATTGACCAGTTCTATTTTCCCCTCATACCTAATCAACTCTAACCATTTCACAACCCCAAAAAAACCATTGGACTATTTAACATTATTAATCACATGAATTTCTAAGTGATAACCTTTTAGAAGAGAACTTGTTGTTCTTTGTCAAGGTGAGATTATTTGGGTATATTGTTATTGTTGGATACAAATGTATTTATTCAGCCATGCAGATATCTTGTGGGAGATTTGACTCAACCATACATTATGGTAGTTACATTATCTTTTCAATATCATTATTATATGCTATGATGTTCACTCGATGTTTTGGGTACCACTATTGGTGGCCATTAAAGGACACATAATGAATGTGATATGAATATTTCTATGTGTATTTTATTTGTAATTTGGAATTTCCATAGAACCAACATTTTATTTAATTGATTTATTGAGAAGCTTCGAGATTCTTGTTCATTTTTTCTTTCTTGTAATATTTTTGAAGTTTGAACATGGCTACTTGGCCATTTTCTTTAGTTATCGATATTTTTGGTTTTTTTATTTATAGAACTAGAACCTTATGATTTTGAAGTCACTTGGCTAAATGTCGTCAAGAGTTTAATTTGTATTTTCTTTCTTGCTTGATGAGTTGGTTTTATCTTGTTGTATGGTATGTGCATGTCATATGGGGGTACTCCAAAGGTGTCATGAATGCATGCATGGTGCTTCCATAACATGCCCTTGGTTTTGAGGTGACAGGGCTCCATGTTTCTATGACCATAGAGTGACCCGATCTCACTTAGATATATGGTACTCGGCCCTCATATGGTGGAGTGACACTTATGATATTCATTCCTCTTATGGTGGAGAGACATACAATACTTAGTCATCTATGGTTGAGAGAATTTTTATGGTGGAGTGACACTTATGATATTTAGTCCTCCTATGGTGAGATACATATGATACTTAGTCCTCTATGGTTGAGAGACTTTTATGGTACTCATATTCTTATTGGTGGAGTTGCCTCTATGATATGCATTAAAGTTGGTGGATTTTACAGTGATTTTTGTTGCACCTTAAATCCTAGGATGATGTTTTCATCATTGTAAAAGATAATTTATTCATTTTAAAATTTAGGTTTGAGCTTGAGATTATTCACTTTTTCAGATTTTGGATTACTTGAGAATAGTGTAATTTTTGAATGTGGGACTCACTGAAATACATAAAAATGGGACAATAGATACTTTTGTTTAGTTCTTTTAGCTTCGTTGAGGAATGGTTAATATGTAAAACTTCATATTTTATTGACAAATATTGTTATACTTGGATTCAAAAGGCACTTTACATAGTGATGAGGTTACTTTTGGTCTTAGGGACCTGACTATAGTTGTGTTTCATCATACTCATTTCTCTAATGTCTTATACAAACCTCATGATATAGATTTTTGTATAGATTATATGTTGTGGGGGACTTTGTTTAGGATGTTATGATATATTACCCTCATAGGTATCTCATGTCCTCTTGATGAGGAATGATGGTGATCTTATGGTAATTATATGACTTAAAATCAACATGTGACCTTTAGGTGCACTTGAACTCCTGAGGTCATGTAGGGAAAAATATGTGGAATGGATATATGGCTTTGTGGAATGAAATACTTGAAGATGGGTGAGTATGGTCAATAAGATATCAAAAAAGACTAATGTCTTCTATGGGAACTAAAGGGATTTACTCGTCTAGGGAAATAAAATCCTCTCTAACTTGTTCGAGTGTGATGGTACAGTCAAGAAGGATACACACACATAAGAGTCTATCAATGTCTATGTGAAAACATCTCAACTTGTTGTGGAATGCATGGAAATTTCCCTTCATTCACCTCATATAAATTTCCAGAAAAGTTCATGGAAATGCTAGAGGAAACGTATGAATAGGAAAATTAGTGGGCTATGGGAATTAGTTCCACCTAGGATTGTTGAGCCAAAAGCCGTAAATTTTTTGGCTTCTTTGTTAAGGAGATGCAATTGTGTAATAGTGACAGGTGGGAGTGGTGAGGATTGAAAGGCCATAATCTGAAGGCCCATATTAATGTCATTCTCAAGATAAGTTACATTAGGTTATGGGACTCGAGGATCATACAATATGTCTCTTGATTTTTGTGGTCCCTAAATGGTCATATGGTATGCGTATTCAATTAAGATAATGCAAGAAATCAAACTAATTAAATAAAGGAAATCTAAGATATGTTTTTGTGCTTTTTCAATTATATAAAGGAAATATAATAATAAACAAAAATCTAATTAAATTAAACTAATGTTTTTGGATTTTATACTTTCTAGAAAATAATAGAAGAAACAAAAAATGAAGAAATTACTTCTACAATTTAATTAACAGAACCTAAAAAATAAATAACCGGATGTGATTATCTATCTGTGTTGAAACAAACCTAAGATATTATAATTAAGCAAAGCTTTTTCAAAATGTAATTGTGGATGTAAATTATCCATTCTATATAAGAGGCACTAGAAGAAATCAAAGCTTCTCAGAAGCTTTTTTCCCTAAAATTCCCTGGTATAAGGAAAGAAGGAATCAATGGAGGTTGTAAATTGAAATGGATCATATTTTCTAAAACAAATGCAGAAGCTTTTCTCTAGACAATCTTTACCTTACAAACCCACAACAATAGGCAGGGAAGCTATATATCACCAGAATCTTTATAGAAGAAATAGAAGCTATAGTAATGATCTAACTATTGCAAAAATTTAAATTAAAATGGTTTGTTACTCTAGTCAATAATTTTCATACATATTAAATAGAGTATTCAAGAAAGATTTAGGAAATCCAACTACATCCCCAACCTAGAATTTGCAGTACTGTGGTAAAGCCAGTTGTGGTATAATTTGATGTCCCCTCAATTTATTTTCCAACTTCAATGTTCACGTGATTCCAAGGAGTTGTCCCAGTAATACAAAAGAAGAAAGGAAGAAGGTGTTAGAGCAATGGTGGCTTACTAGAAATCTGGTAGCAATGCTAGTAGAATAATAACAATGCAAGAGAATAGTGCTTGGTTTTGTAATTTCTAGAAATATCATGGTAGCATAACTGTGAAATCATAACAAAAATCTCCAACCAATGCTTCGGGAAGAAGCTTCATTTTTATATAACATAGGTTGGGATATGTTCTAAGCCATTTATCATCCAAAGGACTCCACATCATAAAAAGAAGGGGAAGTTAATTTCAATGAATTTATGGCCATTTTGCAATGAATTTATGGCAAAGATTGGAGGTTACATATCTATTGATTGGTCACACATGTTGTTTAGAACAAGATATGGAACCAAGGCCACAATCAGATCTGATCCTATTGCAAACTTTCACATTGAGCCTTACACTCCAAGTCAAATCAATACCAATTGTTCAATGTTTGATCAAGAGGATTATCCAAGCAAACGATGAAGCTAACACCAAGGCTGGAAGCATCCCAGTTTGACTCTTGATGAATGGGCAAGCAAGGTGCATGATTTTGATCCTTATCAAGAAATAGAAGAATCGAGCTAGAAGTCTATTGCATGCACAAAGAAAATCACCCTATTCCTAGCATCACCAAGCTAAACCACAAGGATGACAACGAGGTATGGTAGTTGCTTTTCGATGGATCAAGGAGTAGACAAGGTGCAGGAGGGGGAGATATGCTTTTTTCACCTCAAGGACTTAAGTATTACTTAGCTTTTAGATTTCAGTTTGCATGCTCTAATAACACTGTTGAATATGAAGCTTTGATACAAGGATTACATTGGTCAATAAAGAGAGGATTAAAGAACTTGCAAATCTTTGGTGACAATGAGTTGATTTTCAACCAAGTTAAGGGGTAGCATGATATCAAGAATGATCTTCTCAAGTGTTACAAAAATAGGGTGTGGGACCTCATTGAAGATTTTGAGGGATTTGGCATAAAATTCATTCCTAGAAAAGAGAACCAAGCTGCTCACGAGGCTTGCAGCGGTTGGAGCAGCTTTGATGTTGTTGAAAGCATCTAAAAAGACAAGGTATAGCCAAACATCCATGTGATTATAAGTCCTTGATGCTAGACAACAATGTAAGTTGGAAAGTGTTTGAAAATTATCAGCAAATCATCCATTTCTTGCAAGAAGAGGCGAGTTCTCGGCTAAAAATCGGGAAAAGTTGGAGCGGTAGTATGGTGACCAAGCGGTACAGTGAGAACCAACAAACTACCAAAGGGACTTATTATTTTGCAGTCCATTTTCAATACTAATTATGATTTTAGGAAGGAGAAAGCAAACATCCAAGTCAAGGAGAAGATTTAGTGTACATCTTGGTGGAAGAAGGAAAATCACTCCATGTTGGTAAAGTGACAATGAGAAAGAAAAAGGTATGAGTTTATATAGTTTTGTCAAGAATTTCCTAATGTGTTTGCTTGGAGATATGAAGATTTGAAGGGTTTTAATCCCAAGTTAGCTCAACATACCATTGAATTGGATCCAAGTAATAAACCCATCGACAAAAACAAAGGCGATCAATCAACACATGGAGCCTCTCATGAAAAAGCAATTGAATAAGTTATTAGAGTCAAGAATCATATTTCCTATCAAGCATTTTAGTTGGGTGGCCAACTTGGTTCCATTAGAAAGAAGAGTGGGAAATCAAATTGTGTGTTGACTTCAGAGATTTTAATAGATAATCTCTCGAGGATCATTACACACTTCCTTCCATGGAGCAGATTTTACAAGTTGTTCTTTGGCTCAGAGAGGTTTTCATTACTTGATGGCTATTCGAGTCTGCAATCAAATTATGGTGAAAGAAGAAGATTAGTTCAAGATAGCCTTTCTGACAACCAAATGGGGAACTTATGCATACAAGAAAATGCCATTTGGGTTGTCCAACACTGGATCTACCTTCCAAAGAGCAATGGAAATGGCGTTCAAAGATTTGATTAACAACATGGTGCTGATATATCTTGATGATATCACTGTTTTTTTCAAAAATGTAAAAGACCATCTCTTTCATTTGAGACAAGTGTTCTAAAGATGCAGAAAATTTGGAGTATCCTTAAATCCTAAAAGTGTATTTTTCTAGCCCATGAAGGAAAAATCCTTGGCCACATTGTCTCCAAATAAGGATTGGCAATTGATCTAGAAGGAGTTGAAGCCATAAGATCACTACCATTGCGAAGCCACAAGAAGGCCCTCCAAAGTTTCTTGGGGAGAATAAATTTTGTTCGGAGGTTTGTCCCAAATTTTGTAGACCTAGTCAAGCCTATCACCAAGATGTTGAAGAAAAGCATGGCTTTCAAATCGACAACAGAAGGCAAGGAAAATTTTGAATCAATCAAAGAAGCCATCTCTCGAAGCCCCAAATCTTGTTAACCTAGATTTCTCCAAGGATTTCATCCTCTATGCATTTGGGGATGATGATACTATTTCTACAATTTTGGTACAACGAACAAAGACAACGAGGAGTAGCCAATTGATTTCTTGAGCCAAATCCTAGAGGACTATGAGGTGAGATATTCTTTCATTGAGAAGCATGTTCTTGTAGTAATCAAGAGCTTGAAGAAATTCAAGCATCTAGTTTCAAACAACAGGGTTCAATTGTTGGTTTCTCATGTGGGAGTTAAAGACTTCCTCCTAAACAAATACTTGGATGAAAAGAGAGCAGGTTGGATTACTTGTGTCATGGAGTATGACATAGAAATCAAAGTCACCAAGTTATTCGGAGGAAAAGGTTTGTGTGAAAAGCTGATTTTGAGCAAATAAAAGGAAGCATGCAATGAGAAGGAGGTTGTTTTGGCATTGCGGGATAACCATGAGCAAGGATGCACTCAAAAGGAAAATGATGGTGTCCTCACTCCTTGTTGGACCCAAGACATAACAAACTTCCTAAGCAAAGATCTATGCCCTCCAGAGATGAATAAATCCCAAAAGAAGACACTTTAGATTGCAGGTTGTCCCGTATGCCCTTGGTGATGGTGTTTTGTTTAAAAAGGATGTGAATGGAGTGTTGTTGAGGTGCATTGGTACAAATCAGATTCATAGGGTGTTGGAAGAGTTCCACGGTGGATCAGTGGTGGTCATTTTACACAGGTAGTGACGGATCTAAAGATCATGAGGGTTGGCTATTATTGGCCCAAGATTTTTAGTGATTGCTATGCATGGATCAAGAGGTGCAAGAATTGTGAATTCTTCATGGGTAAAGAGAGACTAGCTGCCATTCCATTGCATCCAATTTCAGTTGACCAGCCATTCATGAAATGGGGCTTAGACTTCATTGGAGTCATTAATCCAAATTCAAGCCAAGGGCAAAAATGGATTTTAATAGCAACAGATTACTTCACCAAGTAGACTAAGGCAATAGCACTCAAGGAAGCAAATGAATCTAGTATTCTGGACTTCTATGAGGGAATAACAACTAGATTTATCATACTTGCTATAATAGTATCGAGATAATGCATTGGCATTCGTTGGGTCCAAGGTAATTGAATGGGCTGTCAAAAAATGGGATCTACCTAAGTACTTCATCAAACTATTACCCTCGGGGTAATGGTCGGTGAATGTAAAAACAAGAACTTGTTAAGGATCATTAGGATGATTCTTGATGAAAATCAGAGGTCTTGGCATACCAAGTTGAAATCAGCCTTATGGGCTGATAGGATAACTCCCAAGAGATCTACGAGTAACTACCCATTCAAGCTTGTTTATGGAAGAGAGGTAATTTTCCCATGTCACTTGAGTTTCCAACTTTGGAACTTGTGAAATAGTTGGAGTTATTGGAGTTTGAGCCCATGGAGGTTAGATATGTAGAATTTATGGAGCTCGAGAAATTAGAAATCAGGCATCCCAAGCAATGGAGAAGGATCAAGCTTTGATCAAGAAGACCTTTGATAGAAAGGCCGGGGATAGATCTTTCCAAGTTGGAGATCTAGTGTTAAAATGGGATGCAGACAGAGAAAAACCGGAAGGCATTCAAATTTGATGCCATCTGGAGTGGCCCATACATGGTCACAAAGTGTAAGGACAGCAATGCTTTCCAATTGTCTTCATTGGATGGCGAAGAACTGCAGATTCCAGTCAATGGGATCCATCTAAAGCATTGCTACTGAAAGGAATTCTCCACCTTGTACATATTAGCTTAGGTTTTCATTCCTCCAAGTGCTTGTGCACATTTTTTTGCTATAGATTAGCTTTGCTTTCCCTAAGTGCTTTGGCACAAGCTTGATGTTCTTGGAAATGTGTGTTGCGGGCTTTGCTCCAATCAGGTGATGTGCCACCCTCCATCTTCCTCCTTGTAGTGTTATAATCAGTTGGGGTACCAAGCAGAGAATTTTATGTCTCCATGCCCAATCAATTGTTTTAGGCAACTGGTAACTTCATCCAGTAGGCAGATGACCCCTTTGAGTCGCCAAAATTGTTATCCAAAATGTGCCCCTTGCTCATTTTGTGGCTAACTCCGTTCATTCTTCCCTCTCCTGTTCCTTAGTCATAATTTTTTGTTTTTCAAGCACTCAAGACTTTCTAGAAATGGCACCATTGGATAGATATTTTTCTCAGCTTTCCAGAAAGGTAAAGTTTTCCTCCTAACTCCACGTATTTTTGAAGTTATGGCTCGGTGGAGTTTTTTGGGAAATTTTCCCCTGAAAGGCCCATAGCCAATAAGAAGGTGCCACATGTCCAAGGAAGTGGCGGGGGCCGAAGGCAAACTTGGATTTTTTACCAAGTGTTTGGAAAATTTCAAAAGGAAATATTTAAGCCCCACGAGGCCCGTCGGTGAATCGGATCATGCCACGTGTCCAAAGGGTAAAAAACTAAAAAAACAACTAAGTGTTGGTGCCATGGAAAAATCTCCGGGATAGGCCCATGCCCAACCACATTGTGCCACGTGTCCTATGGCCTCGGACCGGCGGAGAGCGTAGAGGTTAAGTTAAAATTTTGGCAAAATATTTTGTGAGGGTGCAAAGTCAAAATTTTTCCCGCAAATTCTGCATCCGATGGCCTCAGGCCATGTGTCCCCGAGGGTCGGAATGGCGAGTGCGAGGGGAGATTGAGATTTTTTCCCAAAGGCTAAAATCAAAAGAAAAAATGTTTTCCCTCAGGTCCCGCATCCAATGGGAGCCCGCCACATGGCACCGGAGCTTCGGAAGGTGGGGAAAATTTGGAAATTTTCCCAAAGAAAAAATAGAGGAAATTTTAAAAGGAAAAAACCGTCCCCCTAAACACGAGCTAATGGAATCTCACCACGTGTATAGAGTGGCAAAAAACTCAAGACAAGCCCGCAGAAAAAATTTGAAGGGAAAAATCCACATCCGATGGGGTTTTGACATGTGTCCAATGAGAAAAAATGGTCAAACAATGATGGAAAATTTAAAAGGTGATGCCTGACTAATCATAATGTGCCACGTGTCCTCAACTCATTGGCCGGTGGAGGATTTTTGGAAAATTTTCCAATGGCCAAAACGGTGGGGAATAAAGTGTAGAAGGCCCATGCCCAATCAAAACATGCCACGTGGCACCTGGATCGGTGGAGCATGGGGATTTTTGTGAAATTTTCCCAAATGAAAAAGTGTAAACTTTCAAAAATTTTGCCCGAATCCGATTTGTCCTGTTTTTCCTTAAAATTTCAAATGGCCATAACGTTCGATCCAGCTTAGTTTTCACGTTCTTTATATCAACGGAATGCTGGTGAAATTATATACAAGATTCCGGGGTCACTTATATATTTTGATGGAGTTTGGAGAGATAAAATTTAAAAATACCTCGGCACATGGTCGTGAACAAAAATGACGTTTGACCACCATTTTTAATGAAGAATGGCTTGCATTCTCTCCCAAATGGTGAAAAATGTCGGTAGATGGATCTGTAAGGATGCCCATTCTATTTTATTGCATTTTTGTCGGTGTTTGAAGCTCTCCCATGTTTTCCTATGTTTCTCTCTCTGGGGTCGTTTACTTCTGCACCTGTAAAAGCGAGAATAGGCTTATTTTCAAAAAAAGAGACACTTTTCAGCTCTGCAACTTCCCTTTTTCTTCCTTTTGGCAAAATTTGTGGAAATTTTACCTTTCCATGCAATCTGATACCCTTTTTGTCTCTTGGTCACTTTGTGATGCATTGTATTGGATCTGGAATGATAATGTATGCTCTGTGATTAAAATCCCTCAATCCTTTCATATATTTACCATTTTTTCTGATCTTTCATTACATCTTGAGCAATTTGTGCATGCTTTGTGATGTGTTTCCTTTTAGATTGTGTATGTATTGCGGTATTAGGTGTCTCTGCTACTCCTTTAGTGCATCACCTCATTAGCATTAGTCTCATTTTCTTGCATTCCCTATCTTTGTCCCCTTGGAATTTAGAGTAGGAATTAGGAATTTAAACCTCTGCAACTTGTAAGTGATATATCTGATCAGGGGAGTTGAGGAACCAACCTCTAATCTAGAGATTCCTCTCCCATTTTTCAAGTCCCACACTTGGGGAGAGGATTCAATGTTGTGCAATCACACTGGATGTCCAAAAGATTAAAATAGAAGTTTGATCAACATCCAGGGGTGCTGCTGATTTGTAAAAACAATGTTGGCACACCGGTGGGACCTTAGAGGTCTTCATCTTCATTGTAACAAATTGATGTGCATTTGTTGCAAGTTTCTTGCTTAAAAGAGCCCTAAATTGCACATTTGGTGACTCCAAGGAAGAAGAATCAACTGGTTTTAGCAGTGCAGACCTGAAAACTCATGAGAAGAATCACCACAAGGTCAAGAGTTGGAGAAGAAGAGGTGTTGTTTGAGTATCTACAGTTATCTCCAAGAAGAAGGCAAAGAGGGAGGAGAATTCAAAGGTCTCCATCTCCACCAAAAAAACTCTATCAACCCCTCCACCTAGTAGGCATTTCATTCAATCAACAAGGGTTCTAAGGCCAATCAAAATGGCACAAAACAACCCCTATGTCAATTTCACTTGTAGTAGCCCACTTGCTCTTAATGCACAAAATCCAATCCCAGTTGCAGCATTGAAGAACATTCCATACTTTACTGGAGAAAATCAGACCACTCCTAGTGATCATGTTAAGGATATTGCTAATATTTGTACAATCCATGAGATTAATGAGATGCAAATTGCTATCAAATTGCTAGCATCTTCATTCAAAGGGAAAGCTTTACAATGGTTCCAGAGTCTTGCCTTAGGTTTTATCCAAAATTGGAACCAGCTATGTATATCCCTCCATGAGTAGTTTGGAGAAAAGGGAGATAACTTGTCCCTTTTGAAATAGTTGACAACCATCAAGAGAGCTCCCAATGAGTAGCTGACTGACTTCAACTTCAGATTTCAAATGACTTGGGAGAGAATTCCAGTGGCAGTAAGGCCAGTAGTAGAAGGTTTTTTTCTATATTACCTTAAATCTTTAAATTATGATATTTCTATGTTGATTGATCCATGGGAGGCACAACTATTCCCGTTGCTTATAACGCATTGCCATTAGAGCTGAAAATTGTTTGATTCAAGCTGGCAAGATAGCTCCTAGGCCTCCAATGTGATTGTTTCCAAGTTTAGAGAGCCTAAATACTAGTCAAGTGACTATTTTAGCCCCTATTCCCACTCCAAGAAATTAGAATTCAAGTGGAGCTTTTACTTCATCTCCTAGTGCCTCAAATGAACTTCAAGAATTCATGAAGCAATTGAAAAATCTAGGTAATGAACTAGTTACACTCAAGAGGTAGTAAGCCCAAGGTTTTAGACCTCCTTTCCAGCCTCAAGATCAGCCTAATAGGCAGCCATACCAGCCTCAAAGACCACCTAATCCAGTTGTAAATCAAAATCAAACAAGACCTCTTGCCAGCACACCATTTCAGCCCTATAATCCCAATGTTATATCTGCCTCTAAGGCATTAGTGCCGATGCAAAATGACATAGCTCAAGAGTATGATTGGTGTTTCATATGCAATGAACCTCACAACCAATCTATGTGCTTCAATGGTGCCTTAAATCAAGAATTAATGGTGACAACTACTTGTGTGGAGGGTGAAGGTAGTCAAGGAAATAACCAACGATAAGACACATTCTAGCAATAATCAGCTCCAAATGATACCACACTTGTAAATTGGCAGGCAGAATATTTTTGTGGCATGAATCAAACAATTCCCCAAAGTGTTGCAGCCAACACAAGGTCAAAAAGGAGAAATTTGGGTGAAGAACAGCCGTTGGCTCAAAGTAACCCACAATCTTCTATCACTCCACAAATTATTGGCAAACAAAATTCAGTTCTAAACACACAAGGGATACCTAAAACAGCTCCTAGGCCAACTCAAATGTCATTTGTTTTTGCCCATATGTAAGGGATGAATGTGAAGGCCAAGGAAAGCAAAGAGATGCTTCATCTCCATTCAACATCATTGATCAAATGAAGAAGACAAATGTAAACATATCAATGTGGGAATCACTATCTATCCCATGACAAAGAGATTTGCTACAAGCTGCCGTGAAGGACTGGTCAACTTCAAATCGGTAGGTCTAGGTGCAAGAGAAGGTGCTCACAAATGCTACCCAGCCTGAGGGGAATCATGGAGGACAACAAGGTAAGATGTTGAAGCCCCCTCCATTCTATGTTTCATTGATCATTGGAAACCATTTAGTACACAACTGTATGATTGATTCTAGAGCAAGTAGTTCAGTAATGCCCAAGCAAATAGCTAATTAATTGGGAATTTAATATGAGGTCATATCCAAAGGGATAGTGTAATTAGATGGGATAGCAGTAACAACAGTTGGAGTGATAAAGGACTTGAGTCTTACTTTGCATGCATGTCCCAACGTTGTTGTTTTGCAAGATGTCTCAGTAATAGACCTTCCACCACTCTTTTCCCTATGTTTGTCAAGGGATTTCACAGCCAAGATTGGAGGTTACTTATCTACTGATTGGTCACACATGTTGTTTAGAACAAGATATGGAACCAAGGCCACAATCAGATCTGAACCTATTGCAAACTTTCACATTGAGCCTTACACTCCAAGTCAAATCAATACCAATTGTTCAACATTTGATCAAGAGGATTATCCAAGCACTGATGAAGCTGACACCAAGGTTGGAAGCATCCCAGTTTGACTCTTGATGAATGGGCAAGCAAGGTGCATGCTTTTGATCCTTATCAAGAAATAGAAGAATCTGAGCTAGGAGTCTATTGTATGCATGAAGAAAATAAGCCTATTCCTAGCATCACCAAGCCAAACTACAAGGATGACAACAAGGTATGGCAGTTATTTTTGATGGATCGAGGAGCGACAAGGTGCGGGAGGGGGAGCTATTCTTGTTTCACCTCAAGGAGTTAAGTATTACTCAACTTTTATATTTCAGTTTGCATGCTCTAATAACACTATTGAATATGAAGCTTTGATATAAGGATTGCAATGGTCAATCAAGAGAGGATTAAAGAACTTGCAAGTCTTTGGTGACAGTGAGTTAATTGTCAACCAAGCTAAGGGGAAACATGCTGTCAAGAATGATCTGCTCAAATGTTACCAAAATAGGGTGTGGGACCTCATTGAAGATTTTGAGGGCTTTGGCATACAATCCATTCCTAGAAAAGAGAACCAAGTTCTTTGACGAGGCTTGTAGTAGTTGGAGCAGCCTTTGATGTTGTTGAAAGCATCCAAAAAGACAAGGTACAACCAAACATCCATGTGATTGTAAAGCCTTAATGCTAGAAAATAATGTAAGTTGGCAAGTGTTTGAAAATGATCAACAAATCATCCATTTCTTGCAAGAAGAGGCTAAGTTCTCAGCTAAGAATTAGGAAAAGTTGGAGTAGCAGTATGGTGACCAAGTGGTACAGCTAAGAACCAACAAAATACCAAAGGGACTTATTACTTTGGAGTCCATTTTCAATCCTAATGATGAGTTTAGGAAGGAGAAAGAAAACATCCAAGTCAAGGAGAAGATTCGGTGTCCATCTTTGTGGAAGAAGGCAAATCACTCCAAGTTGGTAAAGTGACAAGCGAGAAAGAAAGGTATGAGTTCATACAGTTTGTCAAGAATTCCTTGATGTGTTTGCTTGGAGCTATAAAGATTTGAAAGGTTTCAATCCCAGTTAGCTCAACATACCATTGAATTAGATCCAAGTACTAAACCCATTAGACAAAACAAAGGGCATTCAATCCACACATGGAGCCTCTCATGAGAAAGGAATTCAATAAGTTATTAGAGTCAAGATTCATATTCCCTATCAAGCATTATAGTTGGGTGGCCAACTTGGTTCCAGTTAGAAAGAAGAGTGGGGAAATCAGATTGTGTGTTGAATTCAGAGAGATTTGAATAGAGCATCTCTCAAGGATCATTATCCACTTCCTTCCATTGAGAAGATTTTAGAAGTTGTTCTTTGGCTCGACGAGGTTTTTATTACTTGATGGCTATTCGAGTATGCAATCAGATTATGGTGAAAGAAGAATATCAGTTCAAGACAACCTTTACAACCAAATGGGAACTTATGCATATAGGAAAATGCCATTTGGGTTGTCCAACGCTGGAGCTACCTTCGAAAGAGCAATGGAAATGGTGTTCAAAGATTTGATTAACAACATGGTGCTGATATATCTTGATGATATCACTGTTTTTTCAAAAATGCAGAAGACCATATCTTTCATTTGAGACAAGTGTTCCAAAGGTGCGAGAAAATTTGGAGTATCCTTGAATCCTAAAAGTGTATTTTTCTAGCCCATGAAGGAAAACTCCTTGGCCACATTATCTCCAAAGAATGATTGGCAATTGATCTAGAAAGAGTTGAAGCCATAACAACACTACCATTGCCAAGCCACAAGAAGGCCCTTCAAAGTTTCTTGGGGAGAATAAATTTTGTTCAGAGGTTTGTCCCAAATTTTACAGCCCTAGTCAATCCTATCACCAAGATGTTGAAGAAAAGCATGGCTTTCAAATGGATAACAAAAGGCAAGGAAAGTTTTGAAGCAATCAAAGAAGCCATCTCTCAAGCCCTAACTCTCGTTAACCTAGATTTCTCCAAGGATTTCATCCTCTATGCATTTGGGGGTGATGATACTATTTCTACAATTTGGGTACAATGAACAAAGACAATGAGGAGTAGCCAGTTGATTTCTTCAGCCATGAGACTAATGCTAATGAGGTGAGATATTCTTTCATTGAGAAGCATATTCTTGTAGTAATCATGAGCTTGAAGAAATTCAAGCATCTAGTTTCAAACAACAAGGTTCAATTGTTGGTTTCTCATGTGGGAGTTAAAGACTTCCTCCTCAACAAAGACTTGAATGAAACAAGAGTAGGTTGGATTACTCGTGTCATGGAGTATGACATAGAAATCAAAGTCACCAAGTTACTCAGAGGAAAAGGTTTGTGTGAGCAGCTGATTTTTGAGTAAACAAAATGAAGCATGCAATGATAAGGAGGTTGTTTTGGCGTTGCAGGACAACCACGAGCAAGGATGCACTCAAAAGGAAAATGATGGTGTCCTCTCTTCTTGCTGGACCCAAGACATAATGCACTTCCTAAGGACAGGTCTATGCCCTCCAGAGATGAACAAGTCCAAAAGAAGACACTTTAGATTGCAAGTTGTCTCGTATGCCCTTGTTGATCGTGTTTTGTTCAAAAAGGATGTGAATGGAGTGTTGTTGAGATGCATTGGTACAAATTAGATTCATAGGGTGCTTGGAAGAGTTCCACGGTGGATCAGCTAGTGGTAATTTTTCACCGAGAGTGATAGTTCTAAAGATCATGAGGGTTGGCTATTATTCACCCAAGAGTTTTGTGATTGTTATGCATGGATCAAGAGGTGCAAGAATTGTGCATTCTTCATGGGTAAAGAGAGACTAGCTGCCCTTCCATTGCATCCAATTTCAGATGACCAACCATTCATGCAATGGGGTTTGGACTTCATTGGAGTCATTAATCAAAATTCAAGCCAAGGGCACAAATGGATTTTAACAGCAACAGATTACTTCACCAATTAGACCGAGGCGGTAGCACTCAAGGAAGCAAATGAATCTAGTATCCTAGACTTCTATGAGGGAATAACAACCAGATTTGGCATACCTACTACAAAAGTATCGGATAATGCATTGGCATTCGTTGAGTTCAAGGTAATGAATGGGTTATAAAAATGGGATCTTCCTAAGTACTTCATCAAACTATTACCCTCAGGGTAATGGCCAGGCTGAATCTACAAACAAGAACTTATTAAGGATCATCAGGAGGAATCTTGATGAAAATCGGAGAGTCTTGGCATACCAAGTTGAAATCAGCCTTATGGGCTGATAGGATAACTCCCAAGAGATCTACAGGTAACTCCCCATTCAAGCTTATTTATGGAAGAGAGGTAATTTTTCCCATGTCACTTGAGTTTCCAACATTGGAACTCCTGAAATAGTTGGAGTTGTTGGAGTTTGAGTCCATGGAGGTTATATATGCAGAATTGATGGAACTCTAAGAAATCAGAAATCAGGCATCCCAAGCAATGGTGGAGGATCAAGCTTTGATCCAGAAGACCTTTGATAGGAAGGCCAGGGATAGATCTTTCCAAGTTGGAGATCTAGTGTTAAAATGGAATGCAGACAGAGCAAAAATGGGAAGGCATTCAAAATTTGATGCCATCTGGAGTGGCTCATACATGGTCACAAAGTGTAAGGACAATAATGCTTTCCAATTGTCTTCATTGAATGGCGAAGAACTATAAATTCTAGTCAATGGGATCCATCTAAAGCATTGCTACTGAAGAGAATTCTCCACCTTGTACATATTAGCTTAGGTTTTCATTCATCCAAGTGCTTGTGCACATTGTTTTGCTATAGATTAGCTTTTCTTTCCCTAAGTGCTTTGGCACAAGCTTGTTGTTTCTGGAAATGTGTGTTAAAGGCTTTACTCTAATCAGGTTATGTGCCACCCTACGTCTTCCTGCTTGTAGTGTTCTAATCAGTTGGGGTACCAAGCAGATAATTTGATGACTCCATGCCCAATGGATTGCTTCAGGAAACTGGTAACTTCATCGACCAGGGAGATGACCCCTCTAAGTCAACAAAATTGTTATCCAAAATGTGCCCCTTGCTCATTTTGTGGCTAACTCCCTTCATTCTTCCCTCTCCTATTCCTCAGTCATAATTTTTTGCTTTTTAGGCACTCAAGACTTTTTGGAAATGGCACTCTTGGATAGATCTTTTCTCGGCTTTCCGAGAAAGGTAAATTTTTCCTCCTAACTCCATGTATTTTTGAAGTTATGGCTCGCGAGTTTTTTGGGAAATTTTCCCCTGAAGGGCTGCTGACCAATAAGATGGTGCCATGTGTCCAAGGAAGTGGCGGGGGTCGGTGGAAAACTTGTATTTTTTACCAAGTGTTTGGCAAAATTTCAAAAGGAAATATTTCACCCATGAGCCCACCGTGCAAATCGGATCGTGCCACGTGTCCAAAGAGGAAAAAATTGAAAAAATGACTAAGTGTTGGCTCCGTGGAAAAATTGCAGGACGAGGCCCACGCCCATCCACATTGTGCCACTTGTCCTATGGCCTCGGACCAGCAGAGCACAGAGGTTAAGTTTAAATTTTGGTGAAATATTTTGTGAGGGCACAAAGTCAAATTTTTTCCTACAAAGTCCACATCCAATGGCCTCAGGCCATGTGTCCCCAGGGGTCGGAACGATGGAGCGCGGGGGGAGATTGGGATTTTTTCCCAAATGCTAAAATCAAAAGAAAAATGTTTTCCCTGGTTCCCACATCCAATGGGAGCCCGCCACATGGCACCGGAGCTTCGGAAGGTGGGGGAAAATTTTGAAATTTTCCCAAAGAAAAAACAGAGAAATTTTAAAAGGAAAAAACCGTCCCCCAAACGTGAGCCAATGGAATCTTGCCACATGTTCGATGGTGGCAAAAAACTCAAGACAAGGCCGCAAAAAAATCGAAGGAAAAAGCCACATCAATGGGGTTTTACCATGTGTCAACGAGAAAAAAATGGTCAAACAGTGATGGAAAATTTAAAAGGAGATGCCCGTAGCTAATCATAACGTGCCACGTGTCCTCAACTCATTGACCCGGTGAGAAATTTTTGGAAAATTTTCCAATGGCCAAAATGGTGGGAAATAAAGCGCAGAAGGCCCGTGCCCAATCAAAACGTGCTTTGCATGGTACCCGAATGGCGGAGCGTGGGGATTTTTTGGGAAATTTTCCTAAATGCAAAAAGTGGAAAATTTCAAAATTTTCACCCGCGATCCATGTTGTCCCTGTTTTTTCCCTAAAATTTCAAATGGCCATAACTTTCAATCTAGACTCAATTTTTCACGTTCTTTACATCAATAGAAAGCTGGTGAAATTATCTATAAGATTCTGGGGTCATTTTTGTATTTTGATGGAGTTTGGAGAGAGAAAATTGAAAAACACCTTTGGCATGTGGTCATGGACAGAAATGACATTTCAACCACCATTTTTAATGAAGAATGGCTCGCATTCTCTCCTAGCATTGTGAAAAATGTCAAGCGATGGACCTATAAGGATGCCCATGTTGTTTTATTGCATTTTTGGTCGTTGGTTGAAGCTCTCACATGTTTTCCCACGTTTCTCTCTCTAGCGTCGTTTAGCACTTTGTAAAAGCTAGAATAGGCTTATTTTTCAAAAAAAGAGACACTTTTCAACTCTGCAACTTCCCTTTTTCTTCCTTTTGGCAAAATTTGTGGAAATTTTACCTTTCCATGCAATACAACACCCTTTTTGCCTCTTGGTCACTGTGATGCATTGTATTGGATCTGGAATGATAATGTATGCTCTGTGATTAAAATCCCTCAATCCTTTCATATATTTACCATTTTCTGATCTTTCATTACATCTTGGGAAATTTGTGCATGCTTTGTCTTTGTGTTTTCTTGTGGATTGTGTATGTATTATAGTATTAAGTTTCTGCTGACTCCTTTGGTGCATCACCTCATTAGCATTAGTCTCATTTTTCTTGCATTCCCTATCTTTTCCCTTGGAATTCGAGTAGGAATTAGGAATTTAAACCTTTGCAACTTGTAAGTGATATATCTAATCGGGGAGTTGAGGAACCAGCCTCTAATATGGAGATTCCTCTCCCATTTTTCAATTCCCACACTTGGGAGAGGATTTAATGTGGTGCAATCACACTTTGGATGTCCAAAAGATCAAACTAGATTTCGATGAACATCCGAGTCTGCTGATTTGCAACAATAGACCCCAAGTAGAAAAAGGAAAAGAGTTTCACAATTGGTTGTAGAGCTTTAGAAGGAATGTGAATCTCATGCAAAACTCTTAACACTTCTGGCATCTGTGCACATATTTGATGGCATCATGCTCTAAAGTGGGCCAAAAATAATCCATCTGATGAATCTTCCAAGCAGTAACATGCCCTTTGAAGTGACTATTGATGCGTAATCACAACACCCTTGAATGTTTGCAACTCGATGGGTTGAAACTCTCAGTGTGATTACATAACATGGATCTTTTCCCAAAGTGTGGGAATTTGTAATCGGAAAGCTCTCCGGATGAAGGTTGGTTCCTATTCCTCTGTTCATATGCACACATTCAAATTGTAGAGGATCTTCTCTAAAACCTACTCTAACTTGGAAAGGAGACAAGGTTAAGAAGATGCAAGAAATTAAACCTAAAATAACAAAGGTGGTGCACCAAAGGAATGTTGAACACCTGCTTTTCCATTAAACACAAACCATTAAAATTGAAATACAACCACCATGCACATATTACCAGGATTGCAATGAGAGATCAGGAAGATGCAATAACAAAATATAGGGTTGAAAATCATCCACATACTTTTTATTGTTGCTCCAAAGCTTTGATATTGTGAATTACAATGGCCAAGAGGCAAGATTGCATTTAAAGTTTAGATGGGAGGTTTGAACTCCACAAATTCACATGCAAACAAGGAATAAGGTAGGGTGTAAAACCAAAATGTCCAACCTTTAGAAAAATTCCCCTCCTTACAATATATAGGAAGAATGACAAAAGGGGGAAGAGAAGAAATTTGAAATCTTCCCTCAACCACCCAAAAAATGAATTAAATGACTCTACTGCAAAAATGATGGGCAAAAAAGGAAGCCCATACCTCATGATGATGTTAGGTGAGAAACCTAGGACACATCAAAAAATGGTGAACTATATTTTTCATTTTTAAGAACTTAGTGGATCTGAAGGTTGACGAGTCATTATGCAAAAATGATGAGCTAGGAGTTCCAAAACTCTAAATGCATGCAACCTTTGAAATACCAAAATTCATACTTTCAGACATTTCCATTTCAGAGATTGAAATGCTATTCATCACCCAAATCACCTTAAGAGTTTTGAAATTCTAAAATTTGAAGTTCTAAAACTCTGAAACTTCTGAACTTGCCATTGATTTCTGCGCATTAACCCGAAACCTCCACGTTGACTTCATCAAATTTTCGAAATCCAAACCCTTTCGGGATTAAGACTTTTAGGATTTTAGACATTTTTGGCACTTTTCTGATATTCTCTTTAAGACTTCTAAAACCCTGAGTCTTGAACCTCTGAAACTCTAAAACAAAAAATTCTAAAATTTTAGACTTTATGGAGTTTTTATATAAGTAACCTGAGAATTTTGGATTTTAGGCTTTTTACTAACTTTTTTATGCATGATTCTCAAAAGCCTTAAAACCCTGAAAGTCTAAAATTTTAGACTTTCAGACTTCAAGATTATAGACTTTACCAATTCATTTCTAGATCCTTCCCAAGATTTCCAAAATCCTAAAAGTCTGAAATTTCAGACTTTGGTGGCCATTTTTTCCATTTTTCACTTTGAGAGTTCCGAAGTCTAAAACCCAAAAGTCCAAAAATTTCAGACTTATGGGGTTTCGGAGTTTGGACATTGCTGACCCATTTTTGTCCTATTTTTCTCCGAAGTGCCAAAAAATGTGAAGTCTAAAATCTTGAGCCTTTCTCCATTCTTCTTCCTCTTAAGCTATGATCTTCTTTGACGTTCTATTGACCATTTATTTCGAAACCTTGCATTTAGTCCAATAGAAGAATCCCACTTCCTGTAAGACCTTCATAACCTCCTTTTGAAATCGAGTGTGAGCATTATGACTAAACCAACCACTCCATTTTCTCTATGCAAGGTCGTGTTTCATGAAATTTTCTTGACACCTAAAAAACTTGGATAATAGGAGAAACTGACCCCCTTGATTTCACTTGAAAGCTTCAATTGTTCCTTGACACATTCATATGTGTTTCTATCTCATCAAGGGTAAGAGAAGAACCAAGTTTCAAGATATTTCATTCCTCCTTCATCCCTATATTAATATCTATAGTCCCTTCAATCAGATAGGTGTTACCCTCTTCAAATCCAGGTGGGTCTTGAGATTATTCTAACTCCTATTCCTCTATCTCATAGATCTCAAGACCTTCCAATGAGGAAAGACATAATGTGTGATCTCCAAAATAGGAGGAAGACTTAGGTCTAAGATAAAATCCTCTCCTATGGTTAGTGGGGTGGAGATTAGTGTATGCATTGATGAATCCTATGATTTCCTCAACATTCTCTACAAATTCCATAGTGGCAATCTCATTTTCAGCCTTGACATATGTCGAATTGGATTAGTTGGCATTCTTTGAACTAGAGGTTTAGGTCTAACCAAAATAGTGAACTCATCTTCTTTTAAATAATCACTTGGATAAAATCGAGAAGATGAAGTAGCTATAGAGTTGGCTAACATGTTTTTCTCATGTGGGATAGCCTCAATAGAAATAAAATCAAAACCTTTGTTAAGTTCAAGCACGATGATCTTATAGAGTTATAGATGTTCCACTCTAGTCTCATAAACTTTTGAGACCTGATTGGTGACAACTTGAGAATCTCCTAGAATCCTAAGGTTACAAACACCTATACTCTTAGCTATCGTACTTGTCACCATTGTTTTTACACTCGAAACTAAGCTTGAAGGTAAAGGCCATAATCTTCCCTTCCAGGGAAGTTTGAATCATGTTTTCCCCATCTAAAAAATGACATTTCACACCATCATTGTTGAGCATCCAATAATTTCTAGGTAAGATAGAGGTTTTATCATCTTTTTTTTCTTCTTCCTTTAACTCTAAAACTTTGACAATGAAACTCTCTTCGTAGCCACTCGCTGAAAGAGAAGCAAGCCGAGAGCGTACCCCATACCCATAGATTCAAATGGAACAAAAATTCGTAGGTCATTTTCCATCAACTCCATGATCTTATTTGTGGTCTTTGTAAATACCATTTAGAATATAGATACTTCATATTTAGGTGAAACACCCCCTTCAATCACCTTAGGGGCTTCTAATTCCATCATAGGAATCAGATTGCATACTAGTGTTGAATCCTTAGGTTTTTTGAACTGATTGGTTAAGAGCTCAAACTCAAAGTGAACATCAAGTTTCTTTTTAAGTTGGCTAGATGAATTTCAAAGAGCTTTGGGTAGCCCCAAGAAATGAAGCCCTTTTCTAGATGCAGGAATCTGACTTCCTGGAAAAGTGTTGAAGGTATTTCCTTCATTCGATGGATCCGTGGTTGACCAAGAATAATATTGTAGTTGGTTTCTAGATCTATAATATAAAAATCGGTTAATACCATCTTCATCCCGAGGGTAACCAGAAGCACTATAGTCTAAATGGACATTGCTTTGACTGTCTTATCCTCTTAGCGTGTTTTGGGTTGAAGAATAATTACTTCATCCATAGCCTGGATTCTAAAGAAACTAGAAATGAAATATGTTGATGGATGCTTCGTCATCTATCATCATGATTTTGACATAGTTGTTGTAAATCCAAACCTCAAGGTATAACACCATCTTCATCTTCGAGGCCAACTCAAAGATTAGTTGGAATTTTAGTCGAATGGACCATCATCTATTTCAAGCTTCTTCATAGGATAGACATCAAAGTCTATGTGATTAACCAAGGCCTCTAAAAGAGGAGTAATGTGAATTAAATTTCCAAGGTACAATGCGCCTAACAAATTCACCTGATGTGGAAGTGAATTCTTCAACAAATCCAAGAAGGAAATGTGAGATAAGGTCTTGGTCAAATCTATAATTAAATCATAGGCCTTCGTGGGTTTGGGAGACACCGGTGTATTGTCCAACAATGAAGGGTAAATAGGAAGATGCTGCAAGGAATATTCACAAGCACATAAGAAGAAAAATCAATACAACTAGACATTTCACTCGAATGAAGCACCTCCTCATCCTCATTCTTATACTTCTTCATGATACAACGAAGAAGTAGTTTCCTTTCCTCTTAGATACCATCAACCATCATCTCTTTCAAGCTTTCCCATAGATAGAGGAGATCAAATTTTATGTGATTAGGGCTGATTTATCCCATAATGGTATTAATTTTTAGATTAAATATTAGGTAAAGCCCCTAAAATTCTATCACGTTTTGTTTGTTTAATAATGAGAGTACAAAAACCTTCTTTACCATTATTTGTAAAGTAGAGATTCAACTTTTGCACTTTCTCCGACTATTAAAATACTACTAAATTTACACTGTTAACTTGGGTTTCACCGTGGTTACACCTTTGGATCTCAAATAATGTGTTTGTACTACTATGCAAGGGAAATGACAAGTTTGAAAGGTTGTTTAGTATGTGTCACTATCCATTTTGTTCTTGATGGATGACCATATGATACTCCAATCCCATTTTATGTATATCCTACAATATAATTGATTGCATTATTATATGTTTCTGATCAAACAGTTCACATGCCATTCTTGTTCTTCCACCTTTGTACCTACTGTAAGATAGGGGTGGTTATTTAGAATATTTTTGGGTTGTTTTTTTCCACTAATTAAATTTATAGGTTACATATCCCAATTAGCATGCCTTATAGTAAACCCCCTATAAATTTATGTTGTCAGATAGGGGCACTACATCTCCCTCCCCTTATAATAACATTGTACTTGATGTGACACAACACCAAGATTAGTTAGATAAATAAAATAGAAGAAAGGGTTCAAGAATGATAATTTTCTTTAGTGCCAAGACCTTGTCGCTAACATGTGATCACAAGGGAATAAAAATTTCATGACATTCTTCAACCATTTAGGTTCTGTGCAGATTGGTACTTTTCTCTCTACCGTAGTGAATCTAAACCAAATTTCATGTAATCATATTCAAACCTATTTGTTAATGTTTTCTCGTAATCATCTTTGATTTTTTTTTTTCTCATAACAAAAAATGGGTTGAATCGATGTTACACAATCATTTTCATGCATTAAGAGTTCTATCTCATTACTTATATTCTTTTACAAATAAATTTTAGTCTTTTGACAAGGTTTTCAACAATGCAATACAACATGAGATCATCCAAGACCTAAAACAATAACATAGACCACTTTATATTTTCATGACAACAACTCAAACAAGACCATTATCCCAAGTAGAGACCGAATCTACAAAAAGTAAGTGTATACACATAACATTCACCACATCATTGTTGAAGAAAACATTATCCAGACACAATTCTATCATGACACAAGAAGATTAGTATACACACCCAATATTACACATGCTACATTGACGAAAATGGTTAAAAGTCCCCTATGATGATTATTATATTTTCTAGCAATGTTTGAGTCCTATTTCCTATTTGTAGTGTATGTTTATGGCTTATTATGCTTTACTTAGTCATTTCCATGTTTTTCTTGCCTTTCCTTATCATTCTGCAATGTTTTTCCTTAGCACTTTACTTTAAGTTATGGAACTGCCACAGTGGTTACACAATCATCAATGTGCCATTACTTACAGTTGTGTAACCGATGGTATACATAGACTAGCAATTCTATTCATTTTAACCAAGACTTCCCAGGTGTGATTTGGACGCATGTTAAATTCTTCCAATTCACCTTTTGCGCACATTTCTTAGTCAAGTTGGTTGTTTATAGGCTTGATAGATGCATACTAAAATCCTCTTCTCCCCTCGATGAGTAATTCATGTTAACTTCCCCTTCTTGTTGTGATGTGGCATCCTTTGGCTACAAAATGGCTTAAACCATTTCCCAGCCTATGTACTATAAAATCCAAGCTTCTTCTTGAAGCATTGGTTGGATATTTTTGTTGTGATTTGAACTATTATGTTTTCATGATCTTTCTACAAGTTACACAACCAAGCATTTTCTCTTGCCTTGTTCTTCTTCTACTTGCATTGCTACCAGATTGTCAATAATCCAATATTTCTCCAACTCCTTCTTCCTTTCTTCTTCTGTATTACCAACAAAAATCCTTAGACTCACATGAACATTGATGTTGGAAAATAAAATGAGGGGACATCAAAGTAAACCACTATCAAATTTACCACAATATTACAAATTCTAGGTTGGGGATGTACTTAAATTTCCTAAAACTTTCTTGAATTCTTTATTTAATTTGTATGCACATTATTGACTAGAGTAACAAGCCATTTTAATTTGAATCGTTGCAATAGTTAGATGATTATTATAGCTTCTATTTCTTCTGTAAAGCTTCTGGTTATAAATAGCTTCCCTACCTATCCCTGTGGGTTTGTCAGGGAAAATTTTCTAGAGGAAAGATTCTATATTTGTTTTAGGAAATTACAATCCATTTAAATTTACAATGTCCATTGAATCATTCTTTACTTCTACTGGGGAAGTTATAGGGGAATAAAAAATTATGAGAATCTTTAATTTCTTCCCATGCCTCTGAGGTAGAACCAAGGATTTACATCCACAATTACATTTTTGAAAATCTTTGATTAATTAGAATAAATTATATTTGTTTCTACATAGATAGATAATCACATTTGGTTATTTATTTATTTAGGTTCTGTTAATTAAATTGTAGAAGTAATTTCTTCATTTCTTTTTTTTTGTTCGTTATTTTATAGAATGTATAAAATCCAAAAAAATAGTTTAATTTAATTAGATTCTTATTTATTGTTGTATTTCCTTGATATAATTGAAAAAGCACAAAACATAGATTAGATTTCCTTTATTTAATTAGTTTTCTTTCTTGCATTCACTTAATTGAATACACATACCATATGACCATTTAGGGACCACAAAAACTGTGAGATGAAGTTTACGATCTATGAGTCCCACATAGCACAAATTATCTTGAGACTGAATTGATATTAGCCTTAAAATTATGGTCTTCTGATCCTAACCACTCCCACTGTCACTATCACACAATTACACGTCCTTAACGAAGATACTGAAAAAGTATACAAATTTTTATAGAACGAGCTTGGGTGTAACTAGTGCCTATTTCCCACTCATTTTTCATATTTATACATTTCCTATAGCATTTCCATGACCTTGTCTTGAAATTTCTATGAGGAAAACAAAGGGAAATTTCCATGCATTCAACAACTAGTTGAGAGATTTTCACACATAGACATTGAAAGACTCTTACTTATGTGTATCCTTCTTGATCATACCATCACACCCATTCAGGTTAAAGAGGATTTTATTTCACTAGATGAGAAGATCTCTTTAGTTCCTATAGAGGACATTAGAATGCCCTAATAATCTAGGAGCATTTTCATGCCATGGACTAGTCCTTGGAGAGGATGCAAGATTATAATGATGTTTTTCTTCAAACTAACATTGCTACCCCTCCATCTACAATGGAAAATATACCCAAAGTGGGGTGGCCTCCTAGAGAATAATTTATAGCAGGACATCAGGTACCTCTTTCCCTTAGTAAGGCTTAGAACATGCCAAAAAAAATACACCATCATATTTGAGCAATGTAATCTTTATGGTGGTAGATAGAGTTAGGGAATTGGATATTTCCCAGTCATCTCATGCTTCATCTCTTTTTGGGAAAGGCAAGGTCCCTTACCATGCTCAAAATCCTATTTATGTGTCTTCTGTGTCATCACCTCCTCCAGTTTACACAAGTGTTCCTTACCCCAAAGATATCCTCATTAGATCGCGCATGTTAGGTATGACCCCTCACACCTCATGTGGATAACCTCAACAACCACCATCTGGAAGTGTGGTCTTAAATTATATCCCAACTAGAAATGTGGCATTCCTTGGTTTTGTGCCTACCACTCCATACTAGAATAATGTCCCCCATATTTGCATATGTATTCCAAATCGTCATAGGGGGACATGTTTTCTTTTCTTGCTCATATGTTCTGCCTCAAGGTATGCCTTATACCTCTATGAATGTTTATGATACACCATATCATCCTCCTATGCCTCCTCTACCTCCCCATCTAGGGTTGTTTATGGTAGAATCCTATCCATTGGGAACATATGTTGAATATCTTAAGGATCCCCTTGATTTTACAATCCAAAGCGTAATGATTCCATGACCGCATCCTGGTTTTCAAAGTTTAAAGAGGGGGAGGACCTCAATATGCATATTAAAACATATGCAACTACCATTAGAGAGCTACTCCCATGGTATGCAGTTGTAGCTAAGATATTTCCCAAGACCCTTGAGGGGATTTCTCTTGATTGATACTACAAGATACCATAAGCGTCGATACATTCATTCAAACAACTTGTTTTTGAGTTTGTAAAGGATTTTGATAAGAACAAACTCTTGTAAATGGGAATAAAAGAATTACTCCATATTAAGAAAGAGCACTGATTCCACCACCTATTTCATTCAAAGATGGCGAAAAGTCCTCTACTACTCCACTAGCACTCCAAACATGGACCAAACACAGATTTGTTAATTATTCCTTCATTTTCTTAACCGAGAAACAAAGGAAGAGTTCAAAAGTTTCCTCTTAGGAGTTATAGGGAGGTTTTATAGGGTTCTCTCTGCATTGACCAAGTGGCAATTGATAGCGGATGGAAAAATTATGACTTAAATGGGAGATTGGTAAACCCCTCTCAGGGTAATTTAAGCTACCCTAACGGTTCAAAAACAATAACCAAGGACCCAAAGTCCTCAATAAGAACCTTGGTGCTAGGACGGATGACATGACTGAATAATCCAAGAAGTCAAACATTGTTAACACTAGCAATGGGAATAATGGTAACAAAAACGTGAATAATAATAATCGAAGGAGTAATAAATTTTCTACTTCCATTAAATCAGTGGACTTCAATCATCCTTCTCCCCCATTTCAACAAGTCCAAGCCCAAACACCAGTTCAATACCCGAGTGATTATACGAAATAGTTCCAATAATAGAATAAAGACCAGAGGCCACCAAACTTTAATCATAATAACCAAAAACAAAATAACAACAAAAATCGTGGGACATAAAAAAACAAAAATAAAATGCCTCATGATTATGACCCTAATTTGTATTGTGGTTTCCATAGGGTCATAGGAAATGATGCTTGTATATATCGTGATTGTAATAAATTTATCAAACGACTTCCATAGGACCAAAGATATCTCTTTGTTGAGATATTTTGACTAATCCTACGGTGCTAACACAAAATGCTCACATGGGGCCCATGTGTCCCCTAAAAATTATAGTCTCATGGTTTTCACAAAATCTCTACTAATGCACCCTAAAACCAAAATCTTAACCCCTATGGAACTAAAAAGGAAACTACCATTGCAAATAATGATAAAGAAGCATCCACTTCATCAAACACAATGGTAGCCCCTCCTTTGGATGGTCAAAATTAGACCAAAGTTGTAGGTTTGGTTGAGTTAGAGACTGAACCTAAGGTTAATGGAAGGACTTATGCTTCTGAGCACCTCTGATACGTGTACAATAAACCTTTGCAACACCATTATTATGATATACAATGGATACCACTTCATTTTCCTGCTCTTTACCTTTTATTATGAGTATTTTTGTCTTGTTTAAGATATTAAAAGTTCCCTTTCTTCTATCCCACTTATGTATCTAAAAATATTTCCTCTTTCACTTGTCCTCTACGTTAAACCCTCTTTTTTCCATTCTCTGTTAGTGTGTAAAAAGGGATTTTTGTCTTTCATTTATGCTACAAACATTTAGAAAAATGGGATTGTACATAGTTATGCAAGTGCTAAGCTTATTTTATTGTGCCTTAGGTGTGTAGATGTAGTGGAAGGAGTACAGACATCCCCCACGTATTTTTCCATCATTTCCTCTAAATTATGATAAAAATAAATGCATTGGAAAATATTAAATATATCCATCAAAACGTTTGTTTCTTTGTTTTTGGTTATTGTTGAAAAGGTCATGATATTCAATGGTATCAGGATATTGGAAAGATGGGTTTGTTGGAGATCTTGAACCTGTAAAAGAAAATGGGACTGTCTAGGGTAAAGCCAAATTTCCATAGGTTGTTCTAGCATGCTTACACACTGTTAAAATGGGATCTTTAAAATAGAGCATAGATTTATACCAAAGCATAATGGAGTTTTGATATGAATCTCTTGTCAGATGTTATATTTGAATATGTCAGGTAGATATGTATGTAAAATGTGGAAACATTAACTTGGCACGTGAACTTTTTGAAAAATTCCTTAAAGGAATGTGGCCTCACAAGGCACACAAACTATTTGTCAGAATGCATCAAACCAATGTAAACTCGTGGAATGTAAGGATTCTAAGATATGCTAAAAAGTGTCTACTAAAAGTTATTTGGAGAGTTTAAGAAAATAATTTTGGAGGGTTTATATTAAGAAGTGACAACCATCAGTGCCGAATGTGAAGGTTTTGCAACGCACACAAACTATTTGATGAAATGTTGAGGAAGCCCGCAAGCTAGCTAAACACCACTCCTTTTCTAGCTCATCAAAAACAAGAATGGGATTATGGATCTACCTCTCTAGTTTTGTTTTCATGTTATGTTGACATATGAGATTATAACTGTTTTTAATTGAGAAAATTATAACATTGATTTTACTTTAATGTTTTGTTTGTATGAACAAATCCTTCCCCCATAAGACTAGAATTTTCCAACTCGATAACATTTCCCGAGTCATGGGGAAAATTTATTAAATTTAAAAAATTATCAAATATATGATTTGGAGTCTATTAATGATGCATTATCTCACATTTAGAATTAGTAAAATGAAGGAGACACCTACTCGTACACTTGTGAGCTCGATTTGAAATTTCCTTGTAAAACTAAACTACGGGTCACAAAAAAATTGGTCGTCACCTCATATCCCTTCCAAGCATATGAAGAATGGTGAGACATAGTCGGTCCTCACTATGAAAATTGGACAATATGTGTTGTAAGTTCATTTAGGGGCATACTTAGCCTACTAGGTGTAGGCATAAGCTGCTAAAACTCAAATTTTCCTTCATGAATGACACTCCCAAAATGAGTTATGTGAATTAGATCCTACTTTCATCTAGTTCCATGAGATCTGGGTATATATGGGAATAGGTTGGAAGTATCCAAAATTTTGTTGGTCACCCATATATAATTTATACAAGACCATTTTGTGGCCAATTGAACTACGTTGAAACAATAATGTAGATTTTAAACTATGACATTTCACCTTGGAGTTACACCTCTAAAATGTGCATCGTGCATATATATTACTATCCTTAATTCATGAGTATTATTTGTTTATATTACTAGAGGTCAGGAGAGACCTTCACCTCTTTCACTTAGCGTTCACCCTTTTTAGAGGTCATTTTGCAACCTATTTTGGCTATTTGAGCTACATTGTGATTTTAATCTTGGGTCATCCTTTTTCCCATCAAGCCACTTCATTTAAAATAAAAAGTTGTTTTGTTTAATAAAGACTCTTGTTTCCATATAATTGAACTCAACATGGTAATGGTATTAATAAATGTCATGCCCATTCCCGGACGAGGGAACCAAACCAGAAATTCCTAACAAATTGGAGTAAATTTTTTTTTTTTAAGTACGACCCAATGTTTCATCTAAACATTCTCATTAAGTAATTTAACTCTTAACGATATAATTTTTAGCCAATTCGCTCAAACATTTATTTCTATTTAATTTTATTTATTTAGCTTCTAATAATTTTCTCACATTTATATATATATATATATATATCTTTGACTAAAACAACCTACAAGAGGAAGATATCTACCCATTCTTTATTAAAATTTCTTTCCCCATTCAAAAGGTTTAATCCCACAATATTACTCATTTTCAAAAGTAAGTAGGGTTTTATTTGAACCCTAGGATCAAATAAATCTGGTCCCTAGATTTTGGAGTCACCCTAAAGTTTGCCCTAATCCTCTAATAGCCATTTTCTTCTCTTTCTCTTTATTCTTTTCCCCCTCTTTCTTTTCATTTTGGATTTGTTGCTTGTTGTAGGTTGTTGGAGTGCTATGAGGACTTTATTTTATATTGAAACCAGCATTGCATAATATGTTTTGAGAGATTCAACCCATAACAAGAGGAGTTTTTTTTTCCCTTATAATTTTTTGGTGCGACCCTTCTTGTAATTTTTTTGATACGATACATATATATATATATATATATATATATATATATATATATAAAATTGTTTTAAATTTTTTTGGTTGCTTTGGAGTGGGGTGGAGCTGGGGAGGAAGCATGAAAGGAGAGGGGTAGCCGGGGTGGAGGAGAATTGCACAAGGGAGACAGACGAGTGGGGCATGGCCGCACGAAGGGGGCAGCAGTCTGTGCGGGAGGGGCACTTTGTGGAGTATAGGGTTTGTGGGGAGTAGCGCCCCACACGGAAAGCAATGCGAGGGGTGGGGGTGTTTGCCCCGCCGCCCCCGCCCCATCGATTTGTATTTATTTATTTATTTCTAATAAATTTTTGTTTAATTCAAATCACGTATATTATATAAAATATATATATGTTATCTATATTTTATAATATATTAAATCGTATGATACTTATATATATATTATATATATATATATATTTATATATTTTATTTTATTTATTTTATTTAAAATTAATACGAGAATAATATATGTATATAGTATATATACATTTAATATACCTTTAACTATGAAAGTTTTATTTTATATATATATATATATATATATATATATATATGTACACACGTAATATATTATTACAAATGATATAAGATATGTATATCTATATTTTTTTAAATTTTTTTTTTTTTTTATAAAACAATATCTACTACATTTCTATGAATATTAAATGAGAAATTCTTTGTACATCTTACGAAAGTTATGTTTTAAGATAAAACTATAAAAGGTGTAATATATCCATTTCACAAGCTATGATAAAAAAAAAAGAAACAATTGTTGTAAGTTGTAAAATAATGAGTTTTAAAGTATATGTTTATTTTATTTTATCAAATCTATGCTCAAACAATTTATTTCTTTATTGTCAAAGAAAGCAGGTGACAATGTAACTCAACTAAGAGGAGAAGCTTGAAAATATATCAAAAGAAGTTGCTACAATGAATACATATTTTGAAATTGATTTTCTAATACAAGTATTCATTAAGTTTTCACAAAACAAGAAAGTGCAAGAGAATAACAGATTTCTTTTCTTGACATAATCCTATCAATGTTGGCAAGGAAACAAAGGCTATGGCAAACAACACCTTCAACACACTATGTTTCTTTTGTAAATATAAATACAAGAGTTACATCAAGATTCAATTAGATAGATCATTTACTACAATACTTCACCTCCACAAGCTTGGGCTATATGTGTGTTAAATCTCAAGTGGCAACTAATCAAAAATTTCTAAGACAAGTCTCCAAGTGATACAAAATGTACAAAATGGAGGGTTTACAAGGAGATGTAACTATTCTCATAACCATATCCAAAGGAGTTACAATACAATAGAGTTTCATAAAGAGAGAAAAGAACAATAAGAGCCCAAAAGGCCACCCACTCCAACTTGAGAGCCAACTTCCATGTCTTCCCAAAACCATGCAAGGAGAAAAAGAGCTTGTTTTCCACCCAACCATAGGCATCATAACATGCCTTTCCCAAGGTTGGGATGCATGCTAGCCTCCCCCAAGCCCATGGAAAAGAGGGAAACTAACCACAACCTGCACAAGAAAGAGGGTGAAGCAACCAAGAACACTTTCACATGGAAACAAAATAAGTATAAATCAAGACTCTAAATTTTCCAAGAAGTAGAACCCATGTTCTACCTCAAAGGTGGGGAAGAGAGGAGAAAGTTCTCCAAAAAAATTATTCCAAATTACTTGCACAAAGCGAAGATCTCCATACCCTCCTTATTGCTCCTAATTTCAATCAAAACCCTCCTTATTCCTCCACCCTTTCTCCAAGTCCTTCTTGGAAGGATTTTCAAACCCCAAAGGGGTTTCCTTACCAAGAATGGGGAAGGAGATTCAAGCCAAATGAATTAACTTCCCCACCTCAACCATTTGAGGGGAAACACTAAGACCCTATAAGGCTTGTCCATCAAGCCTTGAGGATTGAGAGGAAAATTTCCTCTCTTCCCCACAACTCCAAAACTCCATCATGCCATATGATGGAGAGCGTAAAACAAGAAAATAACAACCAAAACCTATACACAACAATAACAAATTCAAACACCCAAATCTAACATCTAAAAGTAAAACAACACAAACAAAAGACATAAGAGCCTACCTCAAGGAAAGATGTCCAAAAGCTCTCCAACTTCCAATTTCTCCACACTTGACTCAAGAAAAATCACAAGCTCCAAATCCCCAAGCATCCAAGCAAGAAGTTCCAAAGAAAAGTCCCTCTCTTTTCCCATGAATGGGAATTTGAAGAGGAGAAAGCAAGAATACTCACAAATTAGGGGTGACATATGTCACCCTCTCCTTCTTCAAGGTCAAAGATGCCAAAACAAAATAGAGAAAAGGTAAAATTATCTTTTTCCGATTCTCCCAAATTTCTCTAAATGTTAGCAAGACAAAATTAGTGAAACTTTTAATAGGCACTCCAATCCACAACCCTTACATGGATGTGACCAAACAAGAGGTAAAAAAGGAGGGAAAAATCCCTCTAGCTTTGAAAATAAGCCCCCTACCCATTAGGAAGGGTCCAGGGGAACTCCCAAGCCAAAAAGGGGTCCCTAAAAATGCCCAAAATAACCTAATTTATAGTTTTGCATTTTTGGTACAAGGGTAGAGGGTGTGAGGACCACCCATGGGTCTCACATGTGACCCTAAACCCTTGTGATTAAGTGACTCATTAAACAAAATCAAAGAAATTAAAGGAAAGTGGGATTATTAACTCCCAAAACAAGTTTAGAAATCCACTAGTAACCCTAAACAAAATTAATAATTCAAAGCACAATACATTACAAAAATTGGGGTCACTTATAGTGCCTAAAACAATAAATATCCTATCCTAAGGCTTCACACAATGATCATGGTTAGGACTTAGCCCGTGGGCTGCTTGTGCAAGATTGTGTAGCTAGCCTAAATCCCACGTTCTCCTGTAAACCTATCACCTACACACTCATTGCACACATTAACCATACCTATCTGATAAAATATAAAACAATGACACAGTAAGATAACAATGAGTTCTAAACTAGCCTAACATCCTACTGAAATCAAAATGTGACAACGTGCACAACTATACTCAATATTTCAAAAGTTAGATAAGATGATAAAGTGACATATAACCATGGAATTCCACATGCAACAATTATCCATCAATATAATTATGTTCCAAACATAGCATCATATCCATTAGTATCCATGACATCATAAGAAAATGTGACAACATAGAATTTAAGCTAAATTGATGCTATACACCTAAATGTCCACTCATGTCTAATAAGATCAAATCTCTAACTATAATGTCTAAGATGTAACCAATCACTATCAACACATGTCTATGTGTAAAGAAACAACAAGCTACTGAGCTATAAAAAGTGTGGGCACTACATCCCCCTCTACTAAAGTTAGACTTCCTCAAGGGTGTTGCATCCTCCCGGTGTAGCTGTTGTCTCGTCGTATCGGTGCCACTATACTCTAACTGGTCCAAGTCTCGACCCCAAAGGGCTAACCTCCGGTGCTCCAGTATGCATACGGGCTCCATTCTCCACTTTCCTCCGTCCTCTACGTGTAATGTTGACCAATCCGAACATGAGAAGCATCGGTACATATCTACGTAGTACGCAAACATGAAAAACATCGTGGGCCCATGCAAGGCATGGTGGAAAATGTAGGTGATAGACAACTAGACCGATGACCTCTAAAATATCAAAAGGCCCCACAAAACAAGGAGATAGCTTAGAACCCTTTCCATAACGGATAGGAATCTTATGTGGATGAACCCTCAAGAAGACCTTGTCACCCACTGAGAAGTGACGATCAATCCTCTTAGTTTCTGCATACGCCTTGTGGAGTGCTCTGTCCTGCTGAAGACGCTGTCTAATCAACACAACCTACTACTCTAAATCCTGAAGGTAGGCTGATCCCAAAATAATCCTGTCATCTAGTCTATCCCAACTCAAAGGTGTCCTGCACGGTCATCCATACAAAGCCTTGTAAGGAGCCATACTAATGGAACTATGATAGCTATTGTTGTAGGCAAACTCAACTAAATGCAAATAATCTTCCCATTTCTTCTGCTGATCCATCACATACATTCTCAACATGTCCTCTAACACCTGATTAACCCTCTTTGTCTACCCATCTGTCTCTGGATGATAAGCTGAACTGAAATTGATCTGAGTACCCAGAGCGGCCTAAAAGAAGTCCAGAAAACTAAAGTGTAGATAGTATCCCTGTCATTGATGATGGTCTTTGGAATCCCATGCAACCTAACAATGTCCTCCATAAATACCTTGGCAATGGCCTGTGCATTATAGGTGACCTTGGTTGGTGAAAAATGCGCAACCTTGGTCAATTTATCCACGGTGACCATAATGGCATCATGATGATAAGATGACATAGGAAGTCTGACTATGAAGTCCATGGAGATCACATCCCATTTCCACTCGGGAATATCATGGGGGTGTAAGAGTCCTGTGGGATGAGAATGCTCTACCTTAACCCTCTGACACTCAAGGCACCGTGTAAAAAAATCTGCTATGTCCCGTCGAGAGACCTAGCCAATAATACAACTCCCTCAGATCGGCATGCATTTTCTTCACTCCTGGATGTGCCGCATATGGGGCTCGATGAGCCTCTATGAGGATGAAGCTACACAAATCACCTAACTTAGGCACATAGATGCACCTATGGAACCGAAGCAAACCATCTGCCTCTAAAACACACCTAGAATATCTACCCTCTAAAGAACCCTATGACTCCAACATCTATCTGGCTCCCTCATAAAATCTATCCTCTGGAAGGTGCTCAAGAATCCTGCCTCTCAAATCACATTTGAAGTGTCAATGAAGCAAGCAAAAGTCATCGTCTACTAAGTGCATCTGCAATAACATTTTCCTTCCCTTTTATATACTAAACCTCCATGTCATATTCACATAAGAACTCCATCCAACGCCATTGACGAGCATTGAGGTTCGGCTATGAGAAGATATGCTTTGCAAGCTATGATGGTTTGTCCTCAAAATGAAAGGTCTACCCAAAAGGAAATGTCACCAACAAACAAGTGCATGAAAAACTGCTACAAGATCTAAGTCATGAGTAGGATAATTAAGCTCGTAGTCTTTGAGCTTACGAGACTCAAAGGTAATAACCCAATGCTCCTACATAAGAACTGCTCCCAAACCCTCTAGTGATGCATCAGTACAAACAAAAAAATCCTCTGTCGGGTCTAGAACTACTAAGATGGGTGTCATGGTTAACCTTTCCTTAAGTAACTGAAAGGCCTGCTCAGGACTTCGTAACCAATCAAACTTCTTTCCTTTCCTCCTACGAAGAGAAGTTATAGGGTGAGCAATCCTAGAAAAATCCTATACGAATATGCGGTAGTACCCTGCTAAACCCATGAAACTCCTTACCTCGATGAATCGATATGGGTGCTTTGGCCAATCCAAGATAGCATGTATCTTAGAGGGATCTACAGAGATACCCTCACCTAAAATGATATGGCCCGAGTATTGAATCTTTGTCTGAAAGAAGCTGCATTTTTCCAAGTTCCCATATAACTTCTGCTCTCTCAAAACCTGAAGTACCTACCTCAAATGCTCCTCATGTTCCTCCTCAGAATGAGAATAAATCAATATTTCATCAAGGAACACTAAGACAAAGCGATCCAAAATGTCCTGAATACTCCATTCATGAGGCTCATGAAGATAGCTAGGGCATTGGTCAAACCAAATGGAACCACTGTGAACTCATAATGCCCATAACATGTGTGAAATGTTGTCTTATGAATGTCTGCATCTGATATGCGCAATTGATGATACCCTAACTTGAGATCAATTTTGGAGAATACTCTCACTCCCCACATCTGATCAAACAAGTCATCAATCCTAGGGAGTGGATAACGGTTCTTTATTGTGACTTTGTTGAGCTGCTGAAGTCTACACAAAGTCTGAGAGAACCATCCTTCTTTTTCACAAATATGACTAGCGCTCCCCAAGGAGATACACTAGGGCGAATGAGACCCTTATCCAACAACTCCTCTAACTGAATCTTGAGCTCATGAAGCTCTAGGGTCATCATCCGATAAGGTGCCCTAGAAACTGGTGTTGATCCAGGTACTAAATCAATGGTGAAATCCACCTCTCTACGGGGTGGTAACCCTGGAAGCTCACCTGGAAATACATCTGCATACTCCTCAAAACTACATGATCATCTAAGGGTGAGTGCTCTGAAGTGCTCTCTGATCAATCATTGATGGTGATAGCAAACAATTGACAACCCTTACACATGCTCCGCTTGAGTTGCTTAGCCGATATCATGTGTAATGAGATATGTCTCTGCATCCCTGATATCACAACTGCACTCCCAAGATCATCCTGACACTCAATGACCTTAATTCTGCAATCCACCTTAGCTCGATGAGTCTCGAGCCAATCCATGCCCAAAACTACCTAGTATGAACCTAGAGGGATGACTTAGAGGTCAAGAGCAGTGGAGAAGGCTCCTAAATCAAGTACGTAACTCTCCACATACGAGTCTATGACGAGTTTGGCCCCAGAAGCCAACTCAACCTGCCAACTATCTGTTTTCCTAGCCACCACTAGCCCACACCGGTCCACTATAGAAGGTGATATAAAGGAATCAGAAGCACCTGAATCAAAAAGTACTGAGAAAGAAATACCCCTGATAGTACATGTCATCTCAATAACTGTGGCTCGATGCTCGGCTTGGCGGTTGTCAGCATGCATATACACGATGAGTGTGTTCTACATCCCCACCGCCTGCTCGGATCTAGCGGATCTCGTGCATCCATGGTATTGGGTTTGTGCGGGCACATGCGCACATAGTGATTAGGAGATCCACAAATAAAAATCCTCACCGTACCCCTCGAGATGGGGTCCCTCATGTACTGCTCGGGTGTGCGACCCTCTACCGGTCCAACACTAGCAGACTACTATGTGCGAGCTGGATGTGCCTCCGAGTTCCTCGCCTCCTATCCCTGGCTCCACCAAAACCACCTCTAGAAACACCTTTTTTAAATCCATGTGTCAATCTGGCCCCCTGATGTGGGTGGCCCTGCAGCTGTGTGCTGTCGCCGCAGGTACGGTGGAGCCCTCGTGGCTGCCGGCGGAGGCCAAAATCCTCCTCTAGGGAGTGGTGCAGTACCTCATGACTTCTGACTCTGAACGGCCTGTATCCTCTCCTGATACTTGCTCTTGTTTCTATCATGGTGCTCCTATGCCTTGGTCCTATTCTCCTCAGCTAAGTAGGCCTTTTCAATGGCCTTCTCAACTGTGGGAGGAGATAGCATCCTAACTTCTCCTGCTATATCTGCATTAAGCCCTCGAATGAACCTGTTAACCTATAATTTCTCATCTTGCAGGTAGTCCACATACTGTAGCATATCTAGGAACCTACTCTCGTACTTTGTGCTACTACGTGTCGATCCTGTCATAAGTCATGAAACTCAATAATCCTCTTCTACACGAAATGCTCTGACATATAACAAACCCCAAACGCTCCTTGAACATCTCCCAAGTCATTGTCTCTCCCAGTCGAGATGGAGCCTTCGCTCCTCATTCCTCCACCAAACGCCTCTTTTTGTGTATCGGAGGAGGTGTATGGTGAACCTTACCTTGTCGTTGCTCTCGTAAGAGTGCAAGCCAAAGAAACTATCCAAGATAAGGAGCCATGACTCAACCCCAAAGCCATCTGTAGAGTCGGTGTAAGTGGGTGGCTGCAAGAAAAGAAGGTCCCTAACCACACTGCCTGTATCTCGATCCTAGCGATGTAGTTTAACAAGCAAAGGGGGTCGCCTATCCTCGAATGGTACCTCAAGACTGTGTGAGCAGCTACGATGGAACGAGGCTACCCTCTCGTGATGAATGGAAGGGCTACGTGACCTCTCCCATTTCGGTGTATCGTGATATAGCGGCTCACGAATGTGCGTCCTCGCCTATCAGCTCCTCGTCTCCATAAGGTATCTCCTCTCTCGCCTCCTACGGTGGTGGTAGACGTTGCTCCACAATGCCTATCAGCTGGTGTAAGGCCTCTAATATCCGAGGCCCAAATTCAGGTGTCGGTTGCTCTGCGTAGGTGCACTACGCCCCATGCCTCTAGCTGATCATCCTCACTTGGGTGCCATCCTGCGCATGGGGTGAGTGAAGAAGTTATTAATTTAAAATTTAATGGTTGCGGATGATTTATTTTAACTATTTATTTTTATTCATTTAGTTATTTTAGTGTTGTTAAAATTACCATTAACTATTTTAATTAGTTGCCCAAAGGGTCAACGTGCAAACCTCACTTTGATACCAAATGTCATGCCCACTCCCGGGACAACGAACCAAACCAGAAATTCATAACAATTTGGGGTAAAAAAATTTTAAGTACGACCTAATGTTTCGCCTAAACATTCTCATTAAGTAATTTAATTCTTAACGATATAATTTTTAGCCAACTCATTAAAACATTTGTTTCTATTTAATTTTATTTATTTAGCTTCTAATAATTTTCTCACATTTAAAAATTATATATATATATATATATATATATATATATATATATTGACTAAAACAACCTACAAGAGAAGATATCTACCCATTCTTTATTAAAAAAAAATTCCCCATTCAAAAGGTTTAATCCCATAATATTACTCATTTTCAAAAGTAAGTAGGGTTTTATTTGAACCCTAGGATCAAATAAATCTGGTCCCTAGATTTTGAGTCACCCTAAAGTTTGCCCTAATCCACTAATAGCCCCTTTTCTTCTCTTTCTCTTTATTCTTTTCCCCCTCTTTCTTTTCATTTTGGATTTGTTGCTTGTTGCGGGTTGTTGGAGTTCTATATGGACTTTCTTTTAGTGTGAAACCAGCATTGCATAATATGTTTTGAGAGATTCAACCCATAACAAGAGGAGTTTTTTTTTCCTTATTATTTTTTGCGCAGACCCTTACTATAATTTTTTTGATACGAAATATATATATATATATATATATATATATATATATTATTTTTTGAATTTGTTTTGGTTGTCGGAGTGGGGTGGAGCTAGGGAGGGAGGCATGAAAGGAGAGGGGCGACCGGCATGGAGGGAGAAGGGCACAGGGGATGCGAGCGAGTGGGCGGTGACCACACGAAGGGGAGGAGCAGGTGTAGGTGGGAGGGGGTGCTTTGTGTGAGTACAAGGTTTGTGGGGGCGAGCGCGCCACTTGCCCCCAGCCCCGAAAGCAATGTAGGGGTGGGGGTTCGGTCCTCCCCCACCAATCTGTATTTAATTGTTTTTACACGTGGAGGGGGGTTCGGCCCTCCCACCCACCGATTTGTATTTATTTTGATTTTTTAATAATTTTTATTTAATTCAAATCATCTATATTATAATATATATATATATATATATGTTATCTATATTTTATAATATATTAAACCGTATGATATATATATATATAGTTATTTATTTTATTTAAAATTAATACGAATAATATATGTATATAGTATATATATACATTTAACATACCTTTAAATATGAAAGTTTTATTTTATACATATATGTACACAGTAATATCTTATTACAAATGATATAACATATGTATATCTATATATATATTTTTAATTTTTTTTTATAAAACAATTTCTACTACATTTCTATGAATATTAAATGAGAAATTCTTTGTACATCTTACGAAAGTTATGTTTTAAGATAAAACTATAAAGGTGTAGTATATCCATTTCACAAGCTATGATAAAAAAAAGAAACAATTGTTGTAAGTTGTAAAATAATGAGTTTAAAGTATATGTTTATTTCATTTTATCAAATCTATGCTCAAACAATTTATTTCTTTATTGCCAAAGAAAGCGGTGACAATGTAACTCAACTAAGAGAAGAAGCTTGAAAATATATCAAAAGAAGATGCTACAATAAATACATATTTTGAAATTGGTTTTCTAATACAAGTATTCATTAAGATTTCACAAACAAGAAAGTGCAAGAAAATAACAGATTTCTTTTCTTGACATAATCCTATCAATGTTGGCAAGGAAACAAAGACTATGGCAAACAACACCTTCAACACACTATGTTTCTTTTGTAAATATAAATACAAGAGATACATCAAGATTCAATTAGATAGATTATTTACTACAATACTTCACTCTAGCCTCCCCAAGCCCATGGGAAAGAGGGCAACTAACCACAAGTTGCACAAGAAAGTGGGTGAAGCAACCAAGAAAACTTTCACATGGATAGAAAATAATTACAAATCAAGACTATAAATTTTACAAGGAGGAGAACCCATGTTCTACCTCAAAGGTGGGGAAGAGAGGAGAAAGTTCTCCAAAAATTTTATTCCAAATTACTTGCACAAAGCAAAGATCTGCATACCCTCCTTATTGCTCCTAATTTCAATCAAAACCCTCCTTATTCCTCCACCCTTTCTCTAAGTCCTTCTTGGAAGGATTTTCAAATCCCAAAGGGGTTTCCTTACCAAGAATGGGAAAGGAGATTCAAGCCAAATGAATCAACTTCCCCACTTTAAAAATTTGAGGGGAAACAGTAAGACCCTACAAGGCTTGTCCATAAAGCCTTGAGGATTGAGAGGAAAATTCCCTCTCTCTTCCCCCACAACTCCAAAACTCCATCATGCCATATGATGGAGGGAGTAAAACAAGCAAACAACAACCAAAATCCATATACAACAATAACAATTTCAAACACCCAATCTAACATCTAAAAGGAAAACAACACAAACAAAAGACATAAGAGCCTACCTCAAGGAAAGCTCTCCAAAAAGCTCTCCAACTTCAAATTTCTCCACTCTTGACTCAAGCAAATCACAAGCTCCAAATCACCCAAGCATCCAAGCAAGAAGTTCCAAAGAAAAAGTCCCTCTCTTTTCCCATGAATGGGAATTTGAAGAGGAGCAAGCAAGAATCCTCACAAATGAGGGGGTGACATGTGTCACCCCTCTCCTTCTTCAAGGTCAAAGATGCCAAAACAAAAGAGAGAAAGGGTAAAATTTTCTTTTTGTCCTCTTCTCCCAAATTCCCTAAATGTTAGCAAGAAAAAATTAGTGAAACTTTTAATAAGCACTCTAATCCACACCCCTTACATGGATGTGACCAAACAAGAGGTAAAAAGGAGGGAAAACTCCCTCTAGCCTTGAAAATAATCCCCCTACCCATTAGTTAGGGTCCAAGGGCTCATTTTTATGTTATGGGAACTCCCAAGCCAAAAAGGGTTTCCAAAAATGCCCAAAATAACCTAATTTCGGGTTTTACATTTTTGGCACAAGGGTAGAGGGTGTGGGGACCACCCATGGGTCTCATATGTGACCCTAAAACCTTGTGATTAAGTGAATCATTAAACAAAATCAAAAAAATTAAAGGAAAGTGGGATTATTAACTCCCAAAACAAATTCACAACTCCATTAGTAACCCTAAACAAAATTAATAATTCAAGGCTTCACACAATGATCATGGCTAGGACTCAGCCTGTGGGCTGCTTGTTCAAGATTGTGTAGCTATCTTGAATCCCATGTTCTCCTGTAAACCTGTCACCTGCACATTCATTGCACACATTAACCATACCTATCTTATAAAATATAAAACAATGACACAACAAGATAACAATGTGTTCTATACTAGCCTAACATCCTACTCAAATCAAAATGTGACAACATGCACAATTATACTCAATATTTCAAAAGTTAGATAAGATGATAAAGTGACATATAACCATGGAATTCCACATGCAACAATTATCCATCAATATAATTATGTTCCAAACATAGCATCATATCCATTAGTATCCATGACATCATAAGAAAATGTGACAACATATAATTTAAGATAAATCGACGCTATACACCTAAATGTCCACTCATGTCTAATAAGATCAAATCTCTAACTATAATGTCTAAGATATAACCAATCACTCAACACATGTCTATGTGTAAAGAAACAACAAGCTACTAAGCTATAAAAAGTGTGGGCACTACAATAAATAGGTTAATGTGAAAGAAATAACAAAATTATTTTCTCTCTCTCTTTCTCTCTAAGACTAAATATTAATAAAATGTGCTATGACATAGAAAGTTAAGGATTTTTCTCTCTTCTTCCCTAACTATGAAAAATTATGGTTATGTAACTGTTATCTCTCGAATGTGCACCCTAAAGAGAGATGGCTATAGGTTTTCTTAGCTTGCACAATTGGTCTCTCTCTTTTGTAGATACAATGGAAACACCTCAGTCTTTGGGTATACATATTTTGAGGTGAATCTCTGTATCAAGGTCGGTTCCTTGTTGATGTATCCTAAATTGATTCTAGGGTTTAAAGGGGTAAAAGATGACTGTAAAATAATTAAAACTAAGGTGATACACCAAATTTGTATGAGGGCTTTGACTGAGTATATGCACAATTGATATGTGAAGGATTTTGATGCACGAGCCAACAATTTTCTACGTAGAATATCTAAGGGAAAAACACTTGGAGGTATTGAGGGAGATTATCACAACAATACTGCTAAGCTAAACATGCACATTAATATCATGTAAAAACTACTGAATTTTGCAATAGGGTAAGATGATTAATCAAGGAATTTACATTCATAAGACTAATAGAAACATACACAAGACTACAGATAATTGGAAAGGCAAAAAATACTTCACATTCAAAGGGAAAATCTGAAAAAAATTGCTTCAGTACCTCTATATCCAAAAATTCCTCCAGCAGTTTTCCCCATGCTTTGCAAAGGCACACAATATATAGCAAAAATAAAATTCACCCTCTTCCTAAAAATAGCCTAAGGCTTGTACTCACCCATGCATTATATTTTTATCCTTTATTTAATAATAGATAAGGAATAAAAATAGAACATGCAATTACAAATAGGCATTAATAGCCTATACTAGAATTGGTCAATTGAAGTTGACTGATATATTTTTTTTGCTAAAAGATTTTGACAAGTCTCTCTCCATGAACATACAACTTTGTCTTCTGTTCTCTGTTATGTCTTCTTATGAAGCATGCAACGAATATATTCTCTTCTTGTGAGTAAATAATTCACACATTTGTCATATTTGTAAGATAAACATCTAATGTGGGGGCCATTGTCCATGTGCACAAGCTAGAATATTGACATCTCCTTCTAAAAGGTCACATGAGTGACACTCTGCAAATCAATTCTAACTCCTTGAAGTGGGGACCACCTTCACTTTACTAGGTTTGGCCACCTTTGTGGACTTTAGCATGACCATAATACATAGTTTTCCACCTTTGTAATGAGTACTATAGTATATAGTTTCCACCCCATAGTTGTCGGCCTTGGCATATTTAAAAATTTACCTTTTCGGTGATAAGCATGTATGATGGAATTTTGCATTATTTGGAAATGACTATAGTTTGGACTTTGAAAGTCAATGCAATGATAATTTATTCAAACGTGGGGTTGGCCCCCTCCCCACGATGACTCACCCCTCAATCATGGTATCGGTGGCATTCTAACCTGGGTTGAGTTTGCTTTGAAAAATGGTGAAGATCTCGGGCCGTCGATCTCTGTACTAATTGATCACAAACCATCGATCTTGAACCTATGGTTAGGGTTTTTAACTTGGCATTTAAGGTAGTCGGTGGAAACCTAACTGTGGTTACTCACCTTGATCTCTGAGCATGATTATTGACCTTTGATCTGAGTCCTTCTTATCTAAAGTTGTCAATCTTGAACCACAGTTGAGTCATGTTGACTCGTCTCGAGTTTGCATGCATTAAGGTAACTTGAGCCCATAATGATCACTTCATTTGTTTTTTCACTATGCGGGTGAAGCCTCTGAAATTTTTTTCTTGACTCCATTATTTGAAGCTTTTGAGCTTGGTTCCTTTTGCAAAATGGTTTCCTGAACTCTCATGATCTATATTTTCATATGTTTGATCTATTTAGAGCTTCTGAGCGTTTATGGGGTGTTATTGTTGATTATTCAATACTCATCTTTGTTACATTTGGTCTTTGCAATGGCCTCCATGGTGAGTTCTGAAGCTCGATTCTTCTCTATTTTCAGGATCTTTGTGGTCTATTGGCCACCATAGTCATTCTCTTAGAGCTCGGTTCTATGCAACTGTGAATACATACTTGTATGGCTTTGGTTCTTGACCATTTTTGAAAGCTCTGGTTAGAATTCATGGCTCCTTTAATTTCAAGGATTCAGTCATTACCATTTGAACTTCTTTCAACCATGGTTAGAGGTAACTCTAGATTCACCCTTTTATGAATGGCTCAGTAGTATGAATACTCTATTTTTCTTGATATTGATAAGCTTGTGTCACCATAACTTTCTTGGTTATTATTGTTAGCTTTCTTCGAACCGACTATGGAGGGTTTGCTAGATAGTTTACGTTCTGGGTATTCCATATTTTTCTTTGCTATCCCTAGATCTGGATTTTTCATTGAGATTTTATCTGTATATCTTTATGGGCCTGTGTTTTTGTGCACTTAAATGTGGTCATTTTTTTGTTGATATCATTTGAGCTTGAATTCTATTGCTCGTAGTGTTCTCATGATTCCATAAAACTCTAGAAAAACCTTCTGGGTTTGTGTTATCTCTATACTTTGACTTCTTTGACCTTAAAATGGTGACTGTAGGTATATGTTGGTTACAAAATCTACTCATACCCTGATTAAGTGCTTTCAAAAGACAACCCAGAAATTTAATTCTTTGATCAAAAGGTCTCAGATTGTATTTTGTTTTCTGATTTGTGCCTCTAATCAATTGTTAAAAGGATTAGTGAGTTCATTCTCCTGGCCAAATTTGTGTGAATCTTGTCAATGTTGCATTGAATGCCACTTTTGAAGCTTTCAAAAACTTTGGATCTTGAAGAATATCTCAGACCCATTATCTGTATCACAAGATTTGTTACTTGATTATTTTTGACTTTGATGGTTCGTCCCGGGGCCTCCACTTTGTCTAGCTTATGAGAAATTTCCTTTCATTTACTGGACATCATTATCTTGAATATTCTATTTCAATCTCCATTTTATAGAAAATCTCTGGGTATTTGTAATTTTTTAAACTCGTAATACAAAACTTGGTCATTAACTCACTATCAATGCATTCTATGTTTTGTGATCTAAGCTCTGATCTATTCCATGGGACATTTTCCTTTTTCTCATGTTCTTTCAGTTGACTCAAAGATTTTTTCCTTCGATCTTATTATGGGTCTTCACTTGGGAATTTTTGCTTCTTTCTATTGAATTGAATCTACATCTTCTTCTCTACGTTAATAGATCTATCTCCTTCATCCTGTGCATATTTAGATCCAAAATATACTTTGTGCTTTGAAGATTGAAAACTCCTTTTTGCAACTTTGTATTGGACATCATTCTTATTTCAGTTGTGAATAACTTTGAAACATTTGATTATGAGAAATGAAAACTGTAACTGAAAACTGAACTTAAGATGTTTTGTATCTTGTAAGTGGCTTTCTGAAATTGTAAACAATTCTTTATCTGTTGTAACACCATTTTCAGGCATAAGCCTTGATTCAGATGCTTTGTTGAAATACAGTAACTTATTTCTTTTACTTAAATACTTTATTTCCTTGATAGTAGTATTTCTGACATGTTGGAAAATTTGAAACGTTGATTTTTCATGGTGAAGCCCTAGGAAATTTTTTTCTAGAATTCTCTCTTCCATCTATAATAGTTTTATTTTCTGATTCAGAATATAGAACATAACACTTCATGTTTAAAACTAGATAAAAATGAGACATCATAGCTATTTATCTTGATCATGGCATGCTTTACTGCTTTTCTGTATCACTTACTTGATTTAAATAATTCCTTTAAGCATGTAGTAGTTAAAAGTAGCATGATGGAAAGTTGTAAATGTCCATTTTACATGGAGAAGCCCTGTCAAAATTTTCCCAGAATCTTGTCTTCATTCCTTTTCAACTGTAACCTTCTCTTTTTAGCCAAACATCAGCTTTCAAATTCTGCTTCTTCCTTCTATAGCAAACTAAAACATGTATTTCTATCTCCCAGTCTCTCTTCTGGTCTTGAACTTCTTCCACTTCAGAATGGTTATTGAAACCTTGAGTTACATTATTCCTTTTTATGCATGCACTTATGACTTGTTTATTTTTCATTAGTTGTAACCTCTACCTACACACTTAGGAAAATAGTTAGAAAATACTTAGGCTTTTTGGCCTCTCTTATGTCCATGTTTTCTTTTTTTCTTTTCTCTTCCTTCATTCTATCTGAGTGAATAAAGCATGTATGTAGTTTGATATTCAAGTAAATTACATCTCCTGTTATTAGATATTCATATGAATGAATTAGGATAGTCTAGGAATATGAATTGATCCTTGAGCTTGTAACTGATAGTTATTCTTTTCTTCTTTTCAGGTACAATGACTTCTACAATGGAGATGAAGAAGAAGCTGGAAATGGAGATGTTTTCAATCAAAGAAAGAACCCCAAAGCAATGATGGGTTCACTCATAGTCTTTTTCTTTCTCTTTCATACATGTGTACCTTTTATTTCAGTAGCTATACTTTAGTTTTCAGTTACATCCCACGTCTTGTGTGGGAAACATTTGACCTTCCTTTTGAATAAAACATTGAATTATGTATTCCCTTCTTTATTCTAGATTATCTGTATGGATTGTATAATGAACTAAACAATTCAGTAACATAATTAAATGTCTTAATCATGAAGGAAAGAAACATTGATGAGAACTTGTAACATTCAGTAATGAACCCTAATTTTCTAATATCTGTATTTCTGTTTGCTACTTCAAAACTCAACACTTCACCTACTCTGTAATTTTTCATCTTCATCAAGATAACACAATTGTCCTTTGGGGCTTTGTGTTCTTTTGCTGAAGATGACATGAAATTGCAAACTATGTGATCTATTATGTTTTGTGACAGCACACATAACTGTAGATTTCATAATTCAGTAGTAACAAATGATATCCAACTCCCTTAACTTAGGTATACTTCACCAATGCTATACATCGTAACGAAGTTTTGAGTTGCCCATTTCTATACAAGTACAGAAATTGTCAACATTTATGGTGATCCTGTGAGGAAAGCTTCCTACTAGCTTATATACCAATGCCTTGCTCTTGTCCATTGGGCATGGAGTCCAAACATATAACCAAAATCTTCCTTTTTAAAAGGTCCAACACTTTTCAAAATGAACTAAAACTAGGAAAAGATCTAGTAAAACTAGATCATGTGCACGAATGCACTTATTGAATTGAAAAATGATGCAATGCAGGGACTACACTTATTGAAGGGAAATCCTACTCTAATAATCACTGTAAGATATTCAATAATAGTGTTTGAGAAACATACCATTCACGGGAATGGGAAGTTCCTCTCCATTCAGCTTTGAAAGCTGAAAAGCATTATGTTCCTTACTAGCTGAAATCATGTAAGGACCACTCCAGAGTGTATCAAACTTTGAGTGTCTTCTTGGATTTACATGATCAACATCCCATTTTAACACGATATCTCCTTCATTGAAGACTCTAAATTTAGTTTTCTTGTCAAAAGTCTTCTTCATTTGTTTCTGATTCTTTTCCATATTCAAATGAGCTTGATCTCTTAGCTCTTATAATTCCATTAACTCTGTATAACGAACTTGTAATGGTTCATTCTCAAGAAGCTCTATTTGATGCAAAAATTCCAATGTTGGTAACTCAACCGAAATAGGATATATTGCTTCTTTTCCATACACAAGTTTGTATGGTGAATTACCAACTGATCTTTTAGGAGTCACTCTGTCAGCCCAAAGTGTTGAATTCAACATCAGATGCCAAGCTCTTTGATTATCTTTAAGTGTTCTTCTAATGATCCTTAACATATTCTTGTTAGTACTCTCAAGCTAAGCCATTACCTTGTGGGTAATAATTAGATGAAGCACTCAAATAGATTCCATGGTTGACAACCCAATATGTTATCTTTGCACCAAGAAATGCTAGAGCATTGTCTAATATGATAGTTGCTGGAACACTGAATCTACAGACTATTCCTTCATAAAAGAATAGTATCAAAGTTTCATTAGTATCCTTTAAGGATATTGCTTCAGTCCATCGTGTAAAGTAATCTATAGTAGTTAATATCCACTTGTGTCCTTGTGATGAGGGTGGGTTTATCATGCCAATAAATTCAAGACCCCACTACATAAAAGGTTGATCAACTGAAATAGGTCTGTAAAGGTAGCGAAGCTAGACGTTCTTTACCGATAAAGAAAGCACATTTTTACACTTTCTAATCCATTCAAAATAGTCCTTGAATACGCTAGGCCAATATTAACCAACTTTCATAATCTTTAAGGTTGTGGTACATGCTGAGAAGTGACCTCCTACAGGTCCTTTGTGGAATTATAATAATATTTTCTGAATTTTATGATAGTCAACACACCGCAACAAGATTCCATTTATATCTTATTTTAATAACACATTATCAATGAAGATATAAGGTACAACTTGTAATCTGAAATACCTTCATTTATTCTTGTCCATACCTTCTAGATAGGTGTCATGCTATAGATAATTAACCAAATCAGTCATCTATCTTGATTCCTGAATCTCGTGAGTGAGCTCAGTCTGTTGATTTCCTAGTTAACCCATGATTTTTGATAGCTGATACGTAATTTTAGCATGCTATTTTGAATCATCTAGTTTTGTAACTTGTTTTTTTCCATATCAGCAATTAGATGCTCACATAAACCTTTCCCTCGAACCATCTTAGCAACCCAATATCAACATCATACTCCATGACCTTTGTTATCCAGTTTGCTCTTTTCTCATTCAATTATTTATTTAGTAAGAACGCTTTCACACTTAGATGAGAAACAAGAACATGGATTTTATTGTTCAAAGCATATACTTGAAATTATTTAGTGCCTAACTACTAAAAGTACCTATTTTTCAAGAAATGTGTACCTTGTTTCGTAATCATGCAAGCTCTATCCAAAGAAAGTAATAGGTTGTTCAATATTTTCATCATTGACTTGAGTTAATATAGTTGAGATTATTTCAGCTCCTACAAGTGCATACATTGTAAAATCTTTATCAAAATTTGAATTTGCAAGAGTAGGATCTTGAGAGATAGCTTCTTTGATTGATTCAAATCCTTCTCTCCCTTCACTAGTCCAAGTGAAAGTTTTCTCTTTCTTTAGGATAGTTATGAGTGTTTTAACCAATGTTCTAAAATCTAAAAAAATCTTCTAACAAAGTTGATTTTTCCAAGAAAACTTTGTAATGCCTTCTTATGATGGGGCAATGATAGATGTGATATGGCTTCGATCCTAAAAGGATCAATTACTAATCCTTTCTTAGAAACAATATGACCAAGTAGATTACCTTGATGTACTAAAAAGATAGACTTCAAGTGGATTCAAAGATATTCTGAATTGCCTGCACAACTAAAAATTCTGCCTTAAATGCATTAGATGTTCTTCAAAATATTTTGAAAATATAGTAACATCATCTAAATAAACAAGGATGCATTTATTTAATAAGCTGCAAAAATCCATGTCCATTGCACGTTGAAACGTTGTACCAAAATTTGAAAGACCAAAAGGCATCCTTTTGTAAGCATAAGTACCTCACTTAGTGGTAAAGGTTGTTTTATATATATCTTCTTCTCGAATAAAATCTAATTATATCCATTGTAACCGTCTAAAAAAGATAGTCTATCTGAACCTGAGACTGTTCTCAAAATCTAATCCATATTTTGGAGTGGGTAATGATCTTTTAATGAAGCCTTATTAAGATCTCTGAAATCCACACATAGTCTTATTTCACCATTCTTCTTCCTAACAGGAACAAGATTGGCTACCCAAGTTGAATGCTTAACTTGAAAGATAATACTTGACTCAATCAACTTAGATAATTATTTCCTCATTAGAGGTTCTATTTTGGGATTCACGGGCCTCTGTTTCTTCCTAACAGTTTAGAATTTGGCTGCAACTCAATTATATGTTGTGCTAAATTGGGATCAAATCCTTTTAAATCTTGGTATTTCCAAGCAAAAACATCCTTAAATTATTTGCAAAGATCAATAAATGAGTGTTTTTCAGTTGAGGAACATACCTTTCCAAGAAAATGTTTTTTCCCTTCATCAACCAAGATCTCTTCGTAATTATCAGTGTGGGTTGACATTTTAGTCTTGACCTTTCTTAACTGATCGTCAGTGTTGAAGATGTCTTCTAATGTGACTAGACCTTGAGGCAATTTATTTTTCTTCAACTAAATAATTTAGTCACCATATAAGTGTTGTAATTTATCCTGATTAACTATAGAAAACTCATCTTCTTGCTGCAAAACCTGTAGATTTGATCATCACTTTCAAAAACTTGCCAATTTGAATCATTATCAGGTATTGAGGGCCTGATAATTAACTTTATATGAGGCTGGATTTTGTTATTTTCAATCTATTCCAGCACTTCAAAACTAGCCCCAACCGTAATGTAAGTCTGTCTGCATGCTTGTTTTCAGCTCTAGGAATAGACTGAATGTTAATAGCATCAAAATCTTCCATTAAGTGTGAAACTCTATGTCTGTAAGACTTCATTAATGGATTCTTACAAACTTTGAAATTTCCTACTTGGTTGATAACCAACTCAGAGTCACGAAAAATCCATAGCACATTGATACCTCTCTTTCTGGCCCAAAGCAAGCCATGAATTAAAGCTTCATATTCAGCTACATTGCAAGTACATGAAAATTGGAGATTCAATGTTGAGAAATACCTTTCATTCATTGGGGAAGTGAGCATCAAACCTGCTCTCTATCCCTTCTTGTTCTTAGCTCCATTAAAATGAAGCTTCAAATCCCTTCTTTTGAATCTTCTATTTAGGATAGTAAGGGAAGTTGTGTATTTTCTTCATGCATATAATACACAACAAACAGGTGTTCTTCAACTTCCTTACAAGGATCATGAGCATGTTCTTCCACTTTCTTTTCATCCATAAACATGTTAGAAACACCATCTAATGTTGAAACATGAGCTACCTCGTCAAAATCAGACTGATCTAGGGCTGAATAATTAGCCATTGCATTTGAAGAGTGAGGCTTAGTGTGAAATCTGGCCAATGGATCTGAATTTATAATAACTTTGTGTAGATCAATAATTTCCGTGCTTGTTACCTATCCAAGTTAATGTACCAAACTAAACACAAAAACCCTGAAAAACTCAAATGAAATCAATACCTGATAGATAAGACAAGATCCAAAGATGTAGGTGGAAAAGAAAGCCGATGTAGACAAAATGGGCACACACGAGCAATCTTGCAAAGTAGATCCGAGAAACCTACGAGGCACAGATACTTGATAGAAAAAGACAACATTAAAAGATATTTGGGTGGACTACCTGAGAGCGAGTCCAGGAAGTGATAAGCTCCTTCGGCAGATGTCAGTCCACATTTTCAATTAAAGGAAGAAGCATAAATGATAAAAGAATGTAAGTAAATGTCTAGATTTTCTGATTAAAATTGATAGACAAAATGTAAACAGAGATGGATAGAAAGCAATAGAAAACAGGAAATTGTGAAAAAAAATTTTGGTTTGTGTTACCTGATTTTTTTACCTACTTGCAGCTAATCGGCATCGATTGAGTGAATCGGAATTGATTAGGATCAATCGACGTCGATTAGGATATATCAACATCGATTGGGATAGGTTGACGTCGACTAGGGGAAAAATGCGGGAAGGTTGAAAAATGGACGGTGAAGCTAGATCATCATTGCTCGCTAGATTTACTGAGTGTAGGGATACTGACAACGTCCCACCTTTGCTAGATGTAGGAGAAAAGTCACCAAGAGATCGATGGAGGCTCACTATGTTGATGTTGTAGGAGCAGAGTAACGGTACTCCTCTCAGGGATTGATCTGGATGGAATTGCTTTCACTTGATAGAAGATGCTTGGGCTTGATGCTCAAAACTCTCTGTCATTCTTTCTATCTAACCGAACAAAAAATTCTAGCACTTTGTATTTGTAATCGGTGCCGACTAGGTATAATCGGTTCCATTACGAAAAATTGGTGTCGACCGAGTACCATCGGTAACGGCGATCGAGAACAAATTCCCAAAATTTCCAAAGAGGACGTTTTTGGAAAGACGAAAGTGATCCTTCTAACTCAAATACGGGAAATATCCCGCTACATGGTTTGGGGGGAAGGAGAAATAGGGGGGATAGATGGATAGAATAGATATGGGAGGTTAGGAATTGATATGGGGTAGATAAGTGGTTAAGATACATGTAAAAAGTGTAATTAAATAGTTAATATTTAATTATCCATGGGTAAAACACAATGGGGTGTAATAAACTTAGGATAGATGTTTAATTTAATTAACACTCCAAAGTGATAATATAAAGGTGCCCCAGGTTACCTGAGAAGGTAGACGAACGCGGGGGACACTAAATTGGGTAACCAATTTTAGGTGTCTACATTCTACCCCTTTTTGTCGAGTAACTTGCGATAAGCAAAGTTGCAAGACAAAAACAAGGAGTTAGGAAGAAAGGAAGAAAGAAAAGTGATGATGTGATCCCCCTCAAACTAGGGATGGGATGAATCTGAAAGACCAACCGATCCCAAGTTTGAAAAAGGTAGATGAGAATGCAGGATGCCCTAGCTAGATATTTGGAGGGAATCTGATTATTGATGACACGGAAAATAATAAAAAAGGTAGCAACCTAAGAAATGCACATTGGTAGGGCAGACTAGATAGTCTTCGTATGAGACGAAGCGTTAGTACCTACAGACCCATGAGTGGAAGGAAGGCTATAAGATAGTAGCAACTTAAAGAGTGACACATTGGTAGGGGAAACTAGATGGTCTACAAAGCAGACGACGTTAGTGCCTACAGACCCGATGTCTTTAAGTTGCCACACATGTGAGTCACCCATGTGCAGGGAATAGACTTGAAATGGGTGATAATACCACAAATATGTGCCAAAAGGCAACACCTAGGTGATAATAATGATCAGATAAACAAGCCAAGCATCAACACTTTGGCAAAAAGATGAGGAGATGGAAGAAAGTGATGTGGAAAGGAAAAATTACAACCAATCGGCAATGATGGGCCTCAATTGGCGTCGATATAGACAAAGTCAACGTTGACTAAACCAATCGGTGCCGACCATAAAAATCGGTGCCAACTGTACCGAGCCCATATAAATAGGAGAAAGGAAAACATGAACGATTTATTTACTCCACGATGATTGATTTAGAGAGAGTCAAAAATTGATTTTGAGCAACATGGAAGCCTCTGGGAGCAGCCAGAAGCAAAAGAGGACATGACCTGGGGTAAGTGGATCTACCTAAACCTGGTATATAGTTTTATCATTTAAATAACGTATTAGGATGCTAGTTTTTAGGAAAAATTAGATAAATGAGAGGCCAGAGTATTTTGGGCACTCGACTTTTCAATCGGTGTTGATTGGAAAAATCGACGCTGATTAGATTCAATCGGCACTGATTGGAATTTCAATTGACGTCGACTAAATTTGATCGACGTCGATTGAACTCAATCGACACCGATTGGAGTGTTTTGACTTGAGAAAGCAGTATAATGTGTTTTTTGATGTTTGGATTTGGATAAATGAGGAGCTAACACCATCCATGATGTCGTGTGATGTAGGAATGAGAGGCTTTACATATGCGGGATGTTATTCTTGAGATTCTGGAGACCATTCTCCCTGATGTGACTGACATGGATTGGCGTCACCTAGAGCTAGCTAGGCTCGGGGCTTCCATTACTACCGACGGGTGCCTCGAGATGTAGAGTTGATGCAAGCACTAGTACGATGATGGGATAGCAGGACATGCACTTTCTAGTTCAGGACGGGTGAGATGACCATCACCCATGAGGATATATATAGGATCTTGAGGCTGCCGATCACCGAGGATCCAATTGAGATCACTCCACGAGAGCAAAGAACAGAGGGTCCTAGGACAATTGTCTAGAGAGATAGGCGGATGATTCGAGAGATAGTGTCAGGGGTGGTGAGGATAACCTCACATTATAGACGCAGGATGAAGCTAGGACCAGATGGATAACACCGATTCGAGATGGTGATTTCTTATTTTTCTCTACCGGAGCATCGAGGAGGTGGGACATTTCCATTGTTATTACTAGACTGAATTTGTGACATCCTGGAGTTTAGGTAGGTGTTCATGTTTACTGATTCCCTAGTAGCACAGATATATCATGAGCTATGGATGTACACCACAAGTAGGTGGATAAGTATAGATGTTAGCTTTGTGCTCCATTGTTGGGCATATGAGCATATAGCAGTGATCAAGCCATCAGGGCTTCCATGGATGCCAGTAGCAGAGGGGACCCTTGATTATGGATCCTGGTGATGGTGGGTAGACATGGCCCCAAGAGATCTCGTGGAGTGGTATACCGAGCACTTCAGACACTAACACCAAAGCAGGTCATTTGGAGACCGTATCAGGTCTACCCAACATGGGCCGGTCAGGATTCTCACATGGTGGAGCTGAGACGGAGCAGGGTGGTTAGGGGCCGCAGGCCAGATATGTGGGAGCATGTCCCATTTATACATGTACTAAGGCAGTTCGGTTTAGTGCAGACAATCCCGACTACCTACATTGCATATAGGTGAGATAGCAGAGAGATTGATCTACCGATTTTGATCTTGGTAGATCCACTGAGGGAGGCCCCACCTTCCACAGATAGTGATGATGACGTAGGATTAGATGATGGCTACGTGGCATGGTACTCCATAGAGCTACCATGACACCTCCTAGCATCCATAGACGCAGATGAGGAGGACATAGCTATAGTGCTGGAGAGACTAGAGGGAGAGCACGCTGTACTGACACACGCACACCAGGATGCCCTCGACGAGATTAGAGCTCTGACGGAGGAGAGGGATGCACTGATATTAGAGAGAGACACAGCACGTTAGGAGCAAGATACAATGATCCAGCAGAGGGATCACTACCATCGGCACAGAGAGGCCCTTAGGGCCAAATACGGTGATACAGGCACCACTTCAGAGTCTAGGTCACAGGGTGCGGCATCAGGAGGGCCACCACCACCAGCAGCAGCAAAGATCGCCATTACAAGCACCCGGCATGGTGAGTCTAAGCACCTATCAGGCTCTCCTTGCTGAGGTGAGATACTATGAGGACACCTTGGCATAGCATGCCCCTGATGTGCCTCGTTATGGTGCGAGGAGGAGATCAGCAACAACCGCATTTAGTGGTGCATCGGAGGGTGGGAACACCACTAGAGATCAAGGTGGTGGTAAGGCTCTAGTAGGATGTTCTTCTAGCTCGATAGGAGGTGGCCGGAGAGACATCCCGGCTAGAGGAGGGAGGAGGAGATAGTGTCTTCAACCTATCTGATTTTATGATATAGATATGTTTTTTTGTATTGATATACTAATGTAGCCTCGATTTGAAGGATTTTTTGATGTATGATATAGATGGCTTGATTGAAAGCCATCCATTCTTTTTTGTACAGACACACATGTATATATATATTCATCATTTTTGTGTTATGTGATTGTACTTATGCATTTAATTTTGATAGATATGGATAGATGTAGTCTAATTTTGATGGACATAGATAAATATTTTTAGAGGATAGATAGATGTGATGTGATTTGATGTGATTGATAGATTTGATAAACTAAACATGTGTAAGATGTTAATTTAATTTTAATGAGATAGATAGATGGATTCACATGTGTTTTTAATACATGCTTTGATGTGCTTTAGATAAAGTAGACAAGATGAGATAAATGATAGATTTGACTAACATGTTAAATGTCAGTTTAACTGGATGAACAACAAATAATCATGGAAAATGCCCCTTGTGACAGCAAGGGATGTAATGAAATTATCCTTGATTAAAAAAAAAAAAGCAATACACATAGATAGGAAAAAGAATGATAAGTTAGGTTCTCAACCAACCATGAATAGAGACCTTGATAAGAAACCAAAAAGACAATGCACACAAGGCCATATATGAGGTTAAAATAAACCTGACACTAGCTAGTCGCAAACCAGATCGAGGAGGTAGATGGAATGAGAAGTAAGTGTGTATCTCATCAAAATATACAAAGAATAGAATACGTGTGCATATTGGGAAAATACGGTATCCATATGATCGAAAAAAATGTCTTATTTCTCAGCTTCATGATTGTTGTTTTGATAGAAGAGAAAATTTATCAATGCGGGAAGTTTGCTAGACATAGAAAGACTGATTGATACAGGAAGTCTTTCAATGATGCTAAAAAGTGAACAAACTGGCTAAAGAGGAAGTCTGCTACTGCAAAGGTTGATCAATGTGGGAAGCCTTGAAAATTCCATAAAATAAATAGTCATCCTTCAAGGGAGTGGTTTGTATTTTGAATTTGATGATAGCCATCCTTCATGGAATGGTCTATACTTTTGATTTATTTGATAAGGCATGGATAGATGTCATTCGAGGGATTAGTCTATCTTTTAGATTTTTAGGATAGCATTTTTTTTTTTTAAAGAAGCTGAGTTTAGACCTAGATAGATCAGATAGAGGGGAAGAAAATGTATACAAACACATACTCTTTCCCCGAGTAGATTCGATTAAGATAGTCACTTAGGACAGATGAAATAGTGATTAAGGTGTTCCTACCATGAGGAGGAACATATCCATAAGAAAAATTTCATGAGTAGAGCTGCGGTACTCATATTTAAGGTATAGAAAGAAATAATGTGGAGAACCACATAGTTCCAAATCACTTACAAAATATATGATTGGTTGTAGATAGATGAAAGATCTGTTTTTGCGACTAAGATCATGTAAGATAGATATTAACAATAAAAGGGCCTTAGATGCAAGGCATTAAGAGGTTCCATTTCAAGTACACCATCCATGGAAGATAGATGATAAGCCCCAGAGACCCATATTTATGAGTGACTACGTATGGACCAGTCCGCTTAGGAGCAAACTTACCATGCTTTGACTCCTTTCTAGTGTAGTGACATTTTGGTTTTCTTTAAGAACAAGATCACCAACTTTGAAGTCACGATGCTACAAGTGCTTGTTATAATCATGTTTGACACACTCCGAGATAGACTTGATGATGCTCAAGATCATTGAGACACTCGCTCATCAAGAAAATCAAGCTATGCTAGATGATTTTGATGATAGTCCTCATTAGAGACAAATTCTCTAAGAGAGACATGAAGAGATGGGATTTGGACTTCCAAAGGAAGGACAACCTCAAACCCATAGACAATAGAGAAGGGAGTAGCACTAGTAGGAGTACGAATGCTAGTCCGATAAGCCTAGAGAGAAAAAGGGATATGTAAATGCCAATCCCTACTAGCTCGACTAGTTACCTTTGTGAGGATATTACGCAAAGTTTTATTGGAAGCCTCAGCCTAGCCATTAGCTTGGTGATAATACGGAGAAGAAAAGCTGAGTTTGATATTGAATGCATTGCAAAGGTTCTACAAATCAATTTTTTGAAAGATTTACCATTGTTAGTGATGATATTTTGTGGGACACCAAAGCGACAAATGATGTGTTGATAGACAAAATCAACAATGGGTTTAGATTTGGTCGATGAAAGAGGAATAGCTTCCACCCACTTAGTGAAGTATTATGTGGCAGTAATGATAGAGTGATGATGCTTTGTGAAGAGTGGGGATTGATGAGACCGATGAGAGCAAGACCCCATTATGAAAAAGGCCACAAATCTATTGTAGTTTACATATCCTAACTAGGGATATGTGTAAGATTGGAATGTTGTTTGACACTTGACACATCTCTTAGTGTACTCGCAATAGTCTCGATTAAGAGAAGGCCAATAATAACCTAAACGTAAGATGTGGTTAGCTACGGCCAAGCCACTAAAATGTCCACCACAGATACCATCATGGAATTCCTAGATAGCTTTAGATGATTCAGGGGTTTTGAGACACCGAAGCAAAATACCATCAAAATCACATTTGTAAAGGATTACGCCTTAATAGTATAGCAATTAGCGCATAGGATAAAAGATCTTTTGCCATTGGATGTCAGATCTAGAGGGAGCACTGAATGAGATAGATAATAAAAATGTGCTGATACCACTCATCTTGAGTGTTGGTTGTGACGGCGTTGATTGAAGTCAACCTCAAGATGAGAGGGTTGGTCTAAACATTGAACAACCACATAAAGTCACGAGTCTTTGGTAAAAGGTGGAATAAGTGAGGCTAAAGAAGCCATTGTATCTGCGAATCGGTTCACAGTGTGAGGAATAGCTTGGATAGTAAATTTATCAAAATATTGAAGTTAAAAGAAAACGATATCGTGATATTTTTGAAGGATATCATTTTTGCATTGATAGACAATGGTGACTTGATTAATGATCGCCGTTAATCACCAAAGATGTCGATATGGTGAGCACCGAGGTTAATGGCATTTTGAAGACCTAAAACAAGCACTTCATATTTGGCCATATTATTGGTACACTCAAAGTTAAGTTTTGTGCGACAGAGATAGGTGCACCCCAAGGGGGAATCATGAAAAAACCTGCACCTCCCCCTTGTTAACATTTGGACTCGTCAAAGAAGAGTTTTATTTTAAACGAAGAAAGACCAAAATCAATTTGTTGAATGCACTCATCTGGGAATTGAGCAAGGGAATTTTGAATGTCTAGAAGAGGAGTATCAGCTAATTGATCTGCAATGACCTGACCCTTGATAGATTTTTGCGAGATGAACTTGAGATCAAACTCTGTCATGAGCATGAGCCAACGAGTGATACGATCATTGTGATATGGTTTCACATGCATTGTCTTGAGTGGATTGACACTCGTAACAATATAAGTCTTGTGATTAAGGAGGTAGTGACGAAGCTTATAAGTTGCGAAGAAGAGAGCACAACACAATTTTTCAGCTTCAGAATAGCGTGTTTCATACTCATGAAGAGTGTGACTGATATAATAGATGGCTTGTTCTTTATTGTTAGCGTCTCGATGCGAGATCATGGCTCTAGAGCATGGTCACCATAGAAATATAAAGATAGAATGGCTCCCCTCGCGTAGAGGTGTAAGAATAGGTGGAGAAAGAAGATAAGCTTTGAGATCATCAAAGGCCTTTTAGCAACACTCATCCCATTTGAAATTAATATTCTTACGAAGGAGATGATGAAAAGGTTGACAATGGTCTGATAGTTATGAGATAAAATGATGCATTGATTGAAGGTGTCCTTGAAGACCACGGAGCTGTTTTAAGTTAGAAGGGGGAGGCATCTCAAGGATAGCCTTTATTTTTGTGGGATCAACTTCAATGCCCCTAATAGAAAATATAAAGCCTAAGAGTTTACCAGTGAGAATGCCAAACACGCATTTAGATGGATTTAGGTGAAGACAAAAGTGAATGAGCCTCTCAAAGAGAGGTGCAAGAATAAAAAGATGATCCTGATGGTGTTTGGATTTACCGAGGAGATAATTGAAATAATCTTCCATAGTTTTGTGTAAGAGATCATGGAAGATGTAGGTCATTGCTCGCTGATAGGTTTCTCCTGCATTCTTAAGACCGAAAGGCATGACACAATAATAAAAATTCCCTCAAGGGGTTATGAAAGAAGTCTTATGCTGGTCCTCTGGTGTGATGAGAATTTGATTATATCTAGAGAAACCATCCATAAGAGAAAGCATCTCGTGACCTACGGTCAAATCCACGAGTTGATCAACATTAGGTAGAGGGAAATCATCTTTCGGACAAGCGAGATTAAGATCTCGGAAGTCAGTGCAAATTTGAATTTTCCCAGTATTTTTGGTTACTGGTACAACATTTGAAACCCATTGTGGATAGTCGATGGGTTGGATAAAGTTAGTAGAAATCAAGTGTTGCAACTCTTCTTTAACAAGAAGGGCTACATGAGGATGCATTTTATGCAATTTTTGTTTAACCGGTTTGATGACTAGAAGAGTAACGATATTGTAGACCACAATATCAGGATCGAGTCCTGGAATATCTTTGTATGACCAAGTAAAAGCTTGGCAATGGTTGGAAAGAAATGTGATAAAGTCTCCTAACTCCTGTGGAATAAGAGATTGGACAACCTTAAAGATGCAAGGATCTTTAGAAGTCCCTATATTAAGGTCGACGGTGGCTTCATTGAGAAGTGTAGATGTGTTAGAAGGAATGGTTTTAGGAAGATAAGAGTCCTCTGCCCCTAGATAGGTGAGGAAAAAATCATCATCTGTACAAAGGTGGATAGTGTTGACAATGGGAGATTCGTCTCCAATTATTTCAGGAAGACTAATGGTATGGAAGTGGATTCACCATTAGTTTTATAAGTTAATGGACCTATGGAAATGGTATTGACTAAAAAAAGTTAGGCAGATGGAAATGACGTCATCCACATCAAGTGATGCTTCTTACCCAAGCGAGAGAAGATGGTTATTCAATGGAAAGAGACTCATCGAGAATGGTGATGGTGACTTTTGAGAGAGGTTTAAATCCTAAACCCAATTTTTGATGTGGTTTAAGAGTTGGAATGGATGCAAGGTCATGCATACCCTATTCATACTTTCCCAAGCCAAAGCCCTTCCACGTGCATCGATATAAATAAGTATTTATGAATCAAGGATTACAGAAACAATCAAACCCTACCGAATAGGGTTTGGCCCTAGGGGAGAATCGGGTGATAGTGAGGTGTGTCAAGACCACCGTAAATGAAGTTATTCTTTTGATTGGGTAGACCAATGGTGACTATGTGACCAAGACCTGGCTGACATTTAGGTTGTTTGTTTGGTCTACCATACTCATTAGGTTTGAGATGGGCGACAAAAGAGAGAAGGGGAAGCTCTCCTAGCGAAAAAAATTGCAACGTTTCTTCAAGGTTTTGTAAATCGGTAGTTTTTTTGCAGGTATAGAAGAGGATGAAACCTCGTTAGGAGAACAAGCATTCTCCTTTAGAGGGGTAGACCCTGTGGTCATGTCGCATTATGCAGAAGGAAAAGGATCTCCTGGATGAGTATAGATTTTTCCATCATACTAATATTTTAAGCATTGATGGAGGGTTGATGGGACACAATGCATTGTATGAATCCAGGAGCATCTGAGGATCATATTGTAGTGGAATTTCCCTTCAACATTGTAAAAAAACTCGTGAAGTAGTTTCTTACCTACCCGAATGGGAAAGACCATAGTTCCTAAAGTCATCACCAGCTAATCGTTAAATGATCGAAGGGCGAAAGGTGGTGGTGACACTAAATTCTTTAGTAACTTAAGTTGCTTGAATGTGTGAGAGGAAATGACGTAGAGTGTAGAACCACTTTATCGATCATAGTGTGTTTTATCATAGTGTTGTTGATTTGAACTATGATAAAAAGGAAGCCTCTAAATCCTCAGAAGAAAGGGGAGGAATTTCAGAATCCTCAAAGGAAATGGTGGTTGACGGTCTATTCAATCCAACAACCATATTGAAAGGCTGGGGCTCATCTAAATTCACTACAATGAGACGCAGATTATCAATCAGAGTTTGGCGATGTTGTGGAGATGATTGAATGAGATCAAAAAGAGACATTTTGACTGAAGCACGGGTCATTTATTTCATAACACTCTCCTCAATCGACACGGGAATCGAGCTCGGGGTGAAGCACGAATAGAGACCCGAGATCTCAGGGCTAATGAGGAAGAATGAACTCCTTCAGGGGATGTATAAATTACAACTTTGTTGTCGATAGGTTGTAGAAGTGATGGATTATCATACTTGTTGTGCTCTAGTGGTGATATGAATTTTGTTGATTTGAGAAGGTCGAAGACCATCTAGAGTGAAATTAATAGAACTAGAGGCATGAGTAGATCATTGAGGCTCGATGTAGTTGAGATGACAGAGATACTTGTTCCTCCTCCTCTTCCAGGATAAAATCACTTTCTTCCAAAAGAATGTTCATGACAGATTAGAGAGCTTTACATCCCTCGGTGTCATGTCCTAGAGTACTGAGGTGGTAAGCACAAATCAAATCAGATTTGAACCAGGAAGGTTTTACTTATTTAGGATTATAGGGTTTGATTGAAGGAAGAGATATGGATGAATATTGGATAATTTGGTGAAGAATTTCAGTATAGAATCTAGTAGACAAAGATGAGCACAAAGATGACGAAGGTGCCTCTTTCACCTTAGTAGACTCATTGTGGTAAAAGAATCTGCATGTCTGGTTTGACAAAGATTTTTAGGATCGCTTTTTCTTTTCTAGACATCGGAGAAGTAGCCTTGGGCACTTGAGATGGAATTAAGCAAGGCAAAATTGATTTTGGTGGAGGAGGGGCTCCTAATCTAGATTTTGAAGAAGATGAAGATGTGACACATGTTGTGGTCTTTAGGGATGAAGAAGGCTGCTTGGTCAAAACAAATGATGATTTAGATAAGACTGAATTAGATGAGGGAGGAGCTCCCAAAATAGGTCTGATAGGAGAAACAAAAGGTGCCTTGGCTTTTGGTGACAAGGATGATGCTCCTGATAAAAGAGGTGACGCCTTTCTAATGGGTAAATCGACTTTACGAGACACCGGTGAAGAAGGTGTTATAGAAGAAGATGATGGTTTTGATGGTGTTGTAGAAGAAGACACCTTCTTAGTGGATAAATCCAATCTTCTATGAGGCATGGAGAGATATTTTTGAGGGAAAGCACCAAGAGTCTTAATAGTCTGAAATATTGGTTTTCCTTTTTTGGGATGGTGACAACTTCAACCGCATAAGGTGATTGTAACCTTTTTGGGGGAAGGAGATGGTGAGGTACTGAAGATGCAACATTAGACTTTAGTTGTCTCAGTTTAAGTTCAGGAATTGAAAGTGTAGGTTCCTATGCTATTTCTTTAGATTTTTCCTTAATAGGCAAGGTAGCGTTGGTGATGGAAGAAGTGGATGATGAAGAAGTGGTTCCCTGTGAGGAAGATACTTCTTGTATAGTAGTTGTGGGTGTAACTACTATAGGAAAGGAAATAGGAAGAGTCAAAATCGAAGATGCTTCCATTGGTAGAGAAGTTGGTATGACTATAGGTATATTTACCAATGGCATAGTCGCGGCAAAAATGGGAGAAACAGAAGTAGATGTATTCGTAGTGGAAACTTGAAGGGATGTAAATGCCTCAAGCATCGAAAGAATATCTGACGATGAGACAGATGAGGATGACACTGTCTCGACATGGATGGAAGATCAGATAAAGAATCAGAGAGAGATGAATCCATCTCTAACAATGGAGGAAATTTTAAAGATGAATTGTTCGAAGATGGCGGAATCTCATAGATTAACATAGCGGGATGAAGTTCCGATTCAATTGATGTGTTCATATATGGCTTAGGTTTAGAAGAAAATTCTTCAGTAGAGATGAAGCTGATAGTATGAGTGTTTGGTTTTTGAGACCCTGAAGCATCATTGTTCAGGGAATGATTGGGAAAAGGTTGTTTAAAGACATCAAGTGCCTGATTTGGGGGAGTATTTGGGTTGTCCAAAATGAGATTGCCGTTATCGATGAATTTTTGGACAAGATTTTTGAAGGTCTAACATCGTTTAATGTCATGGCCTTTGGTTCTATGATAATGGCAGAAGTCATTTTCCCTATACCAGAATGGTCGTTCTTGGCTTTCATCAAAATTTCTAATAGGGGGAAGTTTGATCATGTGAACTTCCAACATTTTTTCTAAGATGGATGCATATGATTCCCCCAATGAAGTAAAATATCGAGATGATGAGGGTCCTTTTCGAGAAGATGAAAAGTCTCTCCGTGGTGTTTGATTAGAAGTGTTAACAACTTGTGGTGTTTTTAATATGATAGTGTTGGTGGATCCGTGATTCTTGTCTTTGTTAGAAGCGGAAGGGTTTGATTTTGTAAATCGGGAAAAATATGGTTTAGATTTAGAGTGAAGTTTTAACTTCCCTTTTCAATGGCACCGACTCAAGTTTGCATGCCATCGTAAAGGATTCTTCAAATGTGTGAAAGGTTTGGATCCTTAAAGTGGATGAAATATGATTAGCACAAGATCGAGTATTCAACTCGATCTGTTGAGATTGAGGGAGGGAGAAAGAAAATTGATTTATTATACCTCTCCAATGAGTGACAATGTCTACAATAGACTCATCATCGAATTGATGAATGTTATAAAGATCTATAATCGAGATCTTATTTGTGATATTTATTGAAAAAAATTCAACAAACATTTGAGCTAATTGAGAGAAAGAAAACAAGGAGTGTTGGGGAATGTTATTGTACTAGTCTAAAGCAGGCCCTACTAGAGACATAGGGAAAGTACGAAGCATAAGCTTCTGATCTTGGACTATAAGGTATCAAGCATGCTTGAACGCTCGCAGGTGCAGTTGAGGATCCTCCCGACTATGGAATTTTGAGAACTTAGGAAGTTCCCATTGGGGAGGATAAGGCTTAAAAGCCACTGATGGATGAATCGGTTCATTACAAACTTCTTCAAAAGAGTATGAAGGGTGAGCCCCTTTGGTGGAGGCTTCTAGGTATGTGATTTTCTTGAAAAGAATTTTTACGATGTCGATTGAGGAGGAGGCATGTTGGCATGTCCCGCATAAGAAACAAATGGTAGATCTTGTTAAGGCGTTATCGGGGATTCATCTACCGATTAACAGGGATGATAAGAGGAATAACTAGGCATTCTGGTGATGCTCGTGAGGTACTTGTTATGAAGGAGCCTGCGTATATGAACAGGTTGTGAGATAACAAGTGGTTGAGGGAAAGGTTTTTGAATGAAAGATGGAGCCAATGATTGGTCGGCTCCTACACTTATCGATCGAATCGTAAATGGGTTGAGGAACATGGGTGTTGATTTGATTGGACATGGTGGGGAACAAAGTCCGAATGAGGATTTTGACTACTGGATTAGTTATTAAGGGCACCGACACTAGAGGATGGGTAAAGGTCACTGTCGCATAGAGCATTAGAAGAAAGACTAACTGGAAGATGAGAAGAAGGCCCTGACTGACTCATAGAAGGGGGTTGATTCATAGAGAGATATTGACCATGAGACACAATAGATGGCATAGAAGAATTAACAACAATCTGTGAGAGCACGGATGCACCCATCATAGCTAAAGAAGAAGGTCTTTCAAAAGTAGGTTACGGAGTAGCCGAGGTAGCCGCGACACTAGGGATAGGTAAGACCATTTGGGAACCAATTAACATGGTCGGTGGAAGAGAAAAAGGAGGCATAGATGCACCACCCTCTTTTGTGGTTCGAGGTGAGAAAAAGTATGCTAACTATTCTATAAAAGCTTGGGATGGTTCATGAGAATAATCATAAACTTGCTGGATTGGTGGTCCCTGATCAGATATTTGAACAGACTTATGCACTAGATAGTCCATAAGGGCTACCAGGTTGTGATCAAGGAGCACCTGAAATTTAGGATCTCTGTGAGGAACATACTCTATATCAGAAGCAGATGATACCTCTGAAGGACTGGGGGAAGTTAGATGTGATGGGATCACTTTAGAATGATAAAAAGGATTATATGACCAAGATGGGTAACCAACTAACAAAGGGTCCCGAGGAAGATCTCGAGGGGTGCCGAAATATCCACATTAGTGGTGATCTCGAGATGAAGAAGGGGCTAGTTGAGCCTTTTTCTATATTAGAATAACAGGTGATGACCATTATAAACAAGCATAAATATAGAAAAAGGAGATTTTCCTAACTAATGAATAGACAATTCAATTAGTTTGGGTGATTATCTCTTTTAAGTTTTCATGTTTTTAAGAAAGAAAATATTAGGGAAGGCTTTTAGACCAGAACTCGCTCAAATAGCCAAACTAAGGATGGTTTAGGGAATTTTTTTGTGAGGAGTTCCGAAGGAACTTCAAAAAGAAAAGATCGATGTGGCTTGATATAGGTGCCTACCCCACACTTCACACACCACCGTGATAAGGGTGTTTGGTGCATTGCCAATATATACTAGAACTTCGTGAATTTATAGCGCACCGCAGAGAAGCGTGTATGCTCTTCCTCTTGGATGTCACTTCCAAGTAGGCGAGGCCAAGGAGGGAATTTTTTTAAATTCTTAATACCTAGTGATTTTGGCTTTGTGTGCAAGGGTGAAAAATAAAAATAAAATAGTGTCACTACCGATTTTGATCAATTTTCCAACCTATTTAGAAAACTAGATGAAGAACATATAGCATAAATGAAAAAGAAAAAGTTCTTTTTAAGCACTAAAGATGAAGTGTTTGATTTCGATGAAGACAAGTCAAACAAGTTATTTCCCAAATGTGATTAAATTATATTTAAGCACCAAAATTGAAATGTTTGAATGTGATAGAAAACAAATAAACAAGTTCTTTTTAAGTTCTTAAAAAGAGAAAACACCGTATAATGGAAATACCTGTAGATTTAGCTCTCCAAGGTGTGTGGACTTCAAAAGCGCGTTGTTGAGATCTTCCCTTGAACAATCCCGCGAACAAGTAAATTGCTCCACAAGAAAAGGTTAAGCAAACACGCAAACAAATCTAGAAAGATATATCTAGATAATAGTAGAATGAAGATTTCTATTTAAGAAACTAGAAACTTTCAAAGAAATGACAATTCTACACCAAGAGATAAATCAAAGAGTACAGTTTTGAAATCAAATGAAAGATTTACTAATTTTTGAAATAGAAATTGGGATTTAGATTTGCAAGAAAGAAAAAACTTTGACTTTGCAAATTACAAATGAAAGAAGCAAGACCAAAATGAAAGTGCTTAAGGAAAACTGATGAAAATCAATGAAGAAAAAGAACAAAAGCTCAAAACTAGAAAAGAAATGAACTTACCAATAGGAGACTTTGGTTGGGTCCCATCGAGCATGCCAGAATGTAGATCAGAATTTCTACTTGTTACCTATCCATGTTAATGTACCAAAATAAACTCAAAAACCCTAAAAACTCAATTGAAATCAATACATTTGATAGATAAGATAAGATCCAAAGATGTAGGTGTTATCACCAAATCACAGCACCCCTATGTTTATACAAGTGCATATACTTGAACTCACGGTGTGATTGGATAACATGGGTACTATCTCCAAGTTGTGGGACTTGCTACTTGAGATAGACCTCCAGAGAAAGCTGGTTCTTGCTCCTAAACTACTTGCCACAATCTACTCTAATGCAGGGGAAACTAACTATTCTAATCTAAATTTCCAAGGGACCAGGAGAGAGAATGCATAAAATTAAATCCTACACTAAAGCAGTGATACACCAGAAAAGGAGGGTGTGAGACTAGTCTCCAAATGCGTGAAATATAGAAGCAAAGTGCACACTAGAAGAGGTGATGACAGTTGTCCATAATCTAGCAAAATGCATTCACAAAGATATTCCAAGCATACACAATGATAATGGATCCCTGAAAGAACATAATAATAGACACAATATTCTTGTAGAAATATTAAAGGGGCAAGAAGAATGCAAGAAAACACAGCAGGGGAAGATACATCCACAAACTGATATTTTATTGCTTCATGATATGCACAGTTCAATCTATTACAAGATAAGGGCCTGGATCACCATGCAAGGAGTCCACTACAAGGGCCTGCAACACATTGGCTTCACAAAGAAATTTTTACAGAGCTTTGCTATCTGAAAACTCTCTCCTTTACAATGAGCCCAACACTCCAATTTATAGAAAAGATGAGAAGAGAGAGGGGGAAAATGAAAATCCCGAAATCTGTCCTTCAACCACTTGTAAGAGGCATTAAATGGAGTAAAATGATTATATATTACTTACAAAATGCTCCCCATACTATCCCATGTGCTGCAGCAGAGAAAGAATGATGACCATGCCTCTTAATTGCACTCCCAACCACCAAATAAAACACTGTTATGAACCCAGCCACGTTTTCTTAAAAATCTCAATCAATATCTCATCAAATATGAAATTTCTTGATTTTTGTGTGTCGGGATCAGAGCCATGATTCCAATGGTACCAATTTTGTGTGATTTTGTTGAGAAATGCAAAAGTTATGGCCTTCTGAGTGCGGGCAGCTATTTTGGGTCTGGCAGGGGTTTTCTGTCATTTGACGGGAATGAGCATTAACTGACTAGAGCCGAATATGTTTCTTTTAATTAAATATATATACCCTTATTAAAAATAAGAAACCCAGTTTTGTAGCGTAGAGGACATCGTGCTCGTCCCGTAAAGTCCAATTTTGTCAAAATCGAGCTCGGAGTCAAAAGTTATGGCCGTTTGAAGTTTCATAGGTCAAACGTTGACTTTTCTTCCTTCTTTGTCGGCTGCTTGGATTTTCGCGTCCCGCGCATACCTTTGTCCCGGCTGTCCTAGATGAAAAACTCCTGCTTCGGCTGATTCAGGCTTCCTTGTTCCTATTTGCGGTGAAGACACGTGGCAAGATTCCATTCGCTCTCGGCTCTTTCTACTTTTCACTTTCCGCCCCACGTACTTTTGTCCCAACCGTCCCCATTTAAAGTCCCTGTTTCGGCCGAATCGGCCGGTTCACATCCTCCACATACTTTTGGCTCGGATGTCCCAAACTGTTTAGGACAAATCTCTCGAATCGCCCGAAATGGACCGACTTGCTAAACCGCCGATCCGTGTCCCGCGTACATTTTGGCCCGGATGTCCCAAACCTGCAGGGACAAATCTCCGAACCACCCGAAATGGACTAACTTGCGCCAAACTGGCTGATCCATGTCCCGCGCGTACCTTTGGCCCGGATGTCCCAAACCACGTGAAACAAGACCCAAGCAATTTTTTTCCCTCTTCCGGATGATTCGGCTTTTCGCGTCCCACGCGTCCCGATGTCCCAACTGTCCCGATCACCGTGCCTGCCGACTACCCGGTGGCTTTTCACCGGTTCACGCCCTGATGTCCCAACTATCCCAACTACTACGCCGACTAGGACTTAGCTGATTTTCTTCATTTTTTCGGCACCAAGCTTGGCTTTTGCAATTTTTTCACATTTTTAAAACTTACTTGGGTTTTCTTCTTGGATAGGAGAGTTAGAAAGAAGCCGAGGGGACCCCAGAAACATGATTTTTTCCTTGAATCAATATACTTTCTCGGGACTGAATAATCTGATGCATGTTATCAAAATTACCTTGAGGGATGAATTTTGGATAACGAGAGGTGGAAAAGAAAGCCGATGTAGACAAAATGGGTGCACAAAGCAATATTTCAAAGTAGATCTAAGAAACTCCATGAGGCACGTGATACTTGATAGAAAAAGACAATGTTAAAATATATTTGGGTGGACTTCTCGAGAGGCGGGTCCGGGAAGTGATAAGCTCCCTCGGTGGATGTCAGTCCACATTTTCAATTAAAGGAAGAAGCATACATGATAAAATAATGTAAGTAAATGTCTAGATTTTCTGATTAAAAGTGACAGATAGAATGTAAACAGTGGATAGAAAGCAACAAAAAATAGGAAATTGTGAAAACAATGTTGGATTTGTGTTACCTAAGTTCTTTTACCTATCTGCAGGCTGATCGGCGTCGATTGAGTGAATTGGTGTCGATTAGGATCAATCGACATAAATTAGATAGATCGGCGTCGATCGGGATAGGTCAAAGATCGACTAGGGGAAAATTACAGGAAGGTTGAGAAATGGATAGTGAAAGCTAGATCGTCAATGCCCACTGGATCTGTAGGGGCTATAGGGATACTGACAACGTCCCACCTTCACTAGATGTAGGAGTAGAGTTACCAAGAGATTGACATTGGCTCACTATGTTGATGTTGTAGGAACAACGTAATGGTACTCCTCTCAGGGATTGATCTGGACGGAATTGCTTTCGCTTGATAGAAGATGCTCGGGCTTGATGCTCAAAACTCTCTATCATTCTTTTTATCTAACCAGAACTAAAATCTGGCCCCAGTATTTGTAATTGGCGCCGTTCGAAAAATCGGCGTCGACCGAGTACCGATCGGTGCCGATCGACCACCATGCAATTATGAACTAGATGTTCTCCAATAATCAATGACAAATAAAATGGTGGTGGATTCTTGATATCATGAGCATTTAGAACTTTCTGGACCATCCTCTTAACTTCTTTAATGCGGTCTTGTTCAAATGTTCCAAGGACCATGTTTGTCTTCTGAACTTCCTTTTCTGTTTTATTTGAATAAATCTGCTTATCTAGTTCATGAGAGAGTAGATCTTGTTGTCCAGGAATACTTAGAGCATCCCACATTGAGATATTAACATTATGCTTTTTCATTACATCAACAATGTTAAAAGAAGCAACTGTTTTAGAGACGGATTCAACTTTCTTAGAGTAGGCCTTAGCAAAAATTGATTCTCCTTTAGCTGCCTTAGATATCTGAGGTATAAATAGTCTTCTTGGATTAGGTTCTATCTATCTTTGATGGCCTCTATTAACGAGAACACTTGTTTTTTTAGGAACAACATGATTGTTGGTTGACTTTGGGATTGTAGATGTCTTGTCATTGACAGTAGGAAGGATAGGCATTTATGTTGTTTTTTACTTTTAGCAGCTTTCCCTTGAGCCCTAGTAGTGACTATAATGAAATCCTCATTAAAATTGACTAAATTTTGTTCCGGTGCTTTCTGAACATGAGTTTCTTTCTACCCACCCTCCATTTGAGGCATGAACAATGTTTTAGATTGAGGTTGTGCAACAAGATTCAGATTCAAAAAATCATTTGGGCAACTTGCAGCTGCATGAGGTTGATTGTAAAGTTGACACCACTCTTCTGTAGCCATATTACTAGGACTAAAGCGTTAGATGAACTAGGAGACTTTGGGTCAAACTGCCTATTTTGTTGATTCTGTTTATTTTGCTGATAAGGAGCCTGATAGGGTCTTCTAGGTAATGTAATTCTATTCTCAATCAAAGTCAATTTATTTCCCATAGTTTACAAAGCTTTAAATACATCATCTGATGGAGCTACAACAATAGGTTCTATGATTGTAATAGGCTAAGGAATAGGTGCTAAATCTATAAAAAAGTTGGCATTGAAGGCCTTGGTGCCAATTTTCCAACTTGAATAAGACTATTTTTAGCTTAGATAGTGATATCATAGGTTGTTGGGAGTGTCTCTCCCCCATTGATTGAATCATAGTTGAGATATCACTGTTTAATGCCCTAAGATAATAAAGGAAAGCATGATCAACTTGAGGCTTGACACTTGCTGGAATTATTTCCCGATTCTAGCAAAATGGATATTGAAACTAGACATAAAATCATTGGGAGCTCTTTTAATAGTAGACAATTATTCAATAAGAGATAAATGATTTAAATTAAAAGTATTAAAGCTCATATTCATGAGTGATATTATGGAATGCACATAGGGCTTTTTGAGAAAATTTTCACCTAAGTTATCCCATTAGGAATGTCATGGTAAACATTACTAATGACTACCGAAGTAAAGGTCACAAAATTCCTTAGTGGTTAAATAGCCATTTGAAAAAATACATGGTGAAGGAATATCAGGAGGGTTATCAAAACTAGGTCTATTATAAGGTAAAGTATTACCAACTCTTCTCCTTCTAGTAGAATTCAAGGGTAAAGAAATAAACTCAGGAGGAATTCCTCTTACCGATGATCTTGTAGTCACTTTAGGTATGGAACATGTTGCAATACTGATATGAAATCAGCTTTGTGGAGTCACCAAAGATCTTCAAATCTTTAAAATAAATTACTGCAACTTGCTCTCGAAAGTGACTTTGTAACCACTATAAATCTACTGTAGAATTTGTAACTTGCATACAAATCTGATTTTTGGTCCCACCAGGCGTGCCAAAAACTATCATCTCTCAAAAGTGCACCCTGTAGAGAGATGGTTACAAGTTTTCTAAGCTTGCATAATTGATCTCTCTCTTTCGTAGATACAATGGAAACACCTCAGGTCTGTGGGTATACCTATTTTGAGGTGAGTCTCTGGTATCAAGGCCGGTTCCTTGTTTATGTATCCTAAATTTATTCTAGGGTTTAAAGGGGTAAAAGATGACTATAAAATAATTAAAACTAAGGTGATACACCAGATTTGTATGAGGGCTTTGACTAAGTATATGCATAATTGATATGTGAAGGATTTTTGATGCATGAGCCAACAATTTTCTGCAGAATATCTAAGAAAAAAACACTTGGAGGAATTGAGGGAGATTATCACAACAATACTACTAAGCTAAACATGCACATTAATATCATGTAGAAACTACTAAATTTTACAATAGGGTAAGATGATTAATCAGGGAATTTACATTCACAAGACTAATAGAAACATATACAAGACTACAGATAATTGGAAAGGTAAAAAATACTTCACATTCAGAGGGCAAAACTGGAAAAAATTTCTTCAGTACTCCTATATCCAAAAAGTCCTCCATAATTTTTCCCCGTGCTTTACAAAGGCACACAATATATAGCAAAAATAAAATTCACCCTCTTCCTAAAATTAGCCTAAGGCTTGTACTCACCCATGCATTCTATTTTTATCCTTTATTTAATAATAGATAAGGAATAAAAATAGAACATGCAATTACAAATAGCATTAATAGCCTATGATTACAATTGGTCAACTGAAGTTTACTGATCTATTTTTAAGAAAGAGAAGGATGAATAATTTGCTTTAAAAAAGATTGCTTTTAGGCAAGTCTCTCTCCATGAACATGCAACTTTGTCTCCTTCTTTGTTCTGTCTTCTTGTGAAGCATGCAACAAATCAATTCTCTACCTGTGAGTAAATAATTCACACATTTGTAATATTTGCAAGATAAACATCCAATGTGGGGGCCATTGTCCATGTGCACACGCTGTAATATTGACATCTCCTTCCAAAAGGTCACATGAGTGACACTCTACAAATCAATTCTAACTCCTTGAAGTGGGGACCACCTTCACTTTACCAGGTTTGGCCACCTTTGTGGACTTTAGCATGACCATACTACATAGTCTACCACCTTTGTAATGAGTACTATAGTATATAGTTGCCACCCCATAGTTGTCGGCCTTGGCATATTTCAAAATTCACCTTTTCGGTGATAAGCATGTATGATGGCATTTTGCATTATTTAGAAATGACTATAGTTTGGACTTTGAAAGTCAATGCAATGATAATTTATTCAAACATGGGGTCGGTCCCCTCCCCACGATGACTCACCCCTCAATCATGGTCTCCGTGGCTTTCTAACCTGGGTTGATTTGCTTTGAAAAATGGTGAAGATATCAGGTCGTCGATCTCTATACTAACTGATCGCAAACCATCGATCTTGAACCTATGGTTAGGGTTTTTAACTTGGCATTTAAGTAGTCGTGGAAACCTAACTATGGTTACTCACCTTGATCTCTGAGCATGATTATTGACCTTTGATCTGAGTCCTTCTTATCTAAATCATCAATCTTGAACCACGATTGAGTCATGTTGACTCGTCTCTTGAGTTTGCATGCATTAAGGTAACTCGAGCCCATAATGATCACTTCATTTGTTTTTTCACTATGCGGGTGAAGCCTTGGAAAATTATTTTCTTGATGCCATTATTTGAATCTTTGGAGCTTAGTTCCTTCTACAAAATGGTTTCCTAAACTCTCGTGATCTGTATTTTCATATGTTTGATCTATTTAGAGCTTTTGAGGGTTTATGGGGTGTTATTTTCGATTATTCAATACCCGGCTCCATTACGTTTGGTCTTTGCAATGGCCTCCATGGTGAGTTCTAAAGCTTGAATCTTCTCTATTTTTAGGATCTCTATGGTCTATTGACCACCATAGTCATTCTCTTAGAGCTCGATTCTATGCAACTGTGAATACATACTTGTATGACTTTGGTTCTTGACCATTTTTGAAATCTCTGGTTACAATTTGTGGCTCCATTAATTTCAAGGATTTGGTTATTACCGTTTGAACTTGTTTCGACCATGGTTAGAGGTAACTCTAGATTCACCCTTTTATCAATGACCCAGTATTATGAATACTCTATTTTTCTTGATATTTACAAGCTTGTGTCACCATAACTTTCTTGGTTATTATTATTAGCTTTCTTCGAACCGAATATGGAGGGTTTGCTAGATAGTTTACGTTCTGGGTATTCCATATTTTTCTTTGCTATCCCTGGATCTGGATTTTTTCATTGAGATTTTATCTATATATCTTTACGGGTCTACATTTTTGTGCACTTGAATGTGGTCATTTTTTGTTGTTGATATCATTCGAGCTTGAATTCTATTGCTCGTAGTGTTCTCGTGATTCCATAAAACTATGGAAAAACCTTATGGGTCTGCGTTATCTCTATACTTTGACTTCTCTGACCTTAAAATGGTGACTGTAGGTATATGTTGGTTACAAAATCTACTCATACCCTGATTAAGTGAAATTTAATTCTTTCATCGAAAGGCCTCATATTGTATTATGTTTTCTTATTTGTGCCTCTAATCGATTGTTAAAAGGATTAGTGAGTTCATTCTCCTGGCCAAATTTGTGTGAATCTTGTCAATGTTGCATTGAAACACCACTTTTGAAGCTTTCCAAAACTTTGGATCTTGAAGAATATCTCATACCCATTATCTGTATCACAAGATTTGTTACTTTATTATTTTTAACTTTGATGGTTTATCCCGAGGCCTCCACTTTTTCTAGCTTCTGAGAACTTTCCTTTCATTTACTAGACACCATTATCTTGAATATTCTATTTCAATCTCCATTTTATAGAAAAGCTCTGGTATTTGTAATTTTTTTAACTTGTAATACCAAACTTGGTCTGTTAACTCACTATCAATGCATTATGTGTTTTGTGATCTAAGCTCTGATTTATCCCATGGGACATTTTCTTGTTTCTCATGTTCTATCAGTTGACTCAAAGATTTTGTTCCTTCGATCTTATTATGGGTCTTCACTAGGAATTTTTGCTTCTTTCTGTTGAACTAAATATGCACCTTCTTCTCTATGTTAATAGATCTATCTCCTTCATTAATTGCATATTTATATCCAAAATATACTTTGTGCTTTGAAGATTGAAAACTCCTTTCTACAACTCTATACTAGACATCATTCTAATTTCAGTTATGAATAACTTTGAAACATTTGATTATGAGAAATGAAAACTAAAACTTAAAATTGAACTTTAGATGTTTTGTATCTTGTATGTGGCTTTCTGGAAATTGTAAACAATTCTTTATCTGTTGTAACGCCATTTTTAGGCATAAGCCTTGATTTAGATGCTTTGTTGAAATACAATAACTTATTTCTTTTACTTAGATACTTTATTTCCTTGATAGTAGCATTTCTGGCATGTTGGAAAATATGAAACATTGATTTTTCATGGTGAAGCCCTGGCAAACAGTTTCAAGAATTCTCTCTTCTAGCTATAGTAGTTGTATTTTATGATTCAGAATATAGAACATAACACTTCATGTTTGAAGCTAGATAAAAATGAGACATCATAGTTGTTTATCTTGATCATGGCATGCTTTACTACTTTCCTGTATCACTTACTTGATTTAAATAATTCCTTTAAGCATGTAGTAGTTAAAAGCAACATGATGGAAAGTTGTAAATGTTCATTTTACATGGTGAAGCCTTGTCAAAATTTTCCTAGAATCTTCTCTTCATTCCTTTTCAATAGTAACCTTCTCTTTTTAGCCAAACATTAGCTTTCAAATTCAACTTCTTCCTTATTTAGCTAACTAAAACATGTATTTCTATCTCCCAGTGTCTCTTCTTACTGTAACTTCTTCCACTTCAGAACGGTTATTGAAACCTTGAGTTACATTTTTCATTTTTATGCATGCACTTATGACTTGTTTATTTTTCATTGGTCTGCAACCTGTACTTGCACACTTAGGAAAATAGTTAGAAAATACTTAGGCTTATTGGCCTCTCTTATGTCCATGTTTTCTTCTTTTCTTTTCACTTTCTTCATTCTATATGAGTGAATAAAGCATGTATGCAGTTTGATATTCAAGTAAATTACATCTCCGGTTATTAGATATTCATATGAACAAATTAGGACAGTATAGGAATATGAATTGATCCTTGAGCTTGTAACTGATAGTTCTTCTTTTCTTCTTTTCAAGTACAATGGATTCTACAATGGAGATGAAGAAGAAGCTAGAAATGGAGATGTTTTCAATCAAAGAAAGAAACCCAAGGAAAAGATGAGTTCACTCATAGTCCTTTGCTTTCTCATTCATGCATGTGTACCTTTTATTTTAGTAGTTGTATTTTACTTTTTAGTTACATCCCACAGCTTGTGTGGGAAACATTTGACCTTCCTTGTGAATAAAACATTGAATTCTAAAATTGAGTTGTGTATTCCCTTTTGCATTATAGCTTCTCTGTATGGATTGTATAATGAACTAAACAACTCAGTAACATAATTGAATGTCTTAATCATGAAGGAAAGAAACATTGATGAGAACTTGTAACATTTAGTAATGAACCCTATTTTCTTATATCTGTATTTTTGTTTGCTGCTTCAAAACTTAGCACTTCACCTACTTTGTAATTTGTCGTCTTCATCAAGACAACATAGTTGTCCTTTAGAGATTTGTGTTCTTTTGCTAAGGATGGCATGAAATTGTAAACTATGTGATCTGTTATGTTTTGTGATAGCACACATAATTACAGATTTCATTTAATCTTATAACTAATTCAGCAGTAACAATTGATATCCAACTCCCTTAGCTTAGGTATACTTCACCAATGTTATACATCGTAACAAATTTTTGAGTTTCCCATTTCATTACAAGTGAAGAAATGAGCAACAATAACATTGTATGGATGGATGTTTTCTCTCATCTTTTTTCTCTCGCAAAATTCTTAATTCGAATGGAACTAAAAAATGACTAACTATGTTTGGGGGACAAAATAAAATTGTCAAATGTATGATTTCATAACTAGGTAGATGGGGGGTGTGATTTCATGCCAGTTTATTGTTTAAACCATGTTGATGTCGGTAGTAGGCCATGGAAGATGGACATTGTTCTGTGCTCATGAAATGTACTTTATTTATGCACATCCTAACATTATATGTATATCAATAATTGGAAAAAGAAGTTTTCATATCATTTTCTCTAAAAATAATGTGTAGTTGCATTATGATATATTGTTTTAATTTGATAAATGAAGAAGGAAAGTATCAATTCGATTTGTAAAATATCTCCCATGTTAAATGGTATCAAGTTTCATGTAAATCATTCAATCTGAAAAATCTAGAATTTAACATGTAATACTACTCCTAGGAAATAAATGAATTAGTCACTTTAATTAAATGAATTTTCATGTTCTTGTAATTTTTAGAAGAAATAGACTAAATTCTTGTTGACATTTATCAAAAAGTGTGGTTAGGTATTGAATTGTTATGGTTTCATTATACTCCCAAAAAGTGATGGTCTTGGTTAGTTTATTTCCTATTATGATATTTCTTCATGTGTGGTAGAATGGCTAGTTCTAAATCTATCAAAAAGATATTACTTCCTAAATCCATTCCTGTTATATTTTCACCTTGATTATGTTATGATCCATTAAATGAACAACTACTCTATACAAATGGGTAACATCTTTCATTGTGCCTTCATATATGCTTGGCCGCAATTTGGACACAAGTGTCTTAAGTATTTTTTCTGTCTTAAGATGATAAATCCTTGTAATGTAACACGTCATGTTCATATGCTCCATTTTATTTGAGGATCAAGTTTAATATGTGGCGTAATAATCAATTTGTTCTTAGAAATGCTAATATGTAGGTACCTTGTGTATATCCTTATGATCTTTCAATAGTTACACCTAGTTAAGAGTTCCTTGATGTAATGCACAAAAAATTTCACACTAAAAGCCATAGTAAAATTACCAAAAAAATGGCTTTATTTTCTTGCTTCATGACACTACAAGAGCCCAAATATAATAACTTAATGTCACAAGGTACACCAAGCCAAACATGAACCCAAATAGACAACAAAAAACCACTAGATCTCATGATTAACAAACTTACTCACAAGGGATGTACATGTTTCAATAACTTAACCCCACATGAGAATCCTAAGTCTAGTAATATCCTACATATCTAACAATTGCATCTTTGTTATGAATCAATTTAATTATTTATCCTTATAGATTGAAGAGAATTTAACATATAGGACAATATTCTTGTTCCTGAAACTACATCTTAAATACTTTACTTCACATCATTGTCAAAACACAACTATGCTTATGAAATATGTGCTCATACCTCAAGGTTATATGTTTCCCATTTTAATAAAATATTTAAGATCATATGGATGCCCTCCTTAACTCTCATTAGTTTTAATATCATCTTAGGAATTTTATTTTTTTAATCAACATTCAAAGTGCATATTTATTTTGTAACCATCATTTCATAGTTCCCTCTTGATTTCCCATGTCTTAAATTATATTTACTCACATTACATAGATCTCATATTAACATAATTTAAAGAACAATTATTATTTGTGTAACTATTGTTTTTCAATTAGGGATTCAAGACCTCAAAGACTCTAATTAATTTTTCTTAAGAATGTGAAGATTATACAAGGATAAAATCACTAATGACAACCAAAAGAAAGGATATGTTTTATATTGTTTGCATGTTTCCATGGTTTACCTATTTATAAGATCTTGATTTCTTAGATATCCATCCTCTAATAAACAAAAAGTTACACACTTAAGCCATATTCCATTATGTCAATATTTACACCTTTACTACTATGAGTTATACTTTATTCATCTATACTATCAAGCATGGTAAGTTTTCAAATATTAATTACAAATTGAATAAATGTCTACCACATAAGTGATCCTCATGAGGCTCATATTTGAGATGAGAAAGGATGTTGCCAAAGGTAAATCTCTCACACAAAACACATTTTTTTCCTATAAATAGAAAAAGGGGCTAACCTCAAGTTAAGGGAGTGATATTTTTTCCTAGACATAATTTCTATGATTGATTTGTGAATACCTTATTCACCCAAAAATGACCTCGTAAGAGGTACTAGACATCTCTTAACCCTATCTACACAACAAGGTAATCAATATACAAGGAAGTATACTATGAGGTAGAAAGGAAAAGTTCTCCTACAACTTTTCTTACTCCCTTTTCCCGTTCTTCAGACAAATTCTTCCCTAGCAAGAAATTTCTAGCTCTGCCACAGAGTAAGTGGAGTACCCCTGTTAGATTCTTGGTTGAAAGGCCACCACAAAAATCCACATTTTCTCACACATGCATGTACGACACCTGCACCGGTTGAGTAGAGGGACTTAGATTCTCAGAGCATTGGTAAGAAATCCACAAGTTTTTCCACCTTCACAAAATATTTTTACTTATCTCTATGCTAAATGAGGGGGTGGCCAATTTATATGGGCACCCACCTTATCTCTAAGATAGATTGATAGCACCTACACCCAAAATACAACCGTAAGGTTTGAAAATTCAAAAAAATCAAATATTGAAAAAATCAGAAAGAAGATTTCATGAAATTTTGTTGCTGAAAGATACAATGTCAAATTATTACACGTGACCTTTCATATTCCATGAAATCCTCTTGTATTTCCACTACCATAATTTCCAAAAGCTGGCCAAAAGAAGATACACTAGTTTCAACAGGTCGAGATGTGTTCAAAAAAATCAGCAAGAATGAATTAGAGATAATCCATTCTTTTTCTCTCAAGCCTCATCTCCATCTAGCTCTTTAAACAATTCACCTAGAAATCCTATCCAAAATTCGGTTGATACTTCCCCTTCAAATTCTCCAATTTTTTAACCACAATTAAGCATCAAGTTCGTGGAAGAAGAAGAATTTGTAGAAGCAAGAGTTGAAATAGAATTAAAATAAATAATGGATGATGAAGAAGAAATACCTCAACATATTATTACATGGGGAAGGAATACAATCCCACTTGCTCTTGAACCCCCTCTTCATGATCTACCAATGAGTTCCCACAAGAACTTCCCAAAGTTAAAAGGTGACAACAAACAACACCCAGATGAAAACATCATTGCTTTCATGATATCATGTGGAATTCTTAGTGTCCAACATTAAGACATTGTTATGAGATTGTTCATGGAGTCGCTCCAAGAAAAACAAACAGAATGGTTTTACCTCCTACATGCCCGGTCCATAATAGGTTGGAATGACATCAAGGATGCATTCCAAAATATATTTAAATCAACAGAAGACTGTTAAGACCTCCTGGTGTAGTTGGCTAAAATAAAGAAAGGTGAAAATGAAACCATGATAGACTTCATGGCTAATTTTGAATGGTTGATTTGCAGGATACCTGAAGAGGAATCTCCATCTCAAAGAAATGTCAAGATATTCTCCATCAATGCTCAATCATCAGAAGTAGGATTTTTACTGTGAAGATCCCAACTAAGGAACATTGTAGGAGAAAAAAGGATGGCCATTGAACTAGGCAATGATCTCATCCTCTATATAAAGATCAAGAATCCATCAAAGGGAAAGGCCTAACATCTTATAGATGAGAGAACCAATCCATCGCTACAAATGTTGGAAAATGAGATAACATCTTTGAAGAGGGAATTATTTGAAAAGTCTCTTCCAAAAGAATCAACAAAAATTAGATTGTAGGAGCACCCCAAATGCTTGCCTTGGAGGCCCCACCTTTCAATGCAAGTTGTAGGAGTAAGGAAAATGAAGAGGATTTTGAACAAGAAAGTGAATGTGGTGGTTTCCTAGAAAGTGATGAGTTTGACAACGATACAAAAATCATATTCTATGAGTATTCTAGAGGTTATGAAGAGATGAAGAAGATGCACCTAGTTTCTCATGCATGGTATTCACTCATTCTCAGTCTAAGAAAGGAGCACTAGCCCCATTGTTGTAAAGAAAAAGGAGGTTGATGATCCTCCCATGGTGACTCTACAAAACAAAATTATCAGTAAAGGATCACCACTCCCTCCTTCCATGAAGTTTACATTGTTGGAGCTTGATCTTGTAGCAAGTAAGAAGGATCCTGCTATTCCTAGTAAATCTTCAGATACCTCTTTCAATTCTACACCCAAATATTCTCCTACAAAATCTAATACCTTGAAATCTTATAGTGTGTCATTCAAAATACCGTCCATTCCTTAAAAATAAAATCCTGCTCCCAAGCCTATCTAGACTCCAAAATCACTCCCTTCACCCCCCTTGTCTTCATATTCTCCCTTTGAATTCATAGAATATGTAGATAAATCCAAAGTTAAGATTACCAAAACTGAATATTTTCATACTCATCCTAAACAATTTGAGAGGTTCCTCCAATATATCAGGAGTGGTAGTCTAACACCTAATTCTATAACTTGTAGTTGTAAAGGCATGCTACCAAACCAACCTACACCTCCCTCACAGAACATGATTTCTCTGAGTGCTTTAAAGACTGATAAATTTGAACCTTTCTACGTATCCCTTCTTGTTGGAGAATATGTACTGAATAAATGCATAATAGATTCTAGTGCCTCAGACAATGTGATGCCTTTGAAGGTCACCAAGGCTCTAAGACTTACCATGACTCCACCCAGTGGATCTTTTTACTCTTTGGAGTCAAAAGAGGTCCCATTTGTAGATAAGGTAGAAGATGCATAGGTGGCTCTCACCAGATTTCTAGACAAGAAAGGTTCAACGATGATTTTGGTGGTAGATGTCCAAGCCTCATTTAGAATTTTGTTGAGTATAAGTTTCTATCAAGACTTTGGAGGAAAAATTAAGATGAATTAGTCATCTAAAACCATACCAGTGAAGGGATACATGGAGAAATTGCTTCCCGAGAATAAGATGAGGTACATGGTACAAAAAATCTAGAATCCCGAAAGCTAACATCTTGTTTCAAGGTAGTAGGTAGATGAATCACTTTGTATCAACTAAGGAGGAAGAGGATATCCCCATCTCTATAGGTCCATAAATGCCTTCCTAGAGAGATTTGGATTTTTAAGAAGCATTGAGGAGATTCGAGTTATAAGAGGGAAGTGCCAAATTTCTAGATGATGGAAACCATGAAGAATAAGAAATGGTTCTTGATGATTTTAAAGAAGAAAAATCATCTCATAGGATTATCCAAGATGAGGAGTTATTCTCATTCAAATTTGGGGATGAGGATGATCTCAGTTAAGCCATCTATGGAGAGACAAAATCAGCTTTTGATGAGCCCGTTAATGGTTTGAAAGAAATGTATGTACATGAACTTCTTAGAGCCACAAAAGAAACATAAGACCCTATTAAGACACTCTTGAACTTTTAATGCAAGCCATGAATCTAGAAGACAAGTATAAAGATGACTTGGAAACCTCAACTAGTGTGAAGATGGGCTATTTTAAAATAAATATAGATGAGAAATATGGCGTCCCTCTCGAGCTAATGGTTGGTGAATATAATGATGAAATTGAGGTATTATCTTTCCCATTTGAAGAGGAAGAATATTTCCGTGATGAACAAATCAAAGTAAGAAGTTTTGAGGCCTTTGAAGTTGAAGCTCCTCTTGGTGGAAGGAGTTATAAAATTAAGTGATTCCCAAGATGATGAAGTAATACCTTTAGATAGTTTCCTTTAGCTAAAAAATAAAGATTCTTCAAAGGTGTACAAAGAGGAGTTGCAGGAAATGATGAAGCATAACTCTGTGTAAGAAATATTGGATGTAGTAGAAGTTGTGGATGGCCCCGAGCTGATTCTTGATCTCTTCACTCATGTCATGGACATACAAGACAAGTATGAGTACTCAAGCACCTCACAATGGAGTACAGGAAAATTATAAGTCTGAGGTATCTCATGGAAAAGAGGTCAATGAGCATAGACCTAGGAAAGAAAAGAATCCAAAATGTTCAAGTAAATGAAACAAAAAGCAGACCTAGGGCAGTGCTGAAATGCTTGATGGAGAATCAACTATATGGATAAAAAAGGAAGGAAACTAGCACTATGAATCATATTTTAAAGAACATGAAGGGAATGGAATGTCTAATCAAAGTATTGATCATCAAGAAGCTCATGTAGACTCATTCATACCAAGTATACAAAAAATTATGAAAGCACCTAGATTCCATAAGCAACTAAGGAGAGGAGGCTACTTTCTGAAACCCGTCAATGGCTTCGTAGAACATCATCATTTGGTGTTGCCTCTTCAGGGGTAAATTTTTCTAAATGAAAAGTGCTTTAATGAAAGTAGATTGTCCCCTGACTTTTACCATAGGTGATTGTTAGGTGTCTTTCCCTTTGTTTTTCATGTGATTCCTCTCTCTCTCTCTCTCTCTCTCTCTCTCTTGTTGTAGGTTGTACATGACTCCGCAACACCTAATGGTAAAGACACTAGTCAATATGGTGTAGGTTGAGATTCTAGGAGTTCTCATACCATGTATTCACTACACTCATTCCATGTCATGTCCCCAAGCTAGAGCCAGTTGTTTCCTGTGAAAATGTGCAACAGGAAAATTGACAATTTTTTAGCGCGACAACTATACCCATGTTCCAAAATTTTCAAGTCTATCACTCAAAGACACCTTGAATCTTTCTATTAAGTCCAAATGACCTACCAAATAATGTTATACCATTCCCCTAGGTAATTTAGGAAACTCCATTAATTCCCCCTAGGTGATTTTAGGAGTTCTTTTGTAACACTAGAGGTAGTTGTGGGAAGGGTTATCACTGGCCTTCCTAGAGTTGGAGCAACCTCACGGAGTAGCAGAAGATCGTAAGTTGATATGGAGGTGATAAAATTTATTGGGACATCATGGAGATGGTTTAGGATATTTTGGAAGGTCTCGGATAATTTGGGGCAGTTTCGCCAGAACGAGGGTTCATGGGCCTAGTCAGTGCATAGGCCAAAATGGTCGTTAAGCTTCAGAAGTAGATTCTAGGAGCTCCAGATGGATTTAGAAGTAAAATAAAACATATCAAAAAAGATTATTCCAATACCTACATGATTCTGGAATCATATTTTTCAAAAACCCTTGGTACATAGGATTTGCAGGAAGGTTTTCTTAATTACAAGTTGAGTCTCAAATCACAAATCTGATTTTTAATGGATCAGATGGTTGAATAAATACATAATAATCCCACCATTAGATTAAAAAATCCATTTCCATACAAGATAATATAAAATTTAACCAATAAATTCCATCAGGAGCTCAAGTTATCATCATCCCAAGTTGCCCTCTCAAAGGCGAGTTTTTTTCGGGAGGACACGTGTCGCCAGTGGAGCCCTGAGTAGGATTTCATGTCCCTAAAATCCCTAAGGTCAAGTACACCAACCTTTGAAAAATGTTCCTATTTTGTGACCTCTAGACCCTCCAAAGGACCTCCACCTCACATGAACTAGGTGCACTTCCCATCAGTGAAATAACTCAAGTCCTAATGTTGAGAAATTTACCCAATGGATGTGTTAGCTCCAGAACCATCGTGGAAATTTATGTCCCTAAAATCAAAGGTTAGGGAAATAAAACATGAAAAAAATCACCCAGCCCCTATGGGGAGTCTTTTGGTCATCCATGTGACCAAATTTCAAACCCAGTGTAATTTTGGAGTATCCATTCCCAAGGATCATCAATAAGACACTTCTAGGACCACCATGTAATTTTATGTCCTCTTCCCGATGATCAAGGACATCAAACATTTAGAGCATACCCATCCCCTGAAGAAATCCCACCCATTTGGCTCAACGAAAAGCAAATTTTCTCACCTTCATTCCCTGTCGTTGGATCACCGCCACGTGTCGTCCTCTTGACCCCCATGGAATTTGATGTCCCTCATGTCCCTAATTTCAGGGACATCAAGTCATGAAAATTCCACCCAATTTTCTCCTTTTTCAAAAATTTAAAAATCTAAAAACCGACTTTCAATTTTTCCACTCTCGTCCATTTTTAATTCTTCCAGTATAAATTCTCACCACCATTCCTCCATTGTTGAACCTCAAACCATAACTTACAAAAAGGTACTTCCCTTCACTCCATGAAATAACTCAAGTCCTAAAAGGAAAATTGGAACAAACTAAGAAGGAGAAACAAAGAAAGAAGAAGGAGAAAATAGAGAAAATTCCATGGCCATGAAACGAGAAGTTAAAGAAATCTCCTAAAAAGATGCGTGAAACAACAAGTTATATTTTTTTCTTCATTCTTCTACCCAAGGTCATCAATAAGATACCTTCAAACTTCCCTCTCATGAAATAGAGCATACATAGTGAAGAAATCCCACTTTTGTCTCAATGAAGAAAAATATCAATTTCTACAAACCGTATGGAAATGAATTTTAGCGAAATGAATTAGCTATAATGAAGCATCATAAGAAATTCATCAAGTTTTTTTTTGAGGAGAAAACTAGACCTACAATTTTGAGGTCCATTAATGGATGTCACATCCAGGAGGTCTGCTTTAAAATCTTCTAGACTATTAAAAATTCATGATATTGGGAAAAATATCATATCAAAACAATTCATTGCATGTCAATCTAAATTCTACAGTATGTCTTATTTCTCAAAAATAGTGAAGGAGGCGAAGACATCGGAGGTGCACTACAACTAAGAATTCATCACATTTTTGACACTTACTAAAAATAGTAAGTGGTCCCACGGACACCTACTAAAAATAGAAAGTCACACTTTTTGGCGTAATGGGACATTCAAAACTTCATCGCATTAGATCTTTCCATGAAGGAGGACCACCAAACTTCATCACGGGAAACATATTCTCCTCTTCTCTCTCTCCCTCTCCCCCAAATTTCTCTCCCTTCAAATTTTATAATTCTCTATTGGGGTTTGCACTTTTTGATATGCCTTCAAGTCACTTAAAAGTGACTTTAGAAACATAATGTAAATTAAGTCACCTTGATTTTATAAAATCGACTTAAATATTTTGTAGGAATATGAATATTCTAAAGTTGGAAATAAGGCATATGGAGGGTCATATGGAATATGATAAGTCACCTCTCATTCTATAAATTGTAACATCATTCCTATTTTAAAGGGTTGATCATTAATTTTGTAAGCTCAAGAGTGCATTCTACCTCGAGAGAACAAAGGAGATAGAAAATTTCTTAATTCCCCCCGCCTTCTCCATTTCCTCCATTTCTTCACTATGTACAACTTTTATTTGAGAAATCAATACAAGGAGTTTCTAGTTTTCTTTGACTAAGGGATTTTTTCATACTTTGTGTTCATCAAATTTCATTTGGTTCTCATAAATGCATGCGATGATACTTCTTGTTAGTGTGTGCAAGAATTTGATTTCTACCCACATCATTAGTTCTCCTACCACTTTTCTCACTCCCCTTTCCAACTCTTCAGATAAAGTCTTCCATAGCAAGAAATTACTAGCTTTTATGCAGGGTCAGTGGAGTGCCCCTATTTGATCCCCGGTCAAACATGGCCACCACAAAAATCCACATTTTCTCATGCATGCATATACAAAACTCCACCAGTTAAGTAGAGGGAATTAGATTCCCAGAGCATTGGTAAGAAATCCACAAGTTTTCCACCCAAAAAAATTCTCTCCAACAAAATATGATACATATTGGGTAGTAGATAATGATCTTTTTATGAAGCTTTATTAAGATCTCTAAAATCCACATATAGCCTTATTTCTCCATTCTTTTTCCAAAAAAAAACAAGATTAGCTACCCAACTTGATTGCTTAACTAGAAAGATAATACCTGATTGGATTAGTTTGGACAACTCTTTTCTCATCAATGGTTCAATCGTTGGATTTACAGGCCTTTGTTTTTACCTGACTAGCTTGGAATTTGGTTGTAACTCTATTGTATATTGAGCTAAAATGGGATCAAAACCTCTCAAATCTTGGTATTTCCAAGAAAAAACATCTTTTAATTCTTTACATAAATTAATAAATGAAAACTTTTCAGCTGAGGAACATACCTTCCCAATAAATAGTTTCTTTTCATCATCCACCAAGATCTCCTCATACTTATCTGCGTGAGTTGAAATCTTGCCTTTGTCCTTGCTTAACTGATCATCAGAACTGAAAATATCTTCTAGTGTGACCAATGCTTGAGGAAGCTTGTTTGTCTTTAATTAAACAATCTGATCACCATAGAAGTTCTATAGTTTTCCTAATTTACTGTACAAAATTTAGCTTCTTACTACAAAAATATATAGATTTGTTCATCATAATCGAAAACTTACTAGTTTTCTTGATTATCAGGTACTAAAGGTCTGATAATCAACTTTATATGTGGTTGTAGTTTGTTGTTTTTGATCTATTCTAGCACATCAAAGCTAACACCAACTACTACAAGTATATATGCATGCTTGTTTTCAACTCTTGGACCAGATTGTATGTTAATAGCATAAAAATCTTCCATTAAGTCTGAAACTTTATGTTTGTAAGATTTCAGCAATGAATTCTTACACACATTAAATTTTTTCACTTGATTATTAACTAACTCTAAATCACCAAAAACTTGCAATTAGAGCTGAAAAATACCTTTCATCTGTAGGGGAAGTGAGCATCAAAATTGCACCTTGTCCTTTTTTATTCTTGGCTCCATCAAAATGAAGCCTTCATAGCCCTTCTTTTGTTTTTTTGTTTTGGGCAACAAGGGGATTGGTGCTTTTTCTTCATACAAGCAATAAATACCAAAAAAATCTTCCTCTACTTCTTTGAAAGGATCATAAGCATGTTCCTCATGAGTCTTTTCATCCATAAACAAATTAGAAACAACGTCTAGTGTAGAAACATGTGTTGTAACATTGAAATCAGATTGATCTAAAGTTGCATAATTTGTTACATCATTTGAAGCATGAGGCTCAATATGAAATCTAGCTAGAGGATTTGAATTTACAGTAACTTTAGTTCTATATCTTGTAGTAAAGAAAAAAATGACCAATCTGAAGAGAGATAACCTCCTATCTTTGTTGTAAAATCTCTTGATAAGCATAAGGAAAAGTAGAGAGGTAAATATACAACAATAACATCTTGTAAGATAGTAACATTTGGGAAATCATGTAAGGGTACCTCCAAATTTCTGATGATGCCAAATATATTGGTTGTTGTTCCATTTAGCTACAAGACACTTTTCTTTGTAGGCTCATACTATAGGCCCAATTTTTCTATGATTGCTTATGGTATAACCGTGCTACTTACACCACTATCAACCATGTAATTATGAACTAAATGATCTATGATAATCAAATATAAATAAAATGGTGGTGGTTTCTTGATATCATGAGCATTTACAACCTTTTGAACCACCCATTTAACTTCCTTCATATGTTCTTGCTCTATTGTTCCAAGAACGATGTCTTCTTTCTGAGCTTCCTTTTCTACCACTTTTGATGAAATTTGTACCTTAGCAAGCTCATGAGAAACTAATTCTTACTATCCTAGAATACTTAGAGCATCCCACAATGAAATATTAATATTATGATTTTTCATTAGCTCAACAATATTAAAAGAAGCAACCATTTTCAAAACACCTTTTATAGTTTTAGCATAAAATTTAGCAAAAAACTAACTCTACTTTAGCAAATTTTTAAATATGAGGTATGAACAATCATTTGGGATCAGGCTACAACTGATTTTGTTGCTCTTTTCGAGATGAACTACTTTTTTTTTCTAAGGAACAACAATGCTATTTTTTTTTTTTGCCTGCACTTGTTGTTTTATCAGTGACTATGTGTAGAACATGTTTGTTTTGTTGTTTTTTGTTATCTTGAGCCTTTTCTTGAGACCTAGTTGTGAGTGCGATAAAATCTTCCTCTCCAAAGCTGAGTAGATTGTGTTATGGTGGTTTTGACTATGAGCTTCTTGCTGCCCACCCTCTATTTGAGGCATGAATAATGCTTCATGTTGAGGTTGTGTAAATCTTCTATAAGAGGTGTTGAAGGCCTTGGTGCTAATTTCCCAACTTGATAAAGGTTGTTCTCAGCCCTAATGGCAATGTCATAAGCTGATGGGAGATTCTCTCCTCCCATAGAATGAATCATGGTTGAAATATCATTGTTTAAGGCTCTGAGGTAATATAGAAAAGCATGGTCAACTTAAGGCTTAACACTGGTTGGAATTCTTTCCAAAGTTCTAGCAAATTGGATGTTGAAACTAGCAATAAATTCATGAGGATCTCTTTTGATTATAGACAATTATTCTATGAGGGATAAATGATCAAAATGATCTTCAAATTATTTAAGTAATTTCTCTCCTAACTCATCCCAAGTTCTTATACTCCTAATTTCTAAGGATTTTGTACCATTGTAAAGCTTGTCCTTTAAATGATGCAGCTAAAAGTCTTAAGGCTACATCTTCATGAGTTATATTATGGAGAATAAAAGGGTTGAAACATCTTTAATTTGTTATGTAAGAGTAATTTGATTTTCACCAGTGAATGAAGGTAAAATTTTCATGGCAACATTGGGAATATCATGATAAACTTGAATTACTAAAGGACTAACATTAGTAAAGGTTACAAAATTTCTAGGTTGTTGAATAGCCATTGGAATAACTGGGATTTAGACAACAAGATTTATACATGGTAAAAGAATATTTGGAGGAGGGTTTCCAAAACTAGACCTTTTATAAGGTAAGGTATTGTCAACTCTTCTTCTTCTTAAAATTCAAGGTAAAGAAATAAACTCAGCAATAATTCCTCTTACCGATGATCTTGTAGTCACTTTAGGCATGGAACATGCTATAAAATTGGTCTAAAATCAGCCTTACAAAGTTACTAAATAAATATTTTGATATTTAGAAAAATTGGTTGCAACTTGCTACTCCAAAAGTGACTTTCTTTCACTATAAATCTGATGTAAATTGTTGTAATCCACTACAAATCTAATTTGTACTCCCACTAGGCGTGCCAAAAATTTATCTCTCAAAACTACACCTTGTTTGAAAGATGAAATTAGGGGTTCTAAGCTTTCTTTAAATCTATCACTTTCGTAGATACAATGGAAACACCTCAAGTCTGTGGGTATACCTCTTGTTGAGGTGAGTCTTCGATATTAAGGCCGATTCCCTATTGATGTATCCTAAACTAATTGTTTTGGGTTTTAAGGGTAAAAATATGACTATAGTTGAAATTGAAAGGGGGTGATACACATAAGCTTTTTGAGGGCTTTGATTGAGCATATGCACAGTAAAATTGAGAATGAATTTTGAATGCACGAAACAATGGTTTTCAATAGAATATTAAGGCAAAATATTTTGTGTATTGAAGGAATGAATCACAACAACACAATAAGATAAACATGCACACTAATACTATGAAGAAATTACTTGATTTTTATAAAGGTAAGATGATTAATTAGGGAATTGGCATTCACAAGAATTAATAAAGAGATACACACCACTGTAAATAATTGGAAAGATGAAAATTAGTTATCATTTAAGGGGCAAAACTAGAAAAAAATTGCTTCAACACTTCTATATCCAAAAGGTCCTCCTTGTGCCTTACAATTGCACACAATATATATAGCAAGATTATTCACCTATCCCATCCTAAAAATAGGATAAAATTTGTACTCACCCATGCATGCTAATTTTACCCCTTTATCATGAATAAATAAAGGAATAACAATAGACATGTTGATTACAATGAGGCATTAATATCCTTAGTTACAAAAATAAATTTCAGTCCAAGTGTTGTTGACTGATCTATTTTTAATAAAATTGGGTGAATAATTTGGCTAATAATATCCTTTGCTTGCTATGTAAGTCTTCTCCAAGGTGCATGCAATCTTTGTCTTCTTCAGCTGATGTGACACTTACAACTTGATCCACTTTCAATGATAATTTTAGCATTCTTTAATTCTTCCCCCTTGGAGGTACATGCAAAAAATTAATCTCTCGATGTGAGGAAAATAATTCCTTTATCTTTATATCTTTTGTGGCCATTTGTGCACATGTAGAAATAGAAGTTCTTCCTTTATACGGATTACCGTAGTGAAGTTTGAGGTATAGTGTGGAAAGTTTAAGGTAATTCTTTGGCCACCTTCATTTGGCTTGATCCTTGTATTATTTACTTGGTGTTTTTTATTAAAATCATTACATATAAGGAGGTAAGGTAAAATTCACCTTTTTGTAATTACGTTGTTGGTATTTTACACTATAGTTTGGACCCTTTTAATAGTTCAATGCAAATGATTATCTTTACTTGGGGCTTATCCCCCTCTTGATGATGACTCACCCCTTTGCATGTTTTTTTGATGGCTTTTCTTATGTGGTAAGTTTTGAATCATGGTTGAATTAACTACTTTCAATGAGAACCATTGATCTTATACTAGATGATTCTAAATCATATATCCTTTTGTACCCTTGGTTAGGGTTCCACCCTTGTAAATAATATGATTGGTTCTTATTACATCATTGATGTGTGTACCATTTTATCTCGTGTTAATGTGTTTACCCTAGTTAGCTTGGTTGTTTTGATCCTAATCTATTCGATATGAAGTACTGTGTCTAAAATGTTACTCTCACTCGGTTGGTGGGTGGTTTTGATCAACCCTAATTATTTGATCCATTCATTTTTTGAAGTGCTGATTTCGGATCTAAAAAAATGCTCAATCTCTTTCTTCTATTTTTAGTCGCAAAGTTAGGTGGAGGAGGTTAATCTATGCATGTTTTACTTTGGGTAAAACAACTTTTGAAAGGTTCCCTAATTATTTGATCCATTACATTTTTTTGAGACTCTTTCAATCGAGAAAAAATTTCCTCTAGAAAAATATTTTATGAGGTTTCATCATTAATTTGCACTTTTGATCTCGATAATTAAACATCGTGTTTTTTATTTCTAGGTTCTTCTTTTAACCATTTTAGCCTTTGTGAGTATTTGTTGAAACCCAAATGTATTCATTTTAACATAGATCTTAGAGTTCAAATAATTCTTTGAAGAGATTCCTATTTATACTAGCAAATATTTTTTTGCAGCTTTTGTTATTCATTTGTTATTGTTGGCTAGCTTTTAGATGCCATTAAAGGGTATTTAGATGGACACCATTCTTCACTATATGTTATTTTTTTTTAGAGATCTTTTGAGCTACCATGTATACTACACGTATTGGTGAGAGAAACACTTTCCATGAACCAAAGAACTTATGACAATATAAGAAAAAGGATCATGAATGATCCAAAAAGAAGCAGGAAAGATCAAAAAGAAACCTCTGTCATTTTCAAAGGTTCATCTTGATCAGTTTTGGGATCCTAATCTTGGTCTTGACTAGCCATTTCTTGACTAATTTCCATGGCACGTTTGAGGGGAGTATTGAAATTTTCCCTTTTCTCTCCCCAAAATGACCTCATTAACCCCAGGTTATGTGCATGAATATTTTATGAGTTAAGTTTGGCAGTCATTATTTAGTTCTTTGTCGTTTCATTCCTTGATCTGATAATTAAACATGCCTGCAATTTGTGTTTTTTCTTTTCTATTTTGGGTTCTTCTTTTCACCATTTCAGCCTTTGTGAGTATTTTTTGAAACCCAAATGTATTCATTTTAACACATATCTTAGAGTTCGAATAATTCCTTGAAGAGATTCCTACTTATACTAGGAGGATAAGTTCCTGGTGCAAAATCATTTTTGCAGTTTTTTCTCCACATGTTCATTGTTGGCTTGATGATTATGTTATTTCATCACGAAAGTGATTTAGAAATATCGGATTAAAGGGTATTTAGATGTTTATCAGCTAGTTCATCACTATATATTATTAATGTGCTAACCATGGAAGCTTTTTTTTGAAGGTTTCGAACATATCTTGCTTTCTCCACTGTAACTACCTTTGGGGAATCCTTGAAGCTAGTTTTCTCTTTAAGTCTAATCTCTTGAATAATAAAAGGGTTTATGCTCATTTCATTATGGGTTTATAGTATGAGCACGTGAATGTATTTTGAACCCCTTTTGATTGTTTCCTAGATATGGGTATTACTTGTTTCCAAAAAACTGCTCTAGAGTTTGTCACTTTACTATGTTTTTGTACTTGCTCGCTAACTTGTGCTATTATATTGCTAAATGAGCTCAATATTGTAATGATTTTAATGAACTTAAAATTTAATTTTATCCTATTTCAAGATCTGTCTAGTTGTGACTTTTTGTCTCTTTTCTCATCACAAGTAAATCTCATGACTCTCCCACTTTGCTTGAAATTCAGTTCTTTACCTTCATGTCGTATTCCTTGTTTTATGGACTCACTATTTGGTATGGAAAAAAACATCATTTAAAGTTAGGCCTGTATTTTGATTATTTTTTGGGCAACTAAAATAATTTATTATTATTTTCCTTATATGCCCCCATGAGATGGAGATGTTGGTAAGTCTTTTTTATTCACCATTTTATTGTTGAACTAAAAGTAGTGCTTAAGGTTCAGACTCTGTTTCATTTCTCGAGTCTGTTGTTTTCATCATTTGAGCATCTGTTTTGAGAGAATCATATGGTTAACTGGATATCTGTGTTTGTCTGGTTTACACTTTAATGACTTTGAAATGTCTCGAACAATTGTATATCTAGATATACTTTTCATGAGTAGGCATCGAGAAATCTTAATCTGGCACCACTTTGTAATGAAACTGTATGACAACCCAATTGCTTATGAATTTGAAAAACACTGATTTTCCATAAATAATTTTTTCTTGTGTCTCGATCTTTTCAATGCATGTTCTATTTTCATTTTTTTTTTTTTACTGCTTATTTGTATGCATCTAAATCTGATTTATTTTGTTTTTCTTGAAAATAAATGAAATTCCCTCCTTTCAGCATTACTTTTTCACAAAACTATATTGTGGATTTAGAGTTGTTAATAATTTGAATTTGGAAAATCATTATTGATTAGAACCTGAGAATATGGTTGCATTTAGTTGGAAAAACTTCTCACATTTCTTCATTTTGTCAATGAGTGACCCATTTGTATCTATATGGTTTCTCTGTTTAGTTGTATAACATAAGGTAAGCCTTCATAAGATAATTTGATTAATATCCTTTTACAAAATATATTGATGTCGGAAGTTACATCTTCAAGTAATGAATTTTTAAGCTGAGTTTCCTCAATACACAACTTATACAGTTTATATTTTGAAAAATGAATTGTGTACTTCCTTTGAGCTAATATCTAGTTATAACAGTTGTTTGGATGTCTCAATATTTGATGAACTCTTCAGTGACTTCCTTGCATATTCATACTTATTTTGAGAGAATTGATACTTGTAGTCCTTAAATTTTATTGTCTTGATCACCTTCTACCTCTTTTAAAATTTGATTTAAATGGCATTGTGGTAATGTTTAACCCTATCATCCTTCTTCTATTCTATTTTCCAACACAATGATGTAGTTTAGAATGAGGCATTAATAGCCTTAGTATAGTTGCACATGTTATTTGAATTCCTCCAAAGATCTCCCTTCATATATTACAAGTTGAAATAAATGTTTGAAGTCCAAAATAAGGTGGCGGTATCCATGAAATAATTTGTGCTTTTCTATAATTGATATTTGTTTCCTTCTTATTAGAGCACTACTACCTATGAGCATATGAAGTTGTTTGATGAATTTGTAGCTTACCTTGATTTTCTTGGATTCACACTTATGAGTTCTAAAACTAGTTAATTTGGGTGCAATCTCTAAAATCTGTAATTTATGACTACTTGAGATTCTGAATGAATAATTCTTTGTCACCTTCCTTGAATAATTCAGGAATGTATTTCTGTAATTCTTTCATGGAAAACTTTTGTATGGCTAAAATGGTTCTCAAACTGAGCCATGTTGAAACTCTTGCATCTGATTGAAGCATATAGTCTGTTGTTATGAGGATTGACTTCCTGTACTCTTTTTTCAGAAACCATAAGTTGCAAGTAGACTATTTATTGATTTGTTTCATCTAACTGGAACTTGCATTATTATCATTATGATGAAAAATGTACTTTGCATTTCTGATATCATGAGCTGTAAACTTCATCTGTTATTTTAAATTTATCCTTTTCCTTCATCTAAATCCTTAGAGTTTTCTCATTTTTGGTATCTCCTATAACTATCCTCTTCATGGGTTCTTGTAGAGGTTTGTTAATGAAAACTAGAAAATACCCTTGCTTATTTTCTATGCTTTGATGAGAAATTTGTTCCAAAAACAAGAATTTTACTTTTACTCTACTTCCTCACTTTTAATTCAAGTGTCTAATGCTTTGTTTCTATGCATCATAATTTATTTGAGAAGTTGTTGTAGATTCTAATACTCATTATGTAACTTATACTTGATTGTAATTTGATGAAAGATGATATTTTCTACTTGCATTTTCCTTTTTCTGGAATAAATTATAAACTTATACTATCTAGATTCCTTCACCAAATATTTCCTTTTATTATAGTAATCGTTTATGAAAAATATTTTTGCTTTCTTCATCTGCGACCTGTACCTGCACACTTAAGAAAATAGTTAGAAAATAATTAAGCTTTTTGGCATCTCTTATGTTCCATAGTCCTTTTCTTTTCTTTTTCTTCTTTAATTATTCTAGGGAATCATATGTGCTACTCTGGAATATTGTTTTATTAATCATATATCTATCTCTTGATGTACCTTATGCTTATGATATTTAGAAATCCATTTGCATGTAGTTAGATAGTACATGAGTACAGATCAAACCCCAAGCTCAATATTGATGTTATCTTGCTTTCATTTTTTAGGTACATTGTGGTTGTCGGGAGAGTTGGAGGAAAGATGGAGATGGAACTAAAGAAAAGAATATTAGAAGAAAAACCCAAGGTAGTGATGGGTTTCTTTTATACTCTTTTACTTTTAACTTTATGCTCATGTACTTCTTTCTTCATTAGTTATGAGTTACATCCCACGAATTGTGTGGAAAACATTAAATCTCTTCATGAATAAATAACATTAATTTCTATAACTAGGTTGTATACTTCTTTCTGTATTCAAATTTTATGATGGATATTGATTTTATAATGAAATAAACAACTCAATCACATAATTAAATGTATTTAATCATGAAGAAATAATGATTTTTGAGGTACATGTAACTTAATAATGAACTAACATTCATGTAAACTACAACTCTATTTGTTGTTCTTGGATTTAATATTTCACGTAAACTGTAATTCCCGCCTCCATCAAGACAATGCATTAGTCATTTGGGGAATTTTTGTTTCCTTTATAAACATGAACATGGAATGGTAGTCTATATGAGGTTTTACATTTTTTAACCAAACACATAGCAACAAAATACATATAGTTAATCAATTTCTGCAACTGAAAACACTATAAAACTATAATGGATCCCCCTAGTTAGGTCCATTTCATCAATGCCTTCCATCGTAAACAAAGTTTTGAGTTCTGCATTTTTGCACAATTGCAAAATTTGTCAACAGGTATTTCACATTAGTCTAGTATAGTGGTTGAATTAATGGATCATATCACAATCAAGGTGAACAACTCATAGGGAGGGATTTTGGAAGCCTTCACATTTTTCTATGTTTAGAACTAGACCATTCTATCATCCATGATGTAAATGCATAATGGAAAAATAAAATTTTGATACCATTTCTTTTCTTTGGGAGTGTACCTAAAACACAACAATTCAATAACTAACTACATTTTTAGCTTATGAGATGTCAACCATGATTTATCCAATTTCTTTCAAAACGTAAAAGGACTCAAATATCCATTTTGTGAATGTAACTAATTTATTTAGTTCCTAGGAGTAGTAGTGCATTTAAAAATCAATTTTATTTTTAGAATTAAATGATTTACATCAAATTTCCTACCATTTACACATGAGAGATACTTTACAAATTGGGATCATTATTTTCCTTCTTCATTCCTTAAATCAAAACAATATATCATAATGTAACTACACATTATTTTTAAAAATGATATAGACCTACTCTTTCCAATTACATTTATACATATAGTGTTAGGAGGTGCATAAATAAAGTAAATGTCACTAGAATAGAAAAATGGCCATCCAATATTTCATGCCACTTTCATCCACATGGTTTTAGCTCTAAGATGTCATTGAATTAAAACCCCATCTAGCTAGTTATGTGATCATTTATCTGACATTTCTTGTTCCCCCAAACATACTTAGCCTTTTTATTTCATTCATACGAAGAGGGTTTAGAGAGAGAAAAGATCAATTTATAGAATGTCACAAGACCATTATATCTCATGGTTTAAGAGAGGGAGAAATAGAGAGAGGGAGAGGGAGGGAGGGAGAGAGAGAGAGAGAGAGAGAGAGAGAGAGAAAGAGAGAGATAATTCATAACTTCCCATGTCATAACTTATTTCGTTCACAATTTAGTCATATAGAGACATAGGAGAGAGAGATATACAATAGTGAATTTTTTTCTTGACATTCATATTTTTTTACCATAACATGCACATGTCAATTATAAGAAGGAAAGAGTATTTACAAAACAAAACAAATTTAAACATTGGATGGAGGGACTGGGTTGTAAAAAGGATGACCCAAGATCAATACCACAATGCAACTCAAATAGCCAAAATAGGCTACAAATCCACCTCTATTAGAGTAGGTATTTACCTTAACTCATTGTAATGCCCCATTCATCATTCCTCTTTTTCTTCTTAGAAAACTATGTTGCTAAGCTTTTAATGTTGTGGTGCTCTCTTGATCCTTTGTTGGCTTCGCCTTGTCACTGACAGAAACAATTGGAATTCTCCCACTTCATCGTGTCTTCTAATTTGGTGTTGTTGTTTTGTGGGGTTGGCCTCACCTCGTTCATCCTATTAAAGGAAAACTATGTGCTCGATTATCAAGCCGGTAAGTTGGTTCTTGCTAATACAATTAATAAGTATTAATAAGTGGTAATAATAATAGTAATAATAATAATAATAATAATAATATTATTATTATTATTATATTTATCGATCGACGATAACTTCGTTATCTGATCGTTCGATTTGTATCAACGCGTTGTTGAACTATCAATAAGAAAATGTAGGGAAAACACATAAACTTACACATTCTTTTAATTAAATAAAATACATTTACAATTTAATATAAAATAAAATAAAACTAAATTGGGGAGGCGAAAAACTCCAAAATTTTCTCATTAGGGTTTTGTTTCCTTTTGTCTTTTGGAATGGGTGAGTTTGTGGGGGCAAAAGGCGCGGTGCATCTAAAGCCTATTTCCATAACCTTTGCTAGCATCCCCAATCCCGTGCAAATACGAGTTGTGGAACACATTATGGACATCCTTCAAAGTATAAAGAGTAGAGAATTGGTTTCAAATCTGCAGTTACAAATTATTTGATAGACGTGTATGCAAAATGGTGGAGCTATGGATGCTCGTGAACTTGGCAAAGTGCGCAAAGATGTTGAACCAAAGCCTCATGCAGTTTCAACCAACTTAATTCTCTAGGCATGGTTCATCTTCCTTACCTCTCATAATTATCATGTTTTAGATCTCTTTTGCAACTTAATAGAACTTTAAAATATTAAGATATTAATACTGTCAAATGTTTATTTCAACTCGTTGCAAAAACAATGTAATGTCGTGTCGAAAACTCACTAAGCCAAAATAACCCGTTTGCATTAAAACATGAACTCCCACCCTCATTTTGAGGTGATGTAGAAAACTTCCTACCCAACTGGATCACTACAACATTGTCTCATTGACAAGACAAAATTGACTTTCCAGTAATAATGTTGACCTTCTCCCTATTTTAAATAGTTAATTTTTACATTTTTCGAAGATGCATTAAGTACCCTTCTAACTCAAAATGAGATGTTAGGATTCATTCGTGTACCTTTTTATGTGAGGAATCACCTGGATCATTAGATTGGCCCCTGAATGAACATTTGTGATTTTCTTTATGCTCTTATAGGAGCCTGTTACATTGGTTTACAATGAGAAAGTTTTCAAATCTAGAAAGTTGGCTTTCATTTTGAACCACCATTTGAAACCCGGATAGAGAAATTATTTATCATCTTTGGAAACCTCTAGTGTTTACACTAGACAATTGCATGGAACAATCACTTTAGGTAAAAGCACTCTTCTGGATAGTTTAACAAAGCCATTTTGTAGGCCTCTCGGCTGTAGTTTGATGAGGTCAAACTAGACCCATTTCGACTTGATGCTCCAAAAAACTTGTCGCCATTTGAAATTGGTTTTCTAGTTCTCAATCCTTTTGACTCTAATGAATTCTCCTTATATAGGGGAACTAGTAGGAAGTGTATCGTTACGTTCTCATCCATCGAATGTCATTTTTGGACATGGATTTTGAGCCCTTGAACTAAATTTTGTTCTTTTCGCAAAATCGGGTCAACTACGACTAGTGGCCTCGGAGAACTAGCCGCCAAATGCAAACCATCCGCTTTTTCCCAATTCAGTAATTTTCTATGAACTCTTGATATATCTGGGGACACAAAAGAAATTTGATCGTAGTGTGCTTTCTCATTGGAAGATAACTTTTCAAGTGGTTTCTTAGCCTCCAAGCCCGTTTTGTACGTTTTTGTAGCTAGTAAGAAAATGTAAAAATAGAAAGTTGTGGACCATTTTAGGGTTGCTGAACCACCTGTAAACTCTTAACACATACAAATAACTATTTAAAACTCTATAGTGGAACATGTTTTGTGCATTATAACTTTTGACGAAATGGTGTTTTCTCTCTTTCCCTTCTCTCTCTCTCTAGATTACAAAATGAAGAAAAATGAAATGTAATGAATACATGTCTCTAGACCTTTTTATTTCGATTGCAAATTGTAATTATTATCATATGTAAATGGGAAACTAAAAAAATATACTTATGTTAGGTTAGGGTGGATGCCATGCCAGATTTATCACTAATATCTTGCTCACGTGGTTTTGCAGAGGAAAGAATGATGACATAAAGGTGTTGAGTAATTCATTGTTTATTTTTGGTAATGTGTTGAAAGACTTATTGTTGAAATTAGTAGTAGGTAAAAGTCACTAGATTAATAAGTTCTTGAGAAATTGGTATTTCTTTCATGGATGTTATTTTGATCCCAAAATTGTTATGGTAAAAGTGGAATACAAATGTCAAAAGGAATCGAAATTAATACCTTGTAGTGAACTTTCATTGTGCAATCATTGGTTTAATAATTGGTTTTGTGGTTCTTACCTTGAAAATGTAATAAAGGAACCTAACCACAAATCAATCCTAGTTCAAAATTTGTATATAACTAACTATCCCTTTAGCGTAGAAAAACTATGACCTTCAAATGAACCTTTACACTCGATGGAATATCCTAGTTTAGGAAAATAAGATCCCAAGAAAGGGGTTTATTGTCTTAGTAGGTATGTTTAGTGACATCGACATAAACCGCATATATAGGAGCAACATAGTCAAACTTGATCTAGAGTAAGTAGAGCTTACTCTTCCTTCGTATCTAGTGGACTACCTTGTCTTCCCGAAGGTAGATTTAGAATTAATTTTTTTGCATCGAATGAACTTCTGTGGGATCTATATGACATCATGGAGCTAGTAAAATAGTGGTTTTATCACTTAAAATTTTGTTAATGAATAGATCCTCTTAGCTATATGTACTACCTTTGGCTACACATATAGTGCTTTGATCTTTTATGGAGGGTTTATAGGGTGAATATGTATTGAATCTTAATATAATATTTAATAGGCGTAAAGCCCTAAGTGAAAATTGGAATTAAACTAAACCCTAGTTGATTAGGATGTTAACTTGTGGGTAGAAAACTATAATTTAACTCCTTACATATGAAATTGATTTGAAAAATGTTGATGTTAGAGAATCTTAGAAACTGAAATCAAGTCCCTTAATCCCTTGTTATGTCATTTTATGACATTAAGAAATAAAGGGTATTTCACATATGAAATCATGAGATGCAGAAACATGGGATCTTACCTTGAACATAAATCACTTGTGGTTTATGTGTATTTTATAATGCTTATAACCATGTTCTTCTTTAAGATGTTAGACCTAGTACTTTCCAATTAATTTATACATATAGTGTTAGGACGTTATAAAGCGATGTAATAATGAGACCATAATGCAATGCAAGAGTAAATCATATGAGAGTAAAACCAAATTTGAGGTTAGGAATAATGTCACACTTGGGGTCCTTATAATTTAATTTAAACATTTTCATGTGTTACAAAGAATATGAATTGCCAAATGGTGTGATCAAACTTTGAAAAACAAAATATATATATATATATATATATATATATAGAACAATGGTAGGGAAATAACTATAGTGTGAGAAATAAAGTTTTTGGAAAATAAAAATCTATATGAATGTCTAATCTCCCTTTACAAGATTTCATCTCACATCACGCTAGATTTACTTGTGTAGAAAGGGTAAATTATAGACATTTAATAAACATTTGAGAAGCATAGAACATAAGAACAAGATAATTGTTTTATATGCAATTTGAATTATCCTTAATTTGTTCTTGGAATGTTAATCATAACTAAATGCAATTAAAGAGATGATGTGTTGGGGTTTGCCCATCCTTGAGTTTCTTGTGATTGGGGTTTTGCACATGTCGCTTATAAGAAAAAGTGTATTTACAAAACAACAAATTTATTTTCATGTGTCTTGGATAGAGGGACTTATGGTTGTAAAAGGATGACCCAAGATCAAAACCACAATACAACTCAATTAGCCGAGATAGGCTACAAATTATCCTAGCCTTTATTAGAGTAGGTATTTACCTTATCTCATGTTCACCAAAGTAATTTATTAACCTTTATTGTATTATCCTCACCCACTTATGTTTGTGGATATTTATTTTATTTTATTCAGATATTAGGGAGATATTATCTAGTTGTTAGATATATTTATTTCCTTGATCTATGATATTGACTAGATCTTTGATGACTAGTTCTTTCCTAAATCTATGGTCATGACTATTTATTTCCTTCATTTATGGCTTGGTGTACAACCTTGAATGGTTCTAAGATTGATATTCATTATCTATATAAGCAAGGACCATTCTCATTTTATTACATTGAGTTCCATAATAATATATGATATTGTTGCTTAATTGTTTGCAAAGGTTTATGTAAAGTTATTCTAGTGAATTACTTTCATCTTATTGTGCATGGTGTTTAATTAGCATCTGAGTTCTTCGTGGGTTAGTATGATATATTTATCATTCCTTTTATGGTATCAGAGTTGGATATTATTGTTGACATCCATCTCTAAGTTTTATTTTGTAAACAAGGTTTTTGTATATTCATATATTTGGGATCTATTTGTATTTTGTTGTTGCATGCGCTTTTATGCAAAATTGAGTCTTTCATTGGATTAGGAAGGTGTTAACACCCTAAGATTGATTGTAAACTCAGCCATTTCTTGAGGTAGTCATATTTTTGAGTTTTTTTGTTATTACAGAGGCATGTACTTAGTCCTTTGGAATCTGTATCAGTGTGGAAGAAAATCCAGGAAAACATTTTTTGGGTTTTTCTAGGTTTTTCGAAATCTAGACTGGGTATTTTTCTTCTGTGTTTCAGTTTTTTTGGTTGGCGTGGAATAGAACTTTTCTAAAGGGACGTTATTTTTGTGATTTTTTTCAGGTCACATGGGGTTTTGTGCATGTTTTTACCATTTTGAGAAAATCTAAACACTACTAGGATCTTTTGATCGGTAGCTTGGATTTGAGTGCTATTTTTTGCAAAAGTGCTCATTTTTTCGTGTTTAATCGATTGGAAATTTTTATTTTTAAAAACACACTATAATTATAAAGTTCCATATTGTAACACGTACTCCATTAGAAAGTGCCAAAGTCTGGATGGTCTTTTTGTAGTACTTGGTTCTTACATTTCTTTGGTGATTTTTGAATGGCATCTTTATCTACTTTTGCATTGGATCATGTTGAGCAATTAAAAACACATAATTACCACACATGGAAACCAAGAATGGAAACAATCATTACAGAATGGATTATGGTCTTTAACCTCTTTAGAATAACCAATGTTCACTAGAGAATATGAGAAATTTCAGTACCAATGTAAATTTGATGAGTGTATGGGTTTGATAGGAACTTATGTAAGTGATAGTCTTTTGTTTCATTTAGAAAAATGTGACTCTCCTTTCAAAATATGGGATAAATTTGAGGGTATATTTGGTATGGTGGATCACATGAGATCCATGCAACTTCAAATTGATATCACCTCTCTTAATCCTAAAGATTTTCCATCATTTATATAGACTATCTTACCAAGTTCAAGCATTTGTTGACATAGTTGAAGGGGAGTGGAAGAGATAAGAAATATGAAGAGTGTGCTTACTTAATTATATCTTAGTTTAGATGACCATTCCAAATATTTTCTTCTATCTTTTTCTCTAACAATGATGCCTTAGGTGACACATTCAAAATTGTTGAATTAGACACATTTTGTGAAAAAATTACTAGGGAAGAATCTAAATTGTCTAACCTTGAGTCTTCCACCTCTTAAAGGACATTAGTTGCATCTAATCCTAAAGGCAAGGGAAAACCAAAACATAAAACCAAGTCCAACCCTTCTACAACTCAAAGTGCTCCTAAACCCGAAGAAATCAACTATGAACCCAAGGAGTCTTCCAAATCAAAGAATGAGTCTAGCCTTTCATGCTCTCTTTGTGTGGGTATTGGTCATGAAGAACATAGGTGTTATCAGAGAATGAAAGCCTTACAGGATGTAGTCAAGAAACACAAAATTTATATCTCAACTCCACCTCCTTCTAATCAACATGGAAAAGAACTTAATTTTATTGGGAGATCTCAGTCACCACTTGCAGATAGTTGGGTTATAGATTTTGGTGCTTCTCATCACATGACTTCTTCTTAAGAGTCTTTTGTATTTCTAGATTTCAATTCTACTTCCAAAATTGAGGTTGGATATTCTTCCTTTCTTTTAATTAAAGGAAAATGTGACATACACCTTGATGGTGGCAGTATCCAAGATGCAATATATCTTCCTAACATCACTACAAATTTTCTTTATTTATATCAAATTTTTCATCTCGGTCAAGGAAAAATAGTGACTTTTACACCACATGGGGCAGAAGCACGAACTTTTTTGAAGCCTTATTCACTTGTTTCTCGAGGTATTTTTGATCATAGTTCTAGACTATATCACTTTGAGGGTTTTGATGACACTTCCTCTATAGGGACATGATTGGTTTCTCATGAAAATTCAAAGAGTAAGCTTTGGCACGAGAGATTTGGACATCTCAATTACAAATATTTGAAGGAGTTGAGAACTCACTGTATGGTTGATGGTCTTCCTATAGTTTCTTGTCTTGAGGGATTTTTTCATGGATATGAATTAGGAAACAACAACAAGATCCATTTCCTAAGAATTTTTACAAGAGACCTTATTCACCACTTGATCTTGTGCATAATGACTTGATGGTTTTTCCTATCTTCTCTTTCAATGGAGCTAAGTATGCACTTACCTTTATTGATAATTTATCGAGATGTACTTGGATTTATTTTCTCAAGTAAAAAAATGACATTTTTTCACAATTCAAATTCTTCAAGGCTTTGGTCAAGAAACAAACTTCTAGTTACATAAAACACCTTCACACTGATAATGGGGGTTACTTTAGTAATGAGTTTTATGAATTTTTTGAAGCTCATGGCATTACTCAGTAGAATTTTGTTCCTCATACTCCATAACATAATGGCTTAGTAAAATGGAAGAGTCAAACTTTAAAGGAAATGGCTAACTATATGATGCATTCAAGAGATTTACCTCCTATATAATGGGTAGAAGTAGTAAATTGTGTGAACTACATTTAGAATCACACACCACACAGAGCACTTGAGCATTTTATTCTAGAGGAATCTGGGTCCAACACTAAGCAAGATGTCTCATTTTTGAGTCTTTAGGAGCCATGCTTAGGCCTTTGTGCTAAAGAAGAAAATGAAATCCTTGGATAAGAAGATAAAACCCTTGATCTTGGTAGTGTATTGTGAGGACATGAGAGATTATAGAATTTTATATCCTGACACTCATGAGCTTCTTTCTTGAACACATGTTCAATTTGATGGGTGCTTCACACCTCATGATTCTTCATCTTCTTCCATGCCTTGTTCTTCTTCTTTATCTCATCTTGAGGATCATTTCTTTAAGGAGGTTGATGAGGAGTTTATAGATGCCAATGAGGATCCTATTCCCATTGATGTTGTCATTATGCCTAAGTGGGCTCATAATACCGTTTTTGAGGCAACACCTTTCATTCATAATCTTCCACCCACTAGGCATCATCACGCACATTCTATAGGTTTTGTACTTTAGTTTAAGGTAGTTTCTTAGGATCCACAATATTTTTTAAAGGCTCATGGGATAGAAGATTGGGATGATGTGATGACAACTGAGTATTCTTCTTTCATGAAGAATAATACTTGGGATTTGGTATCTTTTCCTAAAGGAAGAAAGATGGTTAGGTGTAAATGGGTATATGAAACCAAATATGCAGTTGATGGTTCCATTGACAAGAATAAGGCTCGTCTTACTCCAATGGGTTTTTCACAAGTATAAGGTATTGATTACTCTGAGACTTTTTCACCCATTGCTAGAGATGGATTTTGTACACCTTGTACTTGTTATTTCTACATCACATGGGTGGCCCATATACTATATGGACATGAAGAGTTCCTTCTTACATGGAGATCTACAAGAGGAGATATATATGGAGAAACCTACTAGATTTGTTTAGGATTCTTCTCTTGTTTTTAGACTTTGAAGGTCTCTATGGTCTCAAACAATCCCCTAAGGCTTGGTATGAGAAGATGGATTCTTTTCTTCTATCTACTTTTTTTGTTCATTGCCACTCCAATCATATAGTATATCTCTAGAATGTTGATGATGATATTGTGATACTTGTCTCGTATGTTGATGATCTGTTACTTACAAGCAGTTCTTCTTCCCACATTCAGACTATACAGAGGGATCTTTCTACAAAATTTGACATGACATATCTTGGGTTATTACATTATTTCCTTGGATTTCATATTTCTCAAAAAGATTCAAGGATTCATTTGAGTCATCAAAATTACACCCATGATGTTCTTCAGCGCTTTGATATGGTTAATTGCAAGCCAATTTCATCTCCTTGTCATTATGGGTTTACTCTTACTTTCATATGTATCACTCAACTTTGTGATCCTACATTATATACGAAGTTGGTTGGAAGTCTCATCGACTTGAACCATACTCACCCTGATATTTCATTTGCAGTAGGGCTTGTATCTCAGTTTACACATTCTCCTCATAGTAGTCACTTGCAGGCTGTTAAAATGATTTTGTGTTATTTGCAGGGCACTTCCCACTTTAGCCTACACTACACTAGGGGTTACACTCAGTTGGATGGATATAAATATTTAGATTGTGCAAGTTCTATTGATGACATCCATTCCACTTCTGGTTATCCTTTTTATCTTGGTTCTTCTCTCCAGTTGTTTAGGCATGCAAAAATTAATATGCTATTGCACTATCATCTTCAGAAGCATAGTACAGGGAAATAGTTATAGCGATTTAGAAGATTCTTTGGGTTTGATAGTTATTGATAGAGTTTGGATTCCCATAGGATTAAATGACTTTGATTTGGTGTGAAAATGAAAGCGCAATTCACATTTCTCACAACCCTGTTAAGCAGCAGTGTACCAAAAATATTGAGATAAACATCTACTTTATTTGTCAAAAGATTCAGGATGGCGTTCTTTGCTTATAGTGCATTCCAACTCAGCAACATGTTGTGGACATATTTACGAAGGCTATTACATCACCTCACTACCTTGAGTTTTGTTGTATGCTTAGGGTTTTGGAATTTGTTCTTGGGGGTGTTCATGAGAACATATTCCTTCTTTTCTTCTTTCTCTTTCCTTCTAGTAGGATTCTTTCCTACTTTTGCTTGGTGATTTTTTAATAGATATATTATACATGAGTACCTAATCAAACCTATTTTCCAGGACTCATATTATGGATATGCCAATTTTATTTTGGGCCCCTAGCTTTACTTTGGGGGGGTGATAGAGTAGGTATTTACCTTAGCTCATGTTCACCCAGGTAATTTATTTACCTTTATTATATTATCCTCACCCACTTATGTGTGTGGATATTTATTTTATTTTATTTAGATATTAGGAAGATATTATCTAGTTGTTAGGTATAGTTCTTTCCTTGATCTATGGTATTGAGTAGATATTTGATGACTAGTTATTTCCTAAATCTATGGTCTTGACTAGTTTTTTTATGACTAGTTCTTTCCTTGATTTATGGCTTGATCTATGACCTTGACCGGTTCATAGATTGATATTCCTTGCCAATATAAGTAAGGCCCATTCTCATTGTATTTCATTGAGTTCAATAATAATAAATGATATTTCTTCTCATTTTTTTGTAAATGTTTATGTAAAGTTATTCTAGCGAATTACTTTCATCTTATTGTGCATTGTGTTTAATTAGATCTAAGTTCTTCATGGCTTGGTACAATCTTTTTATCATTTCTTTTATCCTCTATAAGGGTGTGAACACCAACCAAAAGAGGTGAAGGTATCTCTTGACCTCCTTTATTATAAAGCTAAAATATTTAAGAATTAAGGATGGAAAGAATAGATGCACGATGCACATTTTAGAGGTGTAACTCAAGGTGAAAATTATTCATTTAAAATATGCATTATTGTTTCAACATAGTTCAATACGACACAACATGACCTTGTTAAAAGTTTATATCGGTGACCAATAAAATTTTGAATACTTTCATCCTATTCCTATATATATCAACATCTCAGGGAACTAGACAAAAGTAGGATCCAAATCACATAACTCATATTTGGGAACATCGTTTAAGAGGGAAAATTTGATTTTTAGAAGTTTATGCCTACATCTGTAGGCTAAGTAGGCCCCAAAATGGGCATGCAAAGAATATTTTCTAAACCTCACAGTGAAGACCAACTATGTCTTACCATTATTTGTATAACATGGGAGGGCTATGAGGTGACAACCAATATTTTTGTGATCTACGGTTTAGTTTTATGAGGAAAATATAAATTAAGTTTGCAAGTGTACCAGTAGACATCCCCTTTATATGACTCATTCTTAATGTAAGGTGAGGAATAACAAAAATATTCTAGATCATGGGTTAGATAGTTTTTTTACATTAAATTAATCATCACTGCAACTCATGTATTGGTATCATGTTGGAAAATGCTAGGATTACGTGATAAAGATTTTATGTGTACAAACATTAAAATGAAATCAAAGTTTTAATTTTATTTAATTAAAACCCATATCATATAATACAACATCATTACATGAAAAAAACTAGAGAGGGAGAGGAATAATTCCATATATGTTTCTGATTAGGTAGAGAAGGAGTGGTGTTTAGCTAGCTTACGGGATTTGTTGACATTTCTTCAAAATTGTTTACGTTCATTGCAGAACCTTCACATTCCAACCACACCACAAGTTGAGAGTCCTTTGATATGCCCCTAAAATGGTTTTTCCTTAGTAACATAGGCCTAAATATATATTAGACATATTCTAGCTATCTCTAATACATTACAAAATTCAAAAAGCATTGCATGAAGGAAAAGGCTTGGCGCAGGTTTAGGGCCACATAGAATTTCATGGATTAAAATTTAGGAAGAAGTATCTCCCTGAAATAATATGATTACTCTTGACTTATCACCCATCCAAATGATAATTTGTGACATGTTATTAAGCATATTTTTCCTACTATGATTTCCTTATTTGAGGTCATGCTAGAAGAAGGATGTTCTTGGAAGGAGAATAACCCACTACTCTACACACCATGAAATCTTACACATAGTCTTAATCTCTTATTCCCATGGCCCCTATACCAAACATGATCTAAATGAGGCGGTAAAAGAAATTAAATTTTTATTATTCCTGGATTAGAAGCATGTAACTATCCATAAGTCAAAACCTAGGCATATACTGAGATGATGCTAGTAAGGATGTGAAACTTGCTTGCTCATACCAATATTATTTCCGTTAAAATTTTCAAAGACATTTAGTCAAAACATTTCTATATATACCCATCAAAACTTCTATCCATATAGCCAACATTGTTTATAAGGCATTATGTCTAGTATTTCACGTACCTCAGCCATAAAATTTCAAAGACCCATTTACCAGTCAAAATCCACATTTCTAAGATATACCACATGCATAAAATATACAAAAAACTTATTAGAAGATGGAATAAATAAATCCATATTCACAACATGTAAAAGACACAACTATTGAGGGAAATTTATATTCCACCATAGGCATTATGTCTTAATATTTCCACGTTTACCTTTTTTTCACGCCTCTACCCATTTTGTGCATTTCTTGAAAAAAAATCTAACCAATCTCCCTATCCTTAATGTTTTGATAGATGTTCATTTCCTATTATAAATAATTTATTTTGGGCAACAACATGGAGGAATTTCTAGCAAGGGTTGATTTTTTAGATTTTAGATGTCTCAAAATGGAGTACACAATAGGCTAGGCATCCAGGAGCTACATAGACATAGAGTATGCTAGAAAATACATCCTAATTAGCTATAGGAAGAATTTCATTGTCATCATATTTATTTAATAATGAGAGTACATATCCTTGTTTTAACATTGTTAGTAAAGAAGAATATAATACCACATGCACATAAAATATACATAGGTTGGAAAAACTATATTACAAGATGGAATAAATAAATATTATCCATATTCACAACACGTAGGGAAAGACACGACAAGACATTCACACCTGAAGAGGGAAATAAATATTCATATTCCACCATAGGGAGATGTCAAAACATGTGTTTGGATTATTAATATTTCGACAATTTCCATTTGCCCTTTAATTTTCTAATGCCAAATTCTTTTAACACGAGAAAAAAATTATTTCCCATTTTGTGCATTATCCTCTTCGAGAACATTTTGTGCATTTCCCCGACTAAAAAAATCTAACCAATCTCCCCTATCCTTAATGTTTTGATAGATGTTCATTTCCTATTATAAATAATTTATTTTGGGCAACAACATGGAGGACATTTCTAGCAAGGTTTAATTGTTTAGATTTTAGATGTCTCGAAATGAAGTACACAATAGGGTAGGCATCCTTGAGGAGCTACATAGACATAGAGTATGCTATAAAATACATCCTAATTAGCTCTAGGAAGAAGTTCATTGTCATGTCCTATTTATTTAATAATGAGAGTATGTATCCTTGTTTTAACATTGTTAGTAAAGAAGAGATCCGACTTTTGCACTTGCTATGGCTATCCAATTACTACTAAATCTACCACATTAACTTGGTTTTCACATTGTTACACCTCCCGATCTCAAATATTATGCTTGGAAAATGATAGGTCTACTCAAATATCCAACACATAAATCTTGTAAGTTGCATAAAAAATTTGTGGAGTTTGCATCTACACCTATCAGGATGCATTTGGTTAAAGTTTATAATGTATTTTAAGCAAACCCTCTTTGTGCAATTCAAAACAACCTTTGACCATTATGTCTAATGCACTTCTAGCACGTCTCATAAGTTGGTGTAGGCTACGAAAGTGAAACATGAATGATAACAAGAGCATTAAACAAAACAAAGTATAAATACTAGCTTGGTAAATTTTCCATAGCAGAAACAAGTTTCTAAGGATCTTTTTAATGCATCATATATTTTTGACTAGTTAATGAAATATAATTGATATCCTCCACCAATTTAATTAAATTTAGAGTATTTTAAATTTAATTCTTATATATAATTTTAATTTATTTTACCCAAACATTTCTCACTAGATGTTGGTGGTCAGTTAGGAGGGGGAACTACATCTCCCTGCTCTTACAAGAGCATCTTCCTCAATGTGACACAATGTCAGGAAAAACATATGATAGTTGAGAAAGGAAAGTTCAATGATGAGTAATTTCATTTAGCAAGTTAAATTGTCACTACAACACAACTACCGGACATCAAGTAAACTTTATAATTTTCTTGAATTGTTTATGTTTTATGAAGATTGGTAGTTCTCCCTTCCATAAAGAATTTAATATAAATTTTATCATCCAAAATTTTTTTATAGTTTTCCTCATACATGTGTATTTTTAGTTATTAGTTTCTCATAAAAACAAGAGGGTTGGTTCAAAGTGTTCATAAACCACTTTCATATTTTACCAGTTCCATCTCAATGGTTAGATTGTTTAAAAATTAAAAATTTTACTTCTTTTATAGGGTTCTTAACAATATAATACAACACAAAATCATCAAAGATATAAAACCATAAGATAGACCACTTCCCATTTTCATGACACTAACTCATACAAGACCGCTATCCCAAGTGAATACCAACTCCACAACATGGAAGTGTATAGACATAACATTCACCACAACAATGTGGAAGATACAATTATCTAGACACAAGTCTATGATGACATAAGCATATTACCATAATAACACCACGATTCCTCGCCAAGAGGACACCATATACCTATGAGGGTAATGTAGCATATCACCCAAAATAAAGTTCCCCCTACATATAATCCATACAAACACGTATATCACAAGGTTTGTATAAAACATAAGAAAAAAGGGTATGACGAAACACACCTATTGTGAGGTCCCCAATACCAATATTAACATATCACTATGTACAATTCCTAGTGAATCCAAGTATAACAATATATGCTAATGAAATTTGTAGTCTAACATCTCAACCCACCCTTAAATAATCTAAAAGATCCAAGAAGTATCAAGTGTTCCATATGTATGTTTCTAGTTCATCTCGCATTCAAAAATTACAATATTCTCAAGTAAACCAAAATCTGAAAGAGTCCATAATCTCAAGCTCAACCCTGAAGTTTGAAATTAATAACTTATATTTTACATCATGAAAACATCATCATAGGATTTAAGGAGAAATAAAAATTACTATCAAATCCACCAACTATAATGCATTTCATAGAGGAAACTCCACCAAGAAGAATCTGAGTACCATAAATGTCTCTCAACCATAGAGGATTAAGTATCATATGTATCTCCACCATAGGAGAAATGAATATAATAAGTTTCACTCCACCATAGGAGGACCGAGTACCATAAAAATCTCTCAAGCATACAGATTAAATATCTTATGTCTCTCTAATATAGTAGGACTCAATATCGTAAGTGTCACTCCACTATAGGAGGAATGAGTACCATAAAAGTATCTCAAACATATAGGAGTAAGTATCATATGTCTCTCAATCAAAGGAGGACTGAATATCATAAGTGTCACCCCACCATAATAGGACGTAGTACCATAAAAATATCTCAACCACAGAGGACTAAGTATCATGTCTCTCCACCATAGGAGGACTGAATATAATAAGTGTCTCTCAACCATAAGAGGACCAAGTACTAAGTATCTAAGTGATGTCGGGTCACTCCATGGTCGTAGACACATAGATCCCTGTTACCTCAAAATCAAGGGCATGTTACTACAACACCATGCATGTAGTCATGACTTATTAGGAGTACCATTATACGACATGTGCATACAATACAACAAGATAGAACCAAATCATCATGAAATCCATAATATCAAAATTACACTGTTGACGAAATTTAGCCAAGAAATTTTTAAATCATAAGATTTGAGTTCCAAAAATAAATAAAACCAAGACATCTTGGCAACCAAAGAAAATGGCCAAGTAGCCATGTTCAAACTTAAGAAATCTTGCAATAAAATAAAAATGAACAAGATTTTCTTAGCTTCTTAATAAATCAATTAAACAAAATGTTTTTTATATGGAAATTCCAAGTTAAAAATAAAATACACATAAAAATATTCACATCACATTCAATATGCGGCCTTTAATGGCCTCCAATATGGGTACCCAAAACATCGAGTGAACATCAAGCATATATTCAGGATATTGAGAAGATAATGTAATTATGCTAATGTATTGTTGAGTCAAATCTCCCACAAGATATATGCATGCCGTAAATAAATAAATCTATATCTAGAAATAACAATATATCCAAATAATCTCACCTTGAGCAGGAACAAAAGGATCTCTTCCAAAAATGTTATCACTTAGAAATTTGTGTGATTAATAATGTCAAATAGTCCAATGGCGTTTGTTACGGTTGTCAAAAGGGTTACAGTTCAGAAGGTATGAGTGGAAAATATAATTGTTCAATGCATTGATGCAATATTGAAGAGCATAGAAATTTAATGATTTGAAACAAAAGTTGTATCATTGTAATTATTTTACCAAGATGAGTCAACATAATATCCATAATGTAGTATGTAAGGAAATGGAAAGGGCCAAAATTCAGGTAAATTATTCAAAGGAGGAAACCAAATCTATCAAGTGTTAGATATTGCAAACATATCATATATACTAATTTTCAAATTTCTGATGCAACCATCACAAGTATTGAAGGATAAAAATCGTGAATGAAATAATGAACTCTTTATATATTTCATATTGATCTCCTAAGTTACATCCATAGTGAAACTATCCAAAATAACTGTACTAACAAAATCAATATACCATAATCTAAATTTATTTGCAGTTTCTATCACAATACAAGTCTATAAAAGGAAATGGGGATCCAATATACGATATACTTTCCCAGAGCCATATACCTAGTATAATGTGTGGACCAGGTTACATAACCATGACTCACCAAAACTTGACAACATGAATTGGCATGAAACTCATTATATGCATAAACAACCATGTATACAAGAATCATCACCAATTAATCCCGAAGGTTAAGGTGTTTGAACCTCACTCTGATACCAACTATTATGCCCAACAAATTTCACACCCAAAACTAGAGTAAATTTATCAAAATATATTTTTTGGATTTATTTTCTTTCTACTTGACATCACAAGAGCCCAAATATAATAACTTAACATCACAAGGGACACTAACCCAAACATGGACCCACATAAACAACAGGTAAAACACTAGATATCATGATTAATATAGTTAATCATAAGGGATGTACATGTTTCAATGACTTAACCCCACACGAGAATCCTAAGGATAGAAATATCCTACATCTTTCATGGTTACATCTTTGTTATGAATCAATTTCATCGTTTAACCTTATAGATTGAAGAACATTTAACATATAGGAAAATATTCTTGTTCCCGAAGCTACATCTTCAATATTTCACTTTACATCATTGTTCAAAACACACTATGCTTATGAAATATGTTCTCATACCTTAAGGTTATATGTTTCCCATTTTAATAAAATGTTTTGTATCATATTGATTCCCTTCTTAACTTAAATTAGTTTTAGTATCGTCTTAGGAATTTTAGTTGATTGGTCATCATTCAAAATATATATGATTTTTATAACCATAATTTCATAGTTCCCTCTCAATTTCCCATGTCTTAACTTATATTTACTCTGTTACATAGATCTCATATTATCATCATTGTAAGAAAAATTAATATTTGTGTAACTCTTTCTTTTCAATTAGGGATTCAAGACCTAAAAGATTTTGATTAATTTTTCTTAATCATGTGAACATTGTACAAGGATAAAATAACTAATGAGGACCAAAAAGAAAGGATATGTTTTATAATTTTCACAGTTTCCATGGTTTACCTATTTATAACATCTTGATTTCTTAGATATCCCTCCTCTAATAAATAACAAGTTACACACTCAAGCCATATGTCATTGTGTCAAGATTTACGCCTTTACTACTATGAGTTACCCTTTATTCATCTATATTATCTAACATGGTAAGTTTCCAAATATTAATTACAAATTGAAAGCATGTCTTCCACACATGTGATCCTAATGAGGCTCATCTTTGAGATGATAAAGGATGTTTTCAAAGGTAAAGTTCCCACACAAAAGAAATGTTTTTTCCCCTATAAATAGTAAAAGGGCTAACCTCAAGTTAAGGGATTGGTTTTGGTTACTCTTTACCTTCCCACTATCATCTTAAAAGATGTCATTTTTGTGATTGATTTCCAAATACCTTATTCACCCACAAATGACCTCTTAAGAGGTACTATAAGTATCTTAACCCTATCTACAAAACAAGGTAAACAATCTACAAGAAAGTCTACTATGAGGTAGAAAATACATTCCATGATTTCATATAGGAAAAAATGCAAAGGATCCATTTGATGGGCTTACCAAAAAGGCATACCATGCTCACTCTCCTTAACCTGATGAGAGATACTTGAGTTCCAAGTAGCTACAAATTTTAAGGGACTCTTCACTATGTGTAACTTTTCAAGTAGTGTTAAGGATATAACAAAGGTATCTACATGGGAGGATTACTAAAGTGGAGCTTCAGTATCATGCCCCACATTATACTCAACCCTTGAATTAAATGGTGTATATCAACATGATGTATAACGGTATAAGAATTTTTTATCTTAAGCATGCAAGGATACATAAGCATTTATGTCCAAAGTGGGGTTTGCATATATTAAGGGCACAAGAAATGGTATTTCCCATTGGGCTAGTATAGTTGTTTAATTAATGGATCATAATGAAATCAAGGTGAAAATGTCATGGCGATGAATTTAGGAAGCCATCACAGTTTTGTATGTTTATAACTTACCTTTCTATCATCCATGATGTAAATGCATTAAGTAAAAATAAATTAGTGGAGACCATTTCTTTTCTTTTGGAATGTAACTAACCATAGCAATTCAACAACTAATTAAATTTTTAGCTTATGAAATGTCAACCATGATTTAGTCAATTTATTTCAAAAGGTACATGAAATCAAATATCCATTTTTCAAAAGTAACTAATTCATTTATTTCCTAGGAGTAGTAGTACATGTTAAAATTGAGTTTATTTTCAGCATTGAATGATTCACATGAAATTTCATACCATTTAAACATGAGAGATACTTTACAAATTAGGATCATTATTTTCCTTCTTCACTCCATAAATAAAAATTATATATCATAATGTGACAACACATTCTTTTCAAACAATGGTATGGAACTACTCTTTACAATTACATTCATACATACAATGTTAGGAGGTGCATAAATAGAGTAAACATCGCTAGCATAGAACAATGTACATCCCCTATGTCCTACCACCTGCATCCACATTGTGTCAATGCTAAGATGGCATGGAATTACACCCCACCCATCTATATAGTTATGTCATCATATATCTGATAGTTTTGATTCCACAAATATACTTAGTCTTTTTATTTCATTCATACTAAGAGGGTTAAGAGAGAGAAAAGATTAGGAGAGAGTAAACATCAATTTATACAATGTTACAAGACCGTTATATCTCAAAGTTTAAGAGAGGGAGAGATAGAGAGAAAGAGAGAAAAATTCATAACTTTCCATTTCATAACTTATTTCCTTCACAATTTAGTCATATAGAGAGAGAGAGAGAGAGAGAGAGATACAATAGTGCATTTTTTCTTCACATTCATCTATTTTTGTAGTATAACATGTAAGGCTCAATTATATAAAGGAAAGAGTTTTACAAAACAAAACAACTTTGAATATTGGATGGAGGGAATGAGTGGTAAAAGGCATGACCCGAGATCAGAACCATAATGCAGCTCAAATAGCCAAAATAGACTACAAAATGACCTATATAAGGGGGTGAACACTAAGAAAAAGATCCATATGTCTCTCTTGACCTATTTTATTATAAACCAAGAGTATTTTAGAATTAAGGATGGAAAAAATAGATGCACGATGCATGCTTTGGAGGTGTAACTCTAAGCAGAAAAGTTGTAGTTTAAAATATGCATTATCCTTTCAACGTAGTTCAACTGACCACAACATGGCCTTGTAAAAAATGTATATGTGTGACCAATAAAATTTTGGATACTTTCGACCTATTCGTATATATATCAAGATCTCAGGGAACAAGATGAAAGTAGGATCCAAATTACATATCTCATTTGTGGGAATGTCGTTTAAGAGGGAAAAATTTGAGTTTTAGCAGTTTATGCCTACACCTAGCATGCTAAGTAGACCCTGACATTGGCATGCAAAGCATATTGTCCAAACCTCACGGTGAGGACCAACTATGTCTCACCATTTTTCATATAACATGGGAGGGCTATGAGGTGACAACCAATATTTTTGTGATCTACAGTTTATTTTACGAGGTAAATCTAAATCAAGTTCGCAAACGTACTTAGATATTTTATATGAATCATTTTGTAAATCTAAATCAAGTCTACAAAAGTTCAATAATACACCTCATAGACATCCACTTTATATGAATCATTCTTAATGTAAGGTGAAGCATAAAGGAAATATTCTAGATCATGAATTATATATTTTTTACATTAAAAATAAATCATCACTTAATTTGACTTAGGTATTAACATGCACAATGTTTTATTGGGTTAGATCTGCAGTAAAATGTTATTCACAAGATCAATCTGGGTAAGGCAGAGATACTTGGAAAGGAAAGAGTAATTCATCGGAGGGTAAAAATCGGCATTGCTATAAACATCAAAAAAGTAAATAAAAAATTCCCCACCCTTTCTTTAAAAAAAATTTCCCATATCATCTAATACACCAACATTATATGAAAAAAATAGGCTTAAGAGGGAGAGGAATAATTCCATTCCTATTTTTGAAAGAAATGAGGTAGAGGAGTGTTGTTTAGTTTCGGATCCCTGGATATTAGGCTCAACCTTATTTTGCTTCAAATTCCAAGTATATATGTTTTCATTTCCTTCACTAATCTAGATAGTCATAAAGTGACATTTGTTTTTTTTTTTTTAAAAACCCATGTGGGGACCACCTTGGTTTGTTTGGAATTTTGGATGCTTCCACCTTTTTGGACTTAGGCAATTCCTATGTGTTTTGATAAAGGGGACCACCCCTCGCCTAGCCCACCATGTATATGATTTGCCACCCTTGGACCCCATATATATAATACATTTCAACTTTCGGTGATCAATTTTAAAAGTGATGAAACATGAATTATAAAATTTTTTCTTCCTTTAATTATAGATAGAAAGAAAAGTCTTGGTATGTGTTTCAATTGTGTTTTAAATCGAAAGTTAATTTTACAGGTTTAAAATTTTCACCAAAATCCTGCATTGATTAAAATTTAGAAAAATATGAACTATCTTCTAATGCTTGATGCTTCTGCAAATATCTATGATTCCTCTTGACTCATCACCCATCCAGTTAACTGATTTTCATTCTATTTCCTGAAATGTTAAATTAGAAGCATTTTTCTCTTGTATGGTTTAATTCCTTCTTGCTTCATTCCTCTGAAAGTTGTTTATTCCTTCTTGCTTCACATTTGTTTCTTTTCCAACTACTTCAGATTCTGACCCAATCTTTAGCTTCTTTGATTTTTAATTACCACTCTCTCTTTGTGCAATCTAACTCATCTCTTTATTTCAAGAATTAGATATTCAATTCAAAATTTGCATTTCATTTAGACATCATTGTACCCAGCTCAATTTGATGATGCTTCTCTTGTCTTGCACACAAACATTGGAAGTGGAAGATGGAGGAGTTGAGATGGAGATGGAAAAGTTGAGGAGTTAAGCTTATTCCTTTTTACTTCTCTTCTCTTGTTCTTTAGCACATGTGGTATTCTCTTTCCATGTATAATGAGTCACTTAGTCATATCCAATGGCTTGTGTGGAAAGCTTATGATCTCTTATGAATAAAACATTAAATTGAAATAATGAGTTGATTATCTCTTTTCGCATTCAGTTTCTTTGATTGTATGTTTCTCAATGAAATGAATTATCTTAAAGTAAATACCTTGTGTCCATGGATAGTCATTAAAGGCTCTTTCTGCTCCTTTGGACATTATTGTCATTGTTTGTTTGTCAATATTTTCTTGATGTAAGAAAGGAATCCTAATCTTTTATGGCAGCATAGAGGATCATTTTAATGAAATAGAGCAAAAAAATAATTAGTTCATCAAGATAATAACCGAGAATCTAATTGTCCATTGCCACTATTCTACTGTTCTAACACCTTACATATTCTACAATCCGGTGTTTCATCGGATAACACAGATGTCCTTTGGGGCTTGTGTTCTCTTGCTAAGGATATTCATGAAATCGCAGACTATGTGAGTTGTTACGTTTTGTAACAACACACATAGTTGTAGATTTCACTTAATCTATTTCACAAATCAGCAATAACAAAATAATTTGACGTAAATCCCTTAGCTTTATACTTCACCAAAGCTCCCGTCAGAACGAAGTTTTGAGTTTCCCATTTTTGCATGAGTGTAAAAATTTTCAAAACATTCTTAATATAAGAAGCATAAAGGAAATATTCTAGATCATGAATTATATATTGTTTCTACATTAAATAAATCATCACTGTGACTTAGGTATTGTTATTGGGTTGAAAATGTTACCCTCACTAGATATTTTATGTGTATAAACATTCTGAACCTTTTAACTTTTTTAATTAAAACCCATATCATCTAATACACCAACATTATATGAAAAAAAACTTAAGAGGGAGAGGAATAATTATTTTCCTATTTTTGACGAGGTAGAGGAGTGTTGTTTAGTTGGATTGGATATTACCTCAACATTTCTTCAAATTGTTTACATGTGTTGCAAAACCTTCACAGTCCAACTACACAAAAATTTGAGATTCCTGTGACCTTGGGTTTTCCTTGGTAATGCAGGCCTTGATATATATATATACCTGCATCTCTAGTACATTATAAAATTCTAAAAAGCATTGCATAAAGGAAAAGTCTTGGCATAGGTTTAGGGCCACCAGAAATTGCATTGATTAAAATTTAGAAAGAACTATCTCCCTCAAATAATATGATTCCTCTTGACTCATCACCCATCCAATTGAGAATTTGTGACATGTTATTAAGCATTATTTTCTTGTTGTTATTTCCTTGTCTGAAGTCATGCTAGAGAAAGGATGTTCTTGGAATTGGAATAATTCACTACTCTACACACCATGAAATATTACACACAACCTTAAGCTCTTATTCCCATGACCCCTGTTGGTGCTCAAATTAGTCTCACCCCGTTTGTCATTGAAATCCCTTAGTTTGCGGTCTTTGTCATATTTTTTATCTCCTTTTGTTGGTGCTTAAAGGCTTTGTCCTCCATTTGGTTTCCATGGTCAGTTCCTTCCTTGGCCGAGGATCACTTAAAATCCCAAAAAAATAATTTGTTCATCTGACCATATGAAAGAGTCTGTTACTTGGTCGTAAAACTCGGGCTTTTCCTTTCCCTCCATTTTCCACAATCACATTTTATTGTCCCTGTCTTTTGTGTCCCAAAAACTTGAGGAAACGTGAGTGGATGTAGCTTAGAGGATCATGTTTGAACCTTGTAACATTTCCAAATTCTCTTTCCTTGGAGAAAATTTCATCTCTGGCTCAAACGATTGTTTCCCTACATTTTTATGATTTGATAGGTGTGTTTTTCCCCGTCAAATTTACATCTCTACATTAGTGGGAATGTGGCTCTTTTTCGTTAGATGCGGCTCATCGGGACACTCTAAAAATTCTATGGCTTGCTTCGACCCAAAACTTGTCCACGTGGAGGAACAACGCTCGTTTGAAAATTCACTTTTGGTTTGGCCTTGGAGTTGAGCCGGGAGGACACGTGGAGGATTCCGTTGCTTTTCCCAGACATAGACAAATTTTTCATGTAGCTGGTATAGTTTTGGTGGGCCATGGACATGTGGTGAAGCTACGTGCTCATTCAGGGTCTCCACTCTTGTGGACTATCTTGAAGTTACGCCATGAGGACACGTGGAGGTTTCCATTGGGCCTTCCCTTACTTAGACTTTGTAAAAACTTTTAAAGGGCCTGGCACATGTGGAGGGACTACACATGTTTGGGGACAGGCCCCTGGGTTTTATTTTAAAGAAGCATCAGGAGGAAACTTGGAGGCTTTTGCTCACTCTACCCTTTTCTTGGACTCTTCAACAGCCAAAGGAGACTGCCTCGGACCCTAGACACATGGCGCCTTCCGCTAAAATTTCTACTTTTTAAAGACTCTGCTTGGACTGAGACACATGTTGATCCCACGCTTGTTTGGGGTCTCTACTTTTGGGACCATCTCAAGATGCACCATTGAGACACATGGCAGTTTGAAAAGTCAAAAGGTAGGGAGGCGGTCTTACGGGAAATTTGAAAAAAATTCCTTTTGTGAAAAAAGGGGTTAAAGTGTAAAAAGGAAGAGCATTTCCACTGGGACCCACATTGGGACACATGTCAAGACTATTTTTCAAGGCGGAGGGTAGAGAAAAATGAGAAATTTTGTAATTTTTCCAAAAGTTGTAAAAGTAAAAAAGAACCCCTAGGCACATTTTGACTCGGATCTCCCATGTGGACGGTCCAAATTCAAAAGTGAAATCGATGGAAACTGTGCATCTATATCTGATTTTTCTACAATTTTTTTCTCCAAAGCTCCTAGGGATGCAAATTTTTATGGTTTTTTAACATTTCTTTACATCTCCTACATGCCAAATGAAGAGGAGAATTAATTTGATATCTTGATTTGGTAGGGAAGATCTGAAAACATCTTTTACCATTAAGATGTAATCTGACTATCGGGTTCAATCTGATTTTCTGATCTTTCCTTCCTTGGCACGTAAAAAACTAGATTTGATGGATTGGAGGAGGAAGTAGTTGGCGCGTGAGATGAAGAGTGATTTACCAGATGAAAGGATTGAATCTGAAATATTCAAGATATTTTCCCTCTGAGCGCCTGATAAATTTTTTATAGATTGATTCTAGGAGTCGTGATCAAAATCGTAACAAGCAATAGTGCTTTGAATGTTTTTGTTTTTGGGGGAAAACTTTTGTGTAAAAAAATGTTATAAATTGCATGAACTTTTCATGCAAATGGTTGGAGTGTTAGAGGTTGGGAGTTATTTTCCTAAGAGAAAAATTTGACAGAGCCTATCTTTCTGAGAAGCCATCTAAGGAACATGTTTATTTCCTTTGTGTTAAATTTGATCATGTCAAGGTGGTTGTACGTGTACAGCCAATGACAAGCTCTGAGATTGTTCTAGAAACTTTCCCCTATTGATGAGTTTAATCTAATTTGAACTAATCTATGTTGATTTTGGGAAAAAAATTCTTCTTCATTTCTGAATGTTTGCAAATAGTTTTTCTTGTTCCCATTCCAATCTTACATTGAAATCTTTATGAATCACACAATATCTTATCCTTGTGATAGTTTGGTGGCATTTGCAATTTCATTTATCAGAAGAGATTTGATTTGATAGTGAAATAAAAAAATTTAAAATCACGTTACTTCTAGCATGACGATAAGATTGTTTGTTAGCCTTTGAGGGTATCTTAGGCATGATAAAATAGAGGTTGATAATGTTCAATTAAGTTTTTCAATATGAGCCTTCATTTTGGATTCTTAAATTTTGTGTGAAAACATGTTGATCTAGGCCTCCATTAAAAGCACACCTTCTAGTTAAAGGAGCATTTTAGTTGTTATTAAGTATTCTATTGCTTAAGCCTTCCATTTTTGTAAAATATCTCAAAGATCTAGCAAATGAAGTTCATTCTGCCTCACCTCCCACCAAAAATTCATTTAAAAACAACCAATCTTACCCATACTACCCCTATTTGTCCTGTGTGTGTACAAAGGAATAATTTATATTACCAAAACATACAGAAGCAATCAGGTTTTCATTGTCTTTAGTATCTTGAACCTTTTTTAGAAAATATCCCCATTATCTAGGGTGACAACTCATGAGAGTTAGTTTTTTTTTATTGATCATATTTTCTTCAAGGTATTCTTAATAAATTTACAAGTAAGGACATCTCCATCTCTTCCACAAACAATAGGCTACAAAAGGGTCCTCTCACCCTAGGTTGAAAGGCACAACCATAAAGTAGTGAGGATAGATCAAATCCTCTTAAGGGTGCTATCCATTTCTCCACATCTGAGTGATAAAGAGCAAGCTGCATTTCTTCCCCAGCTACAAAATGACACACAACATGATCTGCTTGTCTCTAAGCTTCCTGTCAAATCTGTGATGTTGCTCAGCTTCTGAGGGAGAATCAATTTGGGTACCAACACTGTTTTTGGTGTCGTTGCTGGGGACATTGTGAGTGCAATTCATATTCACCCTTGTAAACATTTCTCATATGCTCTAAGTGCTAGTACATTGTTTCAACATCATCTTGTTTTTCAGGCCTATATTAAGTGTTCAAAGTTATAAAGTGTTGTGTGTAATTTTTCCAGTTTCTACAATTATTGCACTAGTTTTCATTAATAAATCTAGGTAAAGGAAGGTCAGATCATTCCATTTCTAGTTTCTAGTGTTGACAGACATTTGATAGATCATATTTTTAGTGCATTTACACAACTAAGGTGGAAATCCTTAGTGGAAACTCCATGTTGATCTAATTTTTGATAAATACCAATGTCTTAACCTCTATCAAGTGATATTTGTTACTAATCTTTGCAAAGCTAGAAGGAAGAATATCTTTCTTCGCTAAGGATCCTACTAGGGCATTATTTCCAGAGCTAGGAAAAAAAAAGTCAGAAGGAAGAAAATCCTAGAGAATTGTTGGAGATCAACAGTCAAGAAAAGAGATCTCCATTGATGAAAGTGATCAGCGTATCATTGAATATTTCCATTCAAGTGCTTCTAAATCAGGTAGTATTTTTGTGGAATTGAATTCTCCATCTGGATAAAGGCCTTCATTTGAATTTGAAAAGTTTACTTCTCATTCTGCCGCTTTGTTTTCCAAAGTTGATAGGATTTTCTAAGAAACAAGGCCTTTAAGGGATATCCATTTTGAAATTTATACTCTTGTGTTTCAAATACCTCTTGTCCCTTATCATTTTGATTCTCCTCCAAGGTCACCTCCTCAAAACAACATGGTCCATCCCCCACCCAGACCTCCATTTGTTGTAAATACCTTTGGTCCTATAAATTTTAGAGGGATGGTTGGTTATCCAAATGCAGTTCCCCAAGATGTAATAAATAGACTACCAAAGTTCCAAGGAAATAATGCTATAATTAGTGATCAACACTTAAAGCTTTTTATCAACATGATGGAAGACTTTGAGATTGAATTTGAAGATGTATATATCAAATTGTTTATTCATACTTTGGAAGAATATGCAAGGGACTAGTATAAATCTTTCTCTAGATAATTCAATTGAATCTTGGATGGAAATGAATAATGCATTTAGATTGCAGTATGGTGATAAAACAGACCCTAGGTTTCTTTTATCAGAGTTTGAAAATATCAATAAGAATCCTAATGAATCAGTGCATGATTTAAACATAAGATTTAACAAGACCTTGAGGATATTTCCTATTAATTTGAGGCCATGTGATGAATCATGTCTGATAAAGTATTCAAATGCATCTGATAAGAAAGTTACTTACTATTTGAGGGATAAAAACCCTTCCAATTTGAGGCAGGCCTTCACCATGGCTCTACAAATTGTGAACAACATTAAGGCAATTGGAAAACCTCCTAAGAGGGAGGTTGTGAAACTGGTTAACTTGGAAAACCTCAAGCAAGTAAGGTTGTTGATTTGAAGGAATTTGTGAAAACTTTTGGTAGGGGCTGTCAAAGAAATCTCATACAAATTATCCCGAGAAGAGAAAGGAATTGGGCAGAGTTCATAAGGTTAGCACAAGCAACAAGGCCAAGACATATTTGCAAATCATCCTAGAAATGAGCAGAGATCTGATGAAATAGGCAAGGGACTATTGGATTTGGAAATAAATAGCCCCAAGCCAGGGAAAACAAAATTTTTCCTGATCCTTTGGCTACCAGAGTTGTTGTTAAAGAAACAGATGTAATTGATTGGTGTGACTGATGTTTCATGCCCCATGATCCATGTTAAGTAGATCAACAAGTAGAAGAAGAAGTTGATGATGATAATACTGATGATGATGTTTGCATGATGGATTTCTCCACGAGCTCATGACAAGGAGCAACTTCAATTGAAGTAATAAGTGCTAGAACTGCTGCAAGTTTTTGGATTGCATCCACTGGGTACCTCTTGTTCCTTCCTCTCATACTTTAGAAATAGATATTGTACAAGATTTTGAAATACATAATAATTACTTTGAATACTTAAGAGCTTTAATGATAAAGAAGTATGATGGAGGAATCCCATTTGAGGAAGATAGGCAGTTGTTGATGAACGTTGTTGTTGTCCAAAAAAGGATTATAATACTAGGAGTAGAGTTGTCAAAGGATTAGGGCCTCAAGCCAAACCTAAAAATCCATTGCTTACTAATATACCTAAAGAGGTTCCTAAGAAATATACACCTTCCAAAGGCCTTGTTGTCCCAAACAAGATTCATACTTCTCCTCATGCCCAAAATGTCAAAAATCTCATGCCATCTGATGAGTTTGTCAATCTCCCTTCCAATGCTACCTTGCCAAAGCATGTTCCTTATGATATTGCCCAAGTCTTGAGTCAGATCAAGATTTCTATTCCAATTGTTGAGTTTCTTAGGATTCCTAAGCACAAGAAAAGGGCCTTTGAGTATTTGGGGTTGAAAGAAGAGAAGAGTACCCCAAGTAGAAATGTAAACATTGTGGAGACTCCTCCAATCATTGAAGAGCTAGAAACACCACCAGCATTAGAATAACTAGGTGAACCACTTGAGGTTTATTTGGGAACATCCTTGGTAGAGTCTCAGCTAAATGTAGATCCATTCTTCACTACTCTGATCATTAAGGACATATTACTACATAATTGTATGTTTGATTTAGGAGCATCATGCAATGTCATGCCTCTTGAGGTCATGAATAAATTGGATATCAAAGTAACAACAACATATGGGAAGTGCACTGCCATGGATTCCAGAGAGGTGTGAGTGGTGGGATGTGTGAAAGGTTTGGTGGTACAACTTGCAACTTATCCGGGTAGGAACTTGAAACTTGATGTTGTTATTTTTGATTTCCCAACCAAGTGGGGTATGATTTTGTCTAGAAAATGGGCTGCAAGTGTTGGTAAAATTTTTCAAATGGATATATCCTATGCCACCATCCCAATTGAGGGCAGCCTTGTCAAGTTGTATGGAGAAAATAAAATGTTGCACCTCATTTAAGATCCCAACAATGCATCTTATGAAGTGATGTACACAAGTGTTGATGCTGATAACTTTGTTGGATTTGCTGATGGGAAAGAGAAAAAAATGGATGAATGTAAGAGTCTTGAACAAGTAGGCTCTCCATGGAATTTGTTGTTTGATGAAGCTTTCTCCAAATTTGGAAATGGTGTTGGTGTAGTTTTGATTTCTCTAAGCTCAAAAGAGTTTGTTTTTTCTTTCAAACTTAACTTTGAGTACACTAACAACATTACTTAGTATGAAGCATTGTTGTTAGGTTTGAGAATTTCCTTGAAGTACTATGTTAAAGACATCATTGTTAAGGGAGATTCAGAACTAATTGTCAAAAAATCAGAAAACTATATGCCACTAAAAATTAGAGGATGAAATAGTGCAAGCATGCAGTCTGGGACTTGATTGAGATGTTTGATTCATTTAATATTGTGCATCAAGATAGAAAGTTCAATTTTATGGTAGAAAAGCTTGCAGTATTGGGATCTCGGTTTGATAGTTGTCTAATGTCCCCATACTGTGAATATGATGTTGAAGTGTTAACAAGGCCATCTGTCCCTGACAACATTAAACATTGGCAAATTTTTTATGATGATGCTCAAGTCAAAATATTTCTGAAAAACAAAGGGGATTTTGCTATCAATGTATTTTTGGGAGCCAATGGTGTGTACAACAGAGGGTGAAGAAACTTTATTTCATAAAGACATCATCCAACTGAAAACTTATACCATTCCTAGATGACTGGTTTCTCTTGAATCAAACTTTGATAATGTCGATTGCATTATTAACAGGCATATAGTAGCCTCAAGGGATGTTAAGGAGCATGACCTTGGTACAAAGGAGAAACCGAGAAAAATCTGGTTGGGAAGCAATCTGAACAAGGAGGAAAAGAAGTCCTATGTCCAATTGTTGAGAAAATATTAGGATTGCCTAACTTGGTCTTATTCTGAACTAAAAGCATACAGAGAGGATCTGTTTCAACATGAAATTCCTTTAGAATTTAATGTAAAGCCATTCAGAAAGAAACAAAGGCCATTCAATCCACTCCTATCTCTTAAAATGCAAGAAGAAATGAAGAAATTGAGGGATGGATGGATTATTCAGCCCACAAGGTATTCTTCTTTGGTTACAAACTTAGTGCCAGTTAGAAAAAAGAATGGTGATATCAGGCTTTAAATGGATTTTAGAAATCTGAACAGAGCATCAATGAAGGATAACTATCCTTTACCACACATGGAAAACATGTTGTAATTAGTGATTGGTTCTGAGTTACTTTCTACCTTGGATGGTTTCTCTAGGTATAATCAAGTTGTTGTAAAGGAATCAGAGAGAATCAAGACAACCTTTACCAATCCTTGGGGAACTTATGTTTATGTTAGAATGCCCTTTGGTTTGATGAATGTTGGAGAAAATTTTCAAAGAGAAATGGATGTTACTTTTGTTGGTTACATTAATGATTTTATTATTGTTTACCAAGATGATGTGACTGTGTTTTCTAGAAGGAGAAGTGACCACTTACAACACTTGGAAAAAATGTTGATAAGATGCAGAGAGTATGGCATTTCACTCAATCCTAAGAAGTGCCATTTTGGAGTGCAAAAGGCCAAGTTTCTTGGTCACATTGTGTCAAAGGATGGTGTCATGATTGATCCTGAGAGGGTAGAGGCCATCAACAAGGTCCCAATTCCAAGAACCAAGAAGGGAATTCAGTCCTTCTTTGGGTAAATAAAATTTATCAAAAGATTCATATCAAACTTTGTTGAGTTGACCATTCCAATTACTTGCATGCTAAAGAAGGACCAAGTTATCAAATGGGAAGAGGCTGCCATTCAAGATTTCAATGGGATCAAGGAAGAATTAAAGCATGCCCCTGTTTTAGCAGCTCCAGATTATAAGAAGCCTTTCTAGATGTTTTCTTTTGCTTCAAATAACACTATTGCATCTATCTTATTGTAGAAGGATGATGAAGGGGCTGAGAGGCCATTTCCTTTTCAATAAGGCATTGCAGGTGGTTGAGTTGAAATACACCATTATGGAGAAACAAGCATTTTCCTTGGTAAAAGAAACAAAGGTTTTTAGACCTTACATTTTGAGATCTAAAGTTGTTGCTTATGTTCCCCACACCATGGTGAAATATGTCTTATCAGAGATGGAGGTCTCAAGAAAAAGATGTAGATGGGTGAACAAGTTGCAGAATATGACATGTATATCCAAACCACAAAGTTGGTAAGAGGTTTGGGCTTACCTAAGCTTATGGCTGAGAGAAACTTGCAAACTATTGAGGTGAATGAAGTAGAAGAAGGAAGGGTGGATTTCCTTGAAAAGTTGATGAGTTATGAATGGTACAAAGATATAATTTTTTATCTCAGACATCTATACTACCATAATATTTAAGTAAAAATCAGAAAAGATCTCTTAAGTTGGCCTCCTAGAAATATGTCATTACTTATTTTGGGTTAGCTTCGAAGAACCCTAAGGGACTTCTCTTAAGGTGCATTACTAAATATGAATCCCCAAGATAATTGCTTGATCTCCATGGAGGAGTTTGTGGGGAATTTTTCTGGAAGAGTCACAACACACAAGATCTTGAGGGATGGTTATTGGTGGCCAACTCTTTTCAAAGATACAACTTTTTTGGTTAGAATATGTGAGAGTTTCCAACATTTTTCTGGAAGACTGAAAGCTTTAGGCTCCCTTACTTTGTATCTTGTATCAACTGAAGCCTTGTTCAAGTAATGGGGAATGGATTTCATTGGTGAGATTTCATACCCTTCAAGTGTTGGCCATAAGTGGATTCTTGTAGCCACTGATTACTTCACTAAGTGGGTAGAGGCAATCCCACCAAGAGAGCAACACACCAAATTGTCATGGACTTCATGCTGAACCATATCATCTATAGGTTTGAAGTGCCAGTTAAAATTGCTACTGACAATGCCATGAGCTTCAGAGCTAAAATTTTGATGGAAATGTGTAAAGGATATGGGATCAATTTGACATATGCCTCCAACTATAACCCCAAGGCAATGGAGAAGAAGATTCCAGTAATAAAAATATATTAAAGATCATTAGGAGAACCTTGGAATTGAACAAAAGGAAATGGGGTGAGCAGTTGAAGTTTTCTATTTGGGCTTATAGAATTATTGTTAAAAGAGCTACGGAAAAAGTTCATTTGAGTTGGTGTATGGAAATCAGGCTTTTTTACCCCTGCATATGCAATTATCCTCATATAATTTCAGTCAACAACTGGAAGATCGGGAAGTTAGTCCATATGATGCTCACATTAACCAGATTGTTGAACTTGATGAAGAAAGGAGGGCATTCCACCAAAGGCATGTAAAGTTTAGAGAAAAATTGAAGATGTTATTTAACAAGAAGGTCACTCCAAGAGCTTTCAGCATTGGAGATCTTGTGTTTTTATGGGATAACATGCATGGAGATAAGGCAAGCATGGTAAATTTTATGTATTATGGATGGGCCCTTATTCCATTGACATTCGAATTGGTGAACATACCTTCTTCTTGAAGGACTTGGATGGGGAATTACTCGAATTTTCTGTTAATGGTAGACATTTGAAACATTTCCTTGATTGATCCCCCAGAATCAAGGTGAACATCATTTGTATATTGTATAGTTTGTTGGTTGCTTTCTATTTTTTGTGTTTTTTCTCATTCTGGTCCTTGGTGACCTAGTTTTGTAGGTTTCTCGGTTCATTTTTAGGAGATGGTTTTGGTTTTCTGATCTACAAGCTGACTTCATTTCCCAATGGTTTATTTTTGGCACTTGGTCTATTATTTGGTTTCTTGTGGCACTCATAGAGAGTGCCCATCCCCGAGTCGGAGCTAATGTTGGTGCGCAAATTAGTCTTGCCCTATTTTTCATTGAAATTCCTTAGTTTGTGGCCTCTATCATGTTTTTTATCTCCCCATGTTAGTGCTTGAAGGCTCTATCCTCTATTCGGTTGCCATGGTCAGTTCCTTCCTTGGTGAGGATCACTTAAAAGCCCAAAATTTGTTTTTTTCCTCTGACCATATGAAAGAGTCTGTTACTTGGTCGTAAAACTCGGGCTTTTCCTTTCCCTCCATTTTCCATAGTCACATTTTGTTGTCCCTATCTTTTGTGTCCCAAATACCTAAGGAAACATGAGTGGATGTAGCTCGGAGGATCATGTTTAAACCTTGTAACATTTATAAATTCTCTGTCCTTAGAAAAAATTTCATCTCCAGGCTCAAATGGTGGTTTCCCTGCATTTTAATGGTTTGACAAGTATGTTTTTCCCCATCAAATTTACATCTCTTAATTAGTGGAAACGTGGCTCTTTTTGGTTAGATACGGCTTGGTGGGGCACTCTAAAAACTCTATGGCTTGCTTCAACCCAAAACTTGTCCACGTGGAGGATTGGCGCTCGTTTGAAAATTAAATTTTTGGTTTTGCCTTCGAGTTGCACTAGGAGGACACGTGGAGGATTCCGCTACTTTTCCCAGACTTAGAAAAATATTTCATGCAACCGGTATAATTTTGGCTGGCCATGGACACATGGTGAACTGTGCTCATTCAGGGTCTCCGCTCTTGGGGACTATCTTGAAGTTGTGCCATGAGGACATGTGGAGGTTCCCACTGGGCCTTCCCTTACTTAGACTTTTCAAGCAAACTTTCTAAAGGGCTTGGCACATTTGGAGGGACCGTGCATGTTTGGGGACTGACTCATGGGTTTTATTTTGAAGAAGCACCAAGACAACACTTGGAGGCTTCCGCTCACTCTGCCCTTTGTTCGGACTCTTCAAAACCAGAGGAGACTACCTCGGACCCTAGACACATGGCACCTTCTCACTGAACTTTCAACTTTTTAAAGACTCTACTAGAATGAGACACATGTTGAGCTTGCACTTGTTTGGGGTCTCTACTTTTGGGGACCATCTCAAGATGTGCCATTGAGACACATGGCAATTTAAAAAGTTAAAAGGTGAGGAGGAGGGCTTCAAGGGGAAATTTGAAAAAAATTCCTTTTGTGAAAAAGGGGGTTAAATTGTAAAAAGGAAGTGCGTTTCCACTTTGGGACCCACATTGGGACACGTGTCAAGCCCATTTTTAAGGCGGAGGGGCAAAGAAAAATGAGAAATTTTACATTTTTTCCAAAAGTTGTAAAAATTAAAAAAGAACCCCCAGGCCCATTTTGACTCGGATCTCCCACGTGGACGGTCCAAATTCAAAAGGGAAATCGACAAAAACTTGTGCATCTATATTTGATTTTCCACCATTTTTCTCCAAAGCTCCTAGGGATGTGAATTTTTATGTTTTTTAAATCATTTCTACACCAAATGAAGAGGAGAATTAATTTTATATCTTGATTTGGTAGGGAAGATATAAAAACATATTTTACCATTAAGATGTAATTTGACTATCGAGTTTGATCTGATTTTCTTATCTTTCCTTCCTTGGCATGCAAAAAACCAGATTTGACGGATTGGAGGAGGAAGTAGTTGATGCGTGAGATAAAGAGTAATTTACAAGATGAAAGGATTGAATGCTAAAAATAATCAAAGATATTTTCCTCTGAGCGCCTGATAACTTTTTTACAGATCTGATTCTAGGAGTCGTTATCAAAGTAGTAACAAGCAATGGTGCTTTGAATGTTTTTGTTTTTGAGGAAAAACTTTGTTGTAAAAAATGTTATAAATTGCATGAACTTGTCATGCAAATGGTTGGAGTGTTATATGTGGGGAGTTATATTCCTAAGAGAAAAATTTGATAGAGCCTATCTTTCTGAGAAGCCATCTAAGGAACCTGTTTATTTATTTTGTGTTAAATTTGATCATGTCAAGGTGGTTGTAAGTGTATAGCCAATGACAAGCTCTGAGATTGTTCTAGAAAATTTTCCCTATTGATGTGTTTAATCCAATTTGAACTAATCTATGTTGATTTTGGGAAAAATTGTGTTTGCTTCATTTCTGAATGTCTGCAAATAGTTTTTCTTGTTCCCATTGCAATATTACATTGAAATCTTTGTGAATCACAAAAAGATCTTATCCTTGTGATAGTTTGGTGGCATTTTTAATTTCATTTATCAGAAGAGATTTCATTTGATAGTGAAATAAAAAAATTTAAAATCACTTTAATCCTAGTATGATGATAAGATTGTTTGTTAGCCTTTGAGGGTATCTTAGGCATGATAAAATAGAGGTTGATAATGTTCAATTAAGTTTGTCGATATGAGCCTTCATTTTGGATTCTTAAAGTTTGTGTGAAAACGTGTTGATCTGGGCCTCCATTGAAAGCACACCTTCTGGTTAAAGGAGAATTTTAGTTGTTATGAAGCATTATTTTGATTAAACCTTCCATTTTTGTAAAATATCTCAAAGATCTGGCAAATCAAGTTCATTTTACCTCACCTCCCACCAAAAATTCATTTAAAAACAACCAATCTTACCCATACTACCCTTGTTTTCCTATGTGTGTATAGAGGCATAATTTCTATTACCAAAACATACAGAAGAAATCAGGTTTTCATTGTCTTTAGTAGCTTGAACCTTTCTTAGAAAATATCTCCATTATCTAGGGTGACAACTCATGAGAGTTAGGTTTTGTTGTATTGATCATATTTTCTTCAAGGTCTTCTTAATAACTTTACAAGGAAGGAAATCTCCATCTCCTCCACAAAAACAGTTACAAAAGGGTCCTCTCACCCTAGTTGAAAGGCACAACCATAAAGTAGTGAGGATAGATCAAATCCTCTTAAGGGTGCTATCCACTTCTCTACATCTGAGTGATAAAGAGAAAGCTGCATTTCTTCCCCACCTACAAAATGACACACAACATGATCTGTTTGTCTCTAAGATTCCTGTCAAGTCTGTGATGTTGCTCAACTTATGAGGGAGAATCAATTTGGGTACCAACAACCCCTTCACAAAACATTATCTACTAGATGAGGTCAAAGAAAGTAAGTTTTTATTATTCCTAGATTAGATGCATGTAACTCTCCATAATTACAAACCTAGGCACATACTTAGATGATGCTAGAAAGGACACTGAAAATGGGTTGCTCATACGAATATCATTTCCATGAAAATTTCCAAGGCCATTTAATCAAAACCTTTCTATACATAGCCATCAAAACTTCCATCCACTTATCCAACATTTTTAAAAATAATTATGTCTAATAGTTCACGTACCTCACTCATATGCTTTCCAAATTATGCAAACCCATCTACCATGTCCATTATATCTATGACATCTGACGTGTTTTTTCTATCCAATATGCTTGGCACAAGAAGAAGATAATACCACATGTACATGAAACATACGCAAGTTGGAAAAAATATATTGGAAGATTAAATCAGTAAATATTATCCATATTCATAACACATAGAGAAAGACATGGCCGTGTAGGGAAAAATGTATTCATCATCCACCATAGGGAGATGTCAAAACATGCATTTGGATTATTAAACTTACTATGTATTTACTTGCAATTTTCAACTTCCTCTTCCACAAACATATTTTGTGCATTTCCCAAAGCTAAAAATATAACCAATCTCCCCTATCTGTAACATTTTGATAGATGATCATTTCCTGTTCCAAATATTTTTTTTGGGGAAATGATGTGGAGGAGATTTCCAGCAAGGGTTAGTCATTTATATTTTAGATGCCTTGGGATGGAGTACACAATAGGATATGTGTCCTTGAGGAGCTATATAGACATAGAGTATGTTTGAAAATTCAACCTGATTGGATCTGGGTAGAAGTTCCTTGTCACATTCTTTTTTTAATAATGAGACTACATGACCCTAATTTACCATTGTTAGTAAAGCATATCTCTGACTTCTGTGCTTTCTGTGGATATCCAATTACTACTAAATTTACAACGTTAACTTGAATTTCACCTTGGTTATGCCTCTAGATCTCAAATAAAGTTCTGAAATTACTATGCACATAAAATTACAGGTCTTCTCAAATCTCCCATAGGTAAATCTTGGAAGATGGTTGAAAAATGCATGGAATTTTCCTTAACATGTTAGGACACATTTGGTTGAATTTTATAATGTCTTGTCAGCGAACCCTCTTTGTGTAGATCAAAACAACCTTTGAACATTATGTCCAATGCACTTCTAGGACATCTCATGTTTTGGTGCATGCTGGGGAAGTGAAACACAAATAAGAGGGATAACATTAAACAAAACAAAGTATAAATACTAGCTTGGTATTCTTTCCACAGTAGAAAAAGAATTTTAGAAGGCTCTTTCCAATGCATCATATCTTTTTTACTAGCCAATGACATTTACTTGATAGCCTCAACCAAATTAATTAAATTTAGAGCATTTTAAATTATATATATATATATATATATATAATTTATTTTACCAAAACATTTCTCACCAGACGTTGGTGTCCGGCTAGGAGAGGGGAATTACACTTGAACTTGGTAACTACTTTGAACCCAAGGATACTCTTATCATGTAAATGAGACTGAACATGGTACCTCATCATAAGCTCGTCAAAGTGGTCCTTGGTATTTTGGTTTTATGAAATCATGGGAATGTATTAACTACCTCGTAGTAGACTTCCTTGTAGATTGTTTACCTTGTTGTGTAGATAGGGTTAAGATATGTCTAGTACCTCTTAAGAGGTCATTTGTGGGTGAATAAGGTATTCACAAATTAATCATAGAAATGATGTCTAGTTAAGATGATAGTGGGAATGTAAAGAGTAACCAGAACCACTCCCTTAACTTAAGGTTACCCAATTTTTCTATTTATAAGAAAAAGATATTTGTTTTGTGTGGGATCTTTACCTTTGGCAACATCATTTCTCATCTCGATATGAGCCTCATGAGGATCACGAGTGTGGAAAACATGTATTCAATTTGTAATTAAGATTTGGAAACTTACCATGCTAGATAATATAGATGAATAAAGTGTAACTCATAGCAATAAAGGTGTAAATATTGAGACAATGACATATGGCTTGTGTGCATAGCTTATGGTTTATTGAAGGAGGGATATCCAAGAAAATGATTTTTATAAGTATGTAAACCATCAAAAATGTGAACACTTTAGAACATGTCCTTTCTTCTCTTCCACATTAATAATTATATCCATGTAGGATGTTTCTCCTATTTTAAAAAATAATAGTCCAAGTGTTCTGAGGTCTTGAATCCCTAAGTAAAAAGTAAGAGTTGTGTGAATCATTTATGTTCTATAAACAAGGTTAATAGGAGATCTATGTAACAACATATATATAATTAGAACACGGGTAATCAAGATGAAACTATGAACTTATTATTATAAATGTGTTATGCACCTTGAATGATGATGAACTAACTAAAACTCCTACGACTATTGTAGACACCTAAAATATGCTTACACATAGCATTTTGTCTAATTCAGTCAATTAACAACACATTGTTAATCAACCTTCTCCACTCCATTCTTGAATTCCCATTTACGACACCTTCTTGGTTATATTCTTCTTATATTCAACTCATTTGGCTAATAAATCCCCTTTTATTAGCTAAACCATCTTCCTATTCCCCTCTAGATCACTTTTATTGGCTTCCTAGGCTATATATCAGTCACAATTGATTAATCAAACCCCTCCCAACTCTCAATGAGTCTCTAATGACTTGCTAATCAAATTTAACTAGCCTAATCCTAGCTTAACTAGTCTAAATCATGTTTACTTAGCTTCTAATCCTAAAGTGATTTTTAGAATTTAGTCCCACATGCACAAGAATTCAAAATCTTCCCAAACCAAAAACTATAAATAAAAGGCTAAGCCTTCCCATTCAACCTTACACCTTCACACTTAGGATATCTTATTAACACTAAGAACACCTAGCTTTGAGATTCCATTTTTATTAGTTTTAATCTAATTATACATTTTATCTTAAGTTTACCCCCTCCATTGATCTTGATCTAATAGCCTTTGTTTGCATGCATAGTCCAAGCTTTGAGTAAATGAGAGGAACCATATGGTCTTGTAGCCATTAATGGTGAGCTCTCACTCTCAAATACCTTGAGAAACAACTAAAAAATTTGATTACTTAAAATCTAAACTAGGTTCACATTCATTAATCTTTCATGGAGTAGAGATATATTTAAATATGCTAGGGTTTGAATGTTTGTTTCAAGTTTATATATGCATGCAAATAGATAGTTTCTTGTTTAGCTCTAATCTTATGTTCCATCGATGAGTTAGAAAATATTTGAGGTTCTTTATCCTCATTCCATAGCTTTTGAAAATCTTCCTTGTTCACATTTGGCACACCCCGTGGGACTCTTAGCCCATCCTCCAGTAATGGAGGCATTTTGAAGCTTTTATTTTAGTTTCTCACTTTTTACATGTTTTTGTAGGGTTAAATATTTTGTATTGGGATTTTTAGCTACATTTTATGTAGTTAACCTTAATTTTCATGCCTCTCTGTTGAATGTCGAGATGGTGTGCACGTACCGTAGAGAGAGATCAGTCGATTGCGAAAGAACCCCTTTTTGTCTTGGAAGGACTACCCGCAAATAAGAACACAAGACCACAAGATTTTGATTAGACAATAAATGAGGGATCTGCCTTAGGCCCAGAAATATAAAACTTCCTTTCGAAGGTGGTCAGTTCCCTCGCTAATATGAATTAACACAAGAGATTGTAAAATAACAGGTTTAATTACCTCGTTGAAACAAGTAGGGGAAAGGCTAGTTTTTGGTTGTAGTCGGGATAACGATACCGGTTTCTTCTTACCAATATCGGTAGGGGCTATGTTTGTAAAGGGGTTGTAAGGTGGTTGTGTTGTTTGTATGCTGATATATCAACGGATTAGGTAATGGGGTGATGAGAGGTAAGTGGATGATAGTTAGGTAAAATGTGTTGCTTGGTAGTAGATTTAGGAATAGATTTATAACGGTTGTGATTAAAAAGTCTAAGAAATATTAAAATGAGAACACACAAGATGCAACTTACTGGTTATTGATGAGGATGCAGGTCCAAGAACTGTGATGACAAAGGCAGAACTCAAGTAGTATGGCTTGATACCCAGAAGATGAGATGTCTCCCTCCCAATGATCAGATGAGTGTCACAGGGCTCGAGTGGCGGTCTTGGGCTTGATCTCCTTCACTGCAAACTCTTCTTGTTTCTTCACTTGTCTCTGCTCGGCCAAGTAAAGATCCGGATTCTCTTGATCGCTTCTGATGATCCTGATTGATCCAAAAATCCTTTTTTTTTTTTTTGATTAGGGAAGGTCATTTACAGGGAACCGATGGCGGTTACGTAACCGACGGCGGTCGAGTAGGAACCGGTATCGGTTAGGAAAAAGTGGGCTATTTTTAGTAAAATAGCCAACTTTCCCTGCTTTTCTCCCAAGGGATTAGTTGCGGGCTTGGTCAAGTAGCTACAAGGTCGGTTTTGGGTGTGAGTAAGGAGGCATTAGTCATGGGTGTGGATGTAAACCAAGTTTTAGGTCTTAATTAGGTTAGTTTAGGGTTAGGGCTAGGTCATGATGAGGTGGCAAAATGAGGTGGCAGGTAAGGCGACGTGGATTTATTAATTATAAAGTAATTAATAAATAATTGTGTAAGGTTTAGGTGATGGGGTTAGGTTGCGAAATGAGATGTGGGTCACATGGGGTCGTAAACACAAATTTGGTGTCTACATTAGCCCCTTATTGTCGTGTAGCTTGTTTTGTAGAGCCGCAAAGACAATAATATGAAGTGGTTACTCTGTTAAGGGTATAGGTAATCCCCCTCAAATCTATCACAGATTGAGGTAGTGTGAAATCAGGGATAGGGTTGATAAAGGGTAAATGGTGTTGAGATGAGGGTGAGATGGTGGGGTAGGTCCAAAGAAGCAGACGCACATTGAAATGCAGTAGTGCGACCAGGGTACATGATTTGACGAGCAAACCAACAATGCATAGGCAAAGGTCGATAGTTTATCCAAACAAGGGTGATATAATCCTGGTATCCAAGGCATAGGAAGTAGCTCCAGGGTATATAACAGGTAAGGTACATGAATGTTTAGGCATGTTCGGCAGTACCAAATGGTTGGTTTGGTTGAGATAAACGTCACGGTCTAGGTCTAGGCAAAGTTGGTCGACAGATCAAGTCAAGGACCCTAATCATGCTAAAACACGAACAGGTGCGCTGGATTGAACAAAAGGCTACTGGGTGGATAAAAGTGTATGTTGTTGATGTTGGGCGAAGTAGTTAAGTGGTACGGCCTTGGGTCGGGCTAATTGATGAGTGAGGGCCGTGGGTCGGGCCAAGTTGTTGGGTTGCGGCCGTGGGTCGGGCCAAATGGTTGGGGTGAGGCCTTGGGTCGGGCCAAATGGTTAGGGTGAGGCCTTGGGTCGGGCCGGATGGGTAGGGTGAGGCCTTGGGTCGGGCCAAGTTGTTGGGTTGCGGCCTTGGGTCGGGCCAAATGGTTGGGATGAGGCCTTGGGTCGGGCCAAATGGTTAGGGTGAGGCCTTGGGTCGGGCCGGATGGGTAGGGTGAGGCCTTGGGTCGGGCCAGATGGGTAGGGTGAGGCCTTGGGTCGGGCCAAGTGGGTAACAAAGGGTTTGCAGCAAAGGTTGATATAGGTGATGTTTGCGAGAAATTGGGGGAAGAGCTGGAATAAAACCGATGTCGATTGTCTAGGACCGATATCGGTTAGGTGACCGATACCGGTTCCTTAGGGCACAATATAACCGATATCGGTTATAGGTCAAAAACCTATAAAAAGAAAAATACGGCCTGTCATTGTCACATTTGTAATTTAAAAACTAATTTGAGTGGTCTCGAGGTGGATTATTGAGATTAGTGCATTTGTTAGGCCGAGGTAGCACTGTCGGAGTGGAGGAGTGAGTTGTGAGTGGGCCCGAGTGAGGAGGAGGCATCGGTTGAGTGGTGGAGGACCCAAAAGAGGACAATTAGAGCCATGACACAGCCGGAAGGGGAGCAGGAGGGGCTGACCACTGACCACCACCACCCATCCCACCACGACGACGACATGTCGTCGCACTGTAAGTTCGAAACCGTGCATTGTGTTTGTTTTAATGTTATGAAGCTAGATTTGGGTTTTGGGTAGGAATAGAAGCTTTTTAGAAAATAATTAATAAATGGAAATGATTGGAAAAAGGGAGAGGGTAGATAGGTGAAAGAGGCCAAGGCGGTAGGGTGGGTAGGTTTTAGGGTGTTTGGGTGGGTACAAAGGGAAAAAGGAATGGGGAGCCGCGTCGGGTTCGGCTCGGCAAATTTGCAGTGACCGATGTCGGTCGCTAAGCGACCGGCATCGGTCCCGAAATTTTAGGGGCAGGGTGGGTCTGTAGGTGACCGGTGGCGGTCGGTCGTTGACCGGCGTCGGTGGATAGGCCGGTGTCGGTCATAAGTGACCGGTACCGGTCCTGACTTAGGTTTATTTCAATTTGTTGGTGTGGGTTGTGATTTTGTTTTTGAGTTTTTGGATGTGGTTTGGGTATTTGGGCATGGTGTAGGTTGTTTGAGTATGGTTTGGGTTGTGTTGTTGTTTTAAGTTTTTAGATGTGGTTAGGGTATTTGGGCATGGTTTGGGTCATTTGAGTATGGTGTGGGTTGTTTGTTTGGGTGTGAAGAGGGAGGGGGATAGCGTAGAAGTTTTTAGGGAAGATAGATGGGCGTAGACGTGTGGTATGGAGTCGGGTTGTGGTTAGGTGGATAAGAAAGGGGATATAGAGAGGTAAAGTAGATGTTGTGATAAAGAGTAGGGCTAATGTAGTGGGTTGGTTTTGCAGGCACGTCAGCAGCTGACGATGCGGGACAGGATGCCCCCACTGTTGAGCCGGATGCGGCCACACGTGTCCGCAGCACACTGGGGTATCATGCGCGAGGTGGGACTCGGCGGAGTCCAGCGGTACAGAGCGATCGACAGGGATCATAGTTTGATGGTCGCCCTCATCGAGAGATGGGATCCGGCGACCAATGTGTTCCATCTCCCGACTGGGGAGATGACTATCACATTGGAGGATGTGTATCGCATCCTTCGACTACCGATCGATGGAGAGGCAGTCTTCCAGGTAGATTCAGAGATGGCCATGGATAGCATCCTACAGGTTTTCGGGGATGCAGCTGCGCTACTGACATATCACAGCGCGAGCATCGCGTACGGGGATATGTACCATGCCCATCGCCATGAGACACGGCTTGCCGTGCTGATGATGATCGGGATCACCTGTTTCGCCCTCCCGGACTCAGAGGGAGGCCGCTTTCCACGGCACTTATGGGGGTTTTACATGAGATGGTCGAGGAGCATACCTGTTATGCTTGGGCACCAGTATACCTGGTGCAGTTGTATCGAGAGCTATGGGGCTATCGCCGGATGAGGCGATTCGGGATCTGCTCGACGTTTTTGCTACATTGTTGGGCATATGAGCATATCATATGCATTAGACCAGTAGGGCTACCTCAGCAGCCAGGGCCACAGGTCATCTATAGATACGGCTTTCAGAGGTGGTTGGGGGTCGTGGGTCAGCCACGAGCAGTGCTTGCAGGGCGAGACGTTACTTATTACCGGCATTTATTAGAGGGCCTGACAGCGGCAGATATTGTATGGAGACCGTATAGAGGTCATCACCCTCACGGAGGAGCCCGAGGACAGTTGCAGTGGATCCAGTACACATTCTGGATAGTGGGACGGAGGCCGGGAGAGTATGAGAGGATACCCCAGAGAGGGTACGCAGGTAGATGGGGCTACGACAGGATGAGCCCCCTCGCTTCCCTCAGTACCGGAGGGATGATGTAGAGGCCCCACTGCCTACACCACAGCCCGTGGATCCAGATTGGGTTGCTGAGAGGCCTGCCGATGACACTGTAGATGATGCTGGGTGCACAGCGCATTTTGGTTTGGTGGGCCGGAGAGAGAGCTGCGAGGATAGCACACCCGCACAGCCAGACTTAGCGGCTATTAGAGCAGAGAGGGACCAGCTCAGAGGGTAGGTACAGTTATTACAGGCAGCTTATCTTGCTGCACGCAGGCATAGATAGGTGTCTTATAGGGGCAGCTAGCCCAGCTCGAGTACAAGTACAGCACGCACTGACCATAGCACCACCAATGCACCGGCACAACCGCGCAGTGCAGTACCACAACACAGCCCACAGGCACCCAAAGCCACGAGCACGAGGGGGCACTGGTAGTAGGAGTCAAGGGACCAGCCCCAGCACCTACGGTGGCTCGTGATTGTTATATGGAGGCTAGAGCGAGAGGCCCGGTACTATCAGGATATTCTTGATGGTACCGGGGCTGATTATCAGCCATATGCGGCACATAGAGTAGAGACCTCTCGGAGCCAGAGATCTCAGGGAGGTGCAGCCACAGCCGGTGGGTCTGTGACAGGCAGGAGGCGAGAGGCAGCACAGGGACCAGCAGGCAGACAGGCAGAGGGCGGTGGAGAGAGCTGAGGGGTCCCTGTAGATTTTGTATTTGTATATTGGACATGGGCACCGGTCTGCGAACCGGTTGTGTTTATAGAGGCCTGCGTGCCTATATATGATTTATTCATTCATTTTTTTGTATATACCGGCCTGCGAGCCGAGTACAGGTTGTACAGTTGATACCGGCCTGCGAGCCGAGTATGTTTTTGATATGAGAGACCGGCCTGCGAGCCGAGTCGAGATTATTGATAGTTATTGCGGCCTGCGTGCCGGATTTGTTGTATTATGAGATCACGAGAGCCCCGTCGCAGGCACATTGTATATTTGAAACTTTGTATATATATAGATATGATGAGTTGACCCACATGCTTGTGTTTAAAATGTTTTTTTAACTGTTTTGTCAATGGTTTGTGATATAGAATGTATGATGAGGTTAATTGACATGTTGTATTTAAAATGTTTTTTTAACTGTTTTGTCGATGGTTTGTGATATAGAATGTATGATGAGGTTAATTGACATGTATTACGAAATGTTTGTATGTTTTGTCGCTGGTTTTATGAAATTGCATGTATGTATCGATGAATCGGATCCAAATGGTGTATAGATCGATGGTTTTGATATCCGTAGTTGATGGCTTGTTTGTTTTTGAAATATAGATAGATGATGTTGATGAAATTATAATGAGATGTGGATTTGATGAACAATGATAGATGAGGGTGTTGTTATGCAGGAAAAAGAGGTAGGCGTCACAAAAATTAGGTAGAAAATAAAGAAAAGAACTATGTTAAAAAAAAGCTAGGTATATGACCGACATCGGGTAGGCAACCGATGTCGGTATAGAATAGACCGATATCGGTTAGCTAACCGATACCGGTTATTCCATAATGAGATTTTTCTAAAAATAGAAAAGCGTAGGTGGCAACTGAAGTTCTTATTTTGAGAGCCATGCAAGATGTTAAATACGCGAATGCGACGCTGTTTTAACGACTGAGACAGGTAATTGCATGAGAGATTTGAGTGATAAGGAGGTAAGAGACAGGTAACGTGAGTGTGGGCTGAGATCAAGAAGACAGAAATCCAAGCTATATTTGAAGAGGGTGGTGAGCATGGCTGAACGAGGAGAAGCATCCAATAGGCATGGATGAGAGGAAGACAAGTTCCACCGCATGAGTCTGCTGCCCAAGAGGTAAATGGTTTGGTTGTAATTTGATTTTTGCATGTTTTGTGAATAGGATGAGGGAGATTAAGTGGGTAGATATGAGAAAGAAAACATGATAGCAAGGGTTATAGGTGAGGTGAGTGTTATGGGGTAGGTAATCAGGGGTTTTGGGTATGTCGGTATGTACAGAGAGGAAAAATGATCAAATTATTATCGTAGGTGGTGTGTTTAGGCGAGTGTATAAAAGTGACAGTGACCAATAGCGGTTAGAGATAATCGGTATCGGTTACTGAACCGGTACCGGTTATTTATAATCGATACTTGTTGCTTTGTAGGAATTTCTAGAATGTGAGAAAAACCCTTGGGGATTTGATGGATTGAATGGTTATTTGTTGCTTTGACGTATGCAGGCAGAGGCAGGGCTGAGGATGAATGATAGTGTTCCAGCTTTGTTGTCACGAATCCGAGTGGATGTAACACCAGCTGAATGGATATTGATAAATCGTTTGGGGTTAAGTGGAATCCGCTATTATTCACGAATCGCACGTAACCATGCTATGTTGCAGGTATTGATTGAGAGATGGAATCCAGAGAAGAATACCTTCTATTTGCCAATAGGGGAGATGACAGTGACATTGGAAGATGTGTTCCGTATTTTGAGACTCCCAATTATAGGAAAACCAATATATCAGGCATTGCCTAGCGCGGGGCGGGTAGCGATAACAGCTGTATTTGGTCCATACGCACGAGACTTGACACAGCGAGGTTTGACATTTACATATGGTATAATGTATGCAACACACCCTGAGGAAACAAGATTAGCCGTGATATTAATGATAGCGGTAGGGTATTATGCGTTACCGAGGGCGGATGGAGGAAGATTTCCCAAAGCATTGATGTGTGTGATTTGGGAAATGATGGAAAGGAATGTGACTTTTGCATGGGCACTGCATATTTAGCGGAGCTATACAGGGCTTATGGGCTTGTAGACGAAATCACGGAGACAACACCGGATTGTTCATTTTGTTACATTGTTGGGCCTATGAGCACATTATTTATGTGCGACCAATAAAGCGACCTATCCAATTGGGAGAGACAGGAGTGCAGAGATTGGGATTCAGACGATGGGTCCAGACAGAACAAGAGGCAAGATCCCAGGCTGTGACGGGTGACATTGAGTATTATAGGCAGGTATGGGAGATGGTGACGATTACGGATATCTGTTGGAGGCCGTACGGGAACTATATGGTAACAGAGAATATAGCTGAGGAGTTGAGGGGTGTAGATCGATTGAGGTGGATCGCGGGGCATAGGCCAGGTGAGTATGAGAGGATTCCTCTAGATCGCGTGCGGCGACAATTTGGATTTGTGCAGGATATACCCCTGGCTTATAGACCATATATGAGGATCAACGCCGAGGTAGCATTCTCACCTCCCCCGGTCAACACCTCCGAAGGGCCAAAGGAGATAGCGGCCCGATCGCGAGGTAATGGATGCAGAACGACAGAGGGCCTATAGATTATGGTGGGTAACAGAATGCGAGATGTACGTGATCGTCCCGACATAGCTATGATTACAGCTAAGAGAGATTGTCTGCGAGTTTAGTTCATCACCTCAAACACAGTGAATGAGGCAAGAGGATTGTTAGCGATTCATGAGTCACGAGCGAGAGAAACTAGAGGCGAGATACCTCCATGCGAGGGAGCGTATTCATATGTTACAGGAGAGATTGGTAGATCAGTGGGCGGTACCAATAGCCGTGGTACCTTTGAGGACAGAGAGGCCCGGCGAGAGGCGTCGACGATCACGATCATCACCTGGTTCGGGATGAGGCGTGAGGGTCTAAATAAATGTTATCTAGGTATAAGAATAAATAAGGATGCCGACCTACGTGTCGATGATAGAGAAGATGTATTTGTTTAACATCTAAATAAAACTGGATATGTATGTTGATTTGAGTTATGATAATAATAAGAATGTTTTTCGTTTTGACTTTCGGTGTCTTGAAAAAAGGATAAAGAGGAATGTGATTGAATAGAAATACACAAAAATAGTTACACATGATAGGTTATGGTAGGGGATGGTCGAGCTAACCTTGGGAGACCCCATGTCTCCGAAGTGCTGCCTACATAGCCCATTGCACAAAGCAAGGAGGGGCCTCAGACCGATGTAGTTCTCCCTTAGGATCAGGGAGAGGTGAATTCAGGCAATTTTGTTGGTTGGTAAAAAATATTGATATTGATATTGGTAGGGTAATGTTGTTGGTGTTGGTAATGAATTGGTGATGTTGTAAAAGGTATAAGGGAAGCAAAAGTTAGCCTACCCAAGTGGTAGGAACCATGTCCTCATTAAGATCAACACATAATCCTAGATGTGAGGAAAAAGAGCTAAACAAACCACATAATAACGTAGAATCAGCTTGAACCCCTAGGTAACGTGTATAGGCGAGAAGTCAATAGGTGAAAAGAGTTGTATGATTACAATATATTGATTGTATGTCACGTCCCTTGAGTTTAAACAAATGGTGAGGTGAGGTGGATGGTATAGGCGTGTACGGACGGAGAACTTATAACAGAGTGAGTGTTACGACGAAAGAGAATCTAACCTAAATAGACAAGTCCATGACTCAAAAGTACTTTTGAATGAGGCTTTTATTTTACTGAATATAGACTGATCGATGTGGGAAGTCTACAAGGGATATTGATTGTATTATTCTTGAGGTCTTCACGAAGCTGATCAATGCGAGAAGCTTCGGCTAAAGGCTGACTGTGTATAGCTGTCCTTCAGGAGCAGTCTATTTATAGTGCTGAACAGCTTGTGATTTTAGTGTATAGTTGTCCTTCGGGGGAGCAGTCTATATATAATAGCAGCAATAGTTTGGCATATAGCTGTCCTTCGAGGGAGCAGTCTATATGTAATTTAGATAGCTAGATGTCCTTTTGGCATGAAGCATCTAGTTTGGTAAGAAGTTTGACTCAAGAAAATCCCATAAGCATTTAGTTAAGAATGTGTTATTTTAAGACTTTGAAGTCATGGACTAGACTAAAAAGGGGAAGGCATCATAAATGGGAGGTGAGAATCAAACTATGTGAACTTGATTTTATTTTGAGGTGTAGGAAATGAAGTGTATGTAGTGGTAAATGAGCTCAAGGGATGAGCGTTAGGTAGATAAGAAGTGATATAACACTAAATTCAACAGTAGAATGGTCGAAGATGCAAGGCATTAAGGGGTTCAGGCTCAGGTTTACCATTAAGTGAAGCTAAACGATAAGTGCCTGATCCATAAGTGTGAGTGATTATGTAAGGTCCAATCCAATTGGGAGAAAATTTTCCACGTTTTCTCTTTTCTAGTTTGGTTACATGTTGATTCTCTTTGAGGACAAGATCACCAACCTTAAAGGTACGCTCATGAATTCGCTTATCATAAGCACGCTTAATACATTTTTGATAGATTTGAAGGTGATCAAGAGCTGTAAGACGACGCTCGTCAAGAAGCTCCAATTGGGCTAACCGCTCTTGGCGGAAATCATCATTGGTAAGAATATCCTGAAGAGATATTTTGAGGGAGGGTATTTGTATTTCGAGAGGCAAGACAGCCTCGGTACCATATACCAAAGAAAAAGGTGTGGCATTAGTGGAGGTATGAATGCTAGTACGATAAGCCCAGAGGGCGAAGGGGATGTGATCATGCCAATTTCTTCCAGACTCATTGACAACTTTCATAAGGATTTTGGTTAGGGTTTTATTAGAAGATTCAGCTTGTCCATTCGCTTGTGGATAGTAGGGTGAGGAGAAGCTAAGTTTGATACCAAAGTTGTCACAAAGGTCTTGCAACAACTTATTTTTGAAATATTTTCCATTATCCGTTATCAGGCGATGAGGAACACCAAAACGACAAATAATGTGGTGGTTAATGAACTCTACAATTTTTTCTTTTTTAGTTGAAATGAGTTGGATAATGTGGTGGTGATTATCCATCGGTGACATTGCGAAGAGGACGGATGAATCTCACCAATAAGGTCTAAACCCCATTTTGAGAAAGGCCAAAGATCTCGGGCGACCTGTAGCGGGTGGCTAGGAGTATGTTGAAGGTTGGCATGTTGTTGACACATAACACAATGCTTAACATATTCGTAGCAATCGTTATTGAGAGTAGGCCAATAATAACCTAGGCGAAGGATTCGTTTGGCCACAGCAAGGCCGCTAAAATGTCCACCACAAATACCGTCATGGACCTGTTGGATGGTATAGGTGACCTCCACGCCGGTGAGACATCGAAGGAGGATGCCATCAAAGCCACGTTTATAAAGGAGTCCCCCCATAATGACATAATGAGAAGCGCGTTTAAGAAAAGTGTGTTTGCCGGTACTAGTAAGGTCAGATGGGAGAACAGAGGTTGTAAGGTAGTCATGAAATTGGTGATACCAGGTATCCCATGAATTAGCAGACACATTATTTATCATACAAACAACCGGGGCTGAGTAAGATGGGGCAAAGAGTTGTTGGACCAAGACGAAAATGTCAGAGTTAGTTGATGAAGCTGGAATTTGCGAGGCTAAGCAAGCCATAGTATCCGCAAATTTGTTAGTGGAGCGGGGAATGGTTTGGATAAAATAGTGAGTAAATAAGGCTAGAAGTGAATCCACGTAGTGTTTATACTTTTGAAGTTCCACATTTTGCATTGGTAGATGCCCATAACTTGATTGACTACCAATTGAGAGTCACCAAAAATATTGATAGATTTGACACCTAAGTGTAACGCAACCTAGAGACCCAGAACAAGGGCCTCGTATTCCGCTGTATTATTAGTGCAGGGGAAATCGAGTCGGAATGAGAGAGGCATAGGCTCAGCGTCGAGAGGAATGAGAACAATGCCGGCTCCTCCGCCGCGTTGGCATTTGGATCCATCGAAGAAGAGGGTCATTGGATACGACTCCTCACTGAGTGAAAGAGTGGCGATGAGTTCGTCGGGAAAGTAAAATTGGTAAATTGTTCCCTAAGTAAAGGGGCTTCTGCAAGTTGGTCTGCGATGGTTTGTCCTTTGATTGATTTCTGGTGGACAAACTCAAGGTCGAGGTCAGCGAGGAGCATAAGCTATCGGGCGATGCATTGGTTTAGATGAGGTTTGGCATACATATAATGGATGGGGTCCGTGTTAGTGATGACAAAAGTTTTGTGATTCGAAGGTAGTGTCGAATTTGGTGGCCACGAATGATAGGGCTAGGCATAACTTTTCTACAAGTGTATACCTAGTCTCATAATCTACCAAAGTACGACTTATATAATAAACGGCTTATTCGCGGTTCTCGAGTCACGATGTGCAAGCATGGCCCCTACAGGCGTGCTCGGTGGTGGAAAGGTAGAGGTAGAAAGGGCGATCGTCACCGAGGTGGGATAAGCACGGGTGGCTGCAAGAGATAAGTTTTAGAGCCTCAAAGGCTTGATGACATTCTTCACTCCGGTGAAAGGCAATGTCCTTTTTAAGAAGGAGATGGAAAGGTTGACATCGATCCAAGAGTTGGGAGATGAAACGTCGGATAGATTGTAGCTTACCTTGTAAACTACGCAATTGTTTGAGATTAGTAGGTGGGGGCATTTCTAGGATAGCTTTGACTTTAGATGGGTCGACCTCAATGCCGCGCAAAGAGATGATAAAACCAAGAAGTTTTCCCGAAAGGACACCGAAGACACATTTCTTTGGTTGAAGGCAGACAAATATTGTAACAGGTGATCAAAAATAATGGTTAAAACATCGAGATGTTCACTATGATGTTTAGATTTGCCAAGAAGATCATCGACATAATCTTCAAGGATAGTGTGCATAATGTCATGAAAAATGTAGGTCATAGCCCGCTAATAGGTTGTACCAGCATTCTTAAGGCCAAATGGCATTACACGATAACAGAAGGTTCCCCAAGGAGTTATGAAGGCAGTTTTATGTTGATCGGCAGGGGCAACCAAAATTTGGTTATATCCTAAAAAGCCATCCATGAGAGAGAGCATCTCATGGCCTGCAGTGAGATCAACAAGTTGGTCAATACTAGGTAGGGGGAAGTCATCTTTAGGGCAAGCGAGGTTAAGATCCCGAAATCCATGCATATCCGAAGTCCCCCGTTGCTTTAGTGATAGGTACGATGTTAGAAATCCATTGAGGATAGTCAATAGGCAGGATGAAGGAAACAGAAAGGAGTCGTTGAAGCTCCTCTTTGACCAAGAGGGCAATGCGTGGATGCATTTTCTCAATTTCTTTTAATTAGCTTGGAATCGGTTTCGGGGTAATGTTATGGACAGCAATGTCGGGATCAATTCTGGCATGTCGTCGTAGGACCAAGCGAAAGCTTGATTGCAAGCACGAGAAAAGGTAGTAAAGGTGACTTGTTCTGATGCGTTAAGGGATTGTCCAATCTTCACAATGTGAGGATCATCCTCCGTGTGGATGTTGATTTCTATAGTAGACTCGTTCAGCATGGTTTGAGTTTCAGATGGTAAGGCGCGTTGAATATAAGAGTCATCTGCACCAAGGTAAGTGAGGATGGAGTCATCATCCTGGCACTCAACAACATTAATTGAAGGTGAGTCCTCTTCAATCATGTCTGGATATAGAAGGGGAATAGAAGAGGGGTCCTCATTATCGTGTTGATAAGTGAGAGGACCTAGAAAGATAGCATTTATGAAAAAAAAAGGAGGGATTGATTCGGGATCTATCGACTCGTGGGTGACGAAGGTAAAATGGGTGATGATGGTTCGGCAGGGGTGACATCGTCCTCTTCCGAGAAGGCAACTGACACGAGGTTCCTTCGGTGTAAGTGTTCCCAGAAATTTGAGACCACTACGATCATTGTGCTTGCGTGTAGTTACGGGAATGATTGTATGTCGGCCTTGTTCATAAAGACCAAAACCAAAGCCTTTCCAAGCATAGCAAGTCAAGAAGGTGAGGGCGAAACGATGATTTGTCAGGTATTGAAAATCGGATTGGAAAGGAACCACACCAAGAGGAGGTTCAGGGGTAACGGAAGATGCGTCGACACCCCCATATGTTAGGTTGGTGCGGCAATGAGGTGGTCCGTAGGGGATTACTTCCCCCACACGACGGTCATAGGTAGGATGTGCATGTAATTGTCCGTACTCTTGTGGGGTATGGAAAGAACTAACGTTATATAGGCGATACTCCCCCAGCGTAAGGCGTTGAAAAACATCTACTAAGGGGTCTGAGGTTGGGATGTTATCCGCGGGGAGGGAAGTGGTATTTGCAACGGTGGTTTCATTAGTTGAAGGCGTAGGTGCGGTTGATGTGGATGGTTGGGTTGGATGAATGGGTGTCTTGATTGGTACAAGCACATCATTAGGGCGATATAACATATTGCAGGTTTTGAAGGGGGGAGGATCAGCTTTTACGGTGTAGGACTTCCCCTCGTACTCAAATTTTATACATCTATGTAAGGTGGAGGGAACACATCCCATAGCCCGGATCCGGGGCAGCCTAATAACATGTTATATTGGAATTCTCCCTCAAGGACATAGAAGAGCTCAGGTAAAGTACGTGGTCCTACACGAATGTTAAGGATCACGGTGCCTAAGGTAGAGGTAATAGCATCATTGAATGACCGCAACATGATGGGGTTGGCACACATGTAGCTAGAAGGGATATTCATTTGTTGGAAGGCTTTTGAAGAAATGATGTTTAGACTAGCGCCCCCGTCGATCATCACACGACGTACCCGGATGTCTCAGACGTAAGCTGAGATGAAAAGAGCAGGATCAGGATTTTCTGTACCAAAGTCAACAATTTTGTCTTCGAGAAAGCGACAACGACTTGTTCGAAAAGTAAGTGGTTGGGGTGGTAGGTTGTTTAGTGAGGGAAGCAACATGATTGGGTGTTAGAATGGAGGTAACAGGCAGGGTTTCATTAGGTAAGACCTCTATCCCTTGAAGAATTTCAACGAGAGCTTGTCGATGAGATTTAGAAGTCTGAATGAGATCATATAGTGTCATTTTTACAGGTGATTGGTGAAGTTGTTTGATCATGGCTCGGTGGGCAACTCCATTAGAGACGGGGTAAGTGGGTCCACGAATAACCACTTTGGGTGGTGGTGTAATCGGGATGGTGGATGGAGAAAGAGAGGACGCAGGTGCACTTTCTTTCACTTTCTCGTTGTTCTTCTGCGCTCGAGTAGCAACACTAATCATATTAATTTCGTGGACATGAGATGAGGAAGATGGTCGGGATAAATCATGGTCTTCGAGAGGTGGGGTTGTAATAATGATAGATACTGGTGAGGTGGGGATAGGTGGTATAGGAGAGGGAATTGAAGCTAAAGGTCTCTCCCTTCGTAAGTTGTCTTTCTTAACCTTTCTATCTGAGAGAGGTGACTGACGAAGGATGGTTTTGATAACTTTGCATCCCTCCACATCATGTCCTGGTGTGCGGTGGTAAGCGCAGATTTTAGACTCATCATAACCTGTAGGTCGAGGTTTAGACGGGTCATAAGGTCTAAGTGGGGGTAGGGAAATGGTCGCATTCTCCACCAACATAGCAAGGATTTTGGCGTAAGATCCTTTGAGTGGGTCAAAATCGGAGGAGGATGAGGGTATTGATTGAGCAGACTTCGGTAATGTTTTGGCATAGTTGGTTCGTACGGGTGGTGGTTTAGCCAAGGGGTGTTGACACGTGGTTTTCACTAAACGTGGTTTCTTTGGCGCAGGAGCTACGTTTAATTGGTTAGATGATGAGGCTACAGATGACGTGGTAGCGGGAAGCAACCACGAAGAAAGGGCGAGACGATGAAAATAAATCCTTTGATGATGGAGTTTGTTTAGGGTTGATGGGTGAACAGGATACGTGGGGTGACAATGTTGATATACCCTTAGATCTCTGTATGGGTGCAGAAGGTGTAGGTCGTTTTAAAGAAAACGCGGAGGTATGATATATTGATGCGAGGTGGAGGGATGAGGTCCCAATATGGAAGGTAGGTGTGACGATGATGGTTTTGATTGTGATGGAGGCACGGATTGAGTTTGTCTCCTAAGTGGAGGGGCGGCTTTATTTTTGGATAAATCTAGTCGCTTAGGCGGGTGTGTTAGGCCCAGGTATTGGTGAGGTCCCAGTGTAGGGGAAGATTTGGTTAAGTTTGAGAGGTGGATGAGATACTTGGTAGAGATGCGGGGGTGATGATGAGGACATAGGCATTTTGAGTTTCGTAAACACTTCGGGTATATCGTAGAGGCGTCTGGATCGGTCATCTGCATTTGAGTAGAATAGGGGTACCCAAACATTCCCATAGGACTCGTCATCTTACGGAGAATGACAGGTCTTCGGTGTGAATGGGAATTTTGGTATGGAAGAAAGGTGGGTTGTGATTCCGGTCCACTTTGTGGGTGTGATACTGAGGGTAGATGAGGCACCTTTGTATCAATAGGTGTTAAGAGGTCAACCGGTCATTTGAAAAGATTTAGGCGATGAAGAACTAATAGGTAGGAGGGCATGTTTAAGAGGATCCATCATGGTTAAAGAATTTGGTGATGTCGGTGCAAGGGTTTCTCGTCTAAGGATGTCGAAAGGAGTGGCGAGCCTTCCTCTTGTGCAAAGAAGAGCGGTAGAAGAGGATGTTTGGGAAATAGATAGGTTAGATAACATCCGCTCGCAGTCTTGTAGGGATGTGGTGTAAGAAGACTCATCTATGAGAAGAGAACTCTGGGCAGTTAACTCCTTTATAGGTAAAGGAATGATTTCGCTTTGGCTTGATGGTGGTGAAGGAGGTTCGGGCCCCTGTGTCAGTGAAGAGGCTTGATTCAAAATTTTCTCGATAGAGGCTTTTGGCTGGGAGTCAAAGACTGCATGGATCTCATGAACACTCTCCTCGGCTAAGATATCCTGGTTTACATTACTGTTAGAAGAGTGATTTGGGAATGGTTTGTTGAAGATTTTCAAATTTCGGTTGGCAGGGGCATTAGGATTATCGAGGGTTATATCCCCTGCGTCAACCATTTCCTGCACTATGTTTTTCAACATCTTGCAGTTTTCATGACTATGTCCTTTCACGTGGTGAAAGTTACAGAAGTCATTTTCTTTGTACCAGGAAGGTATAGCGCGAGTGGAGTCAAACCCGGAGTGAGGTTTAACAGGAGGCAAGGTGATAGCTCCGGCTTTGAGCAATTTTTCCAAGATGACACCATAAGTTTCTCCCAAGGGAGTGTAATTGATGGGCTCAGCTTTATACTTATAGGTGGTTTTTAGTGGAGTATTAGACGGTGCTTGAGATTTGACCATCACCGCGTGGACAGCTCCTTTTGATTTAGAAGAAGTGGATGCATGAGGAGTGGTGGTGTTTGGTTTGTTGGTAGAATCTGGAGTTTGGAAATTGGGGTTTTTGTTGCGCAACCGCAATTTCTCTTCTTCTAAGGCTCGAATTTCTAGCTTCCGAGCCATGGTAAAGGCCTCGTCAAATGTGCGGAAAGTTTGAATTTGAAGAGTAGGAGAAATGTGCTTAGCACATGCCCATGTAAAAAGTTTGATAAGTTCAGTCTGAGGCAAGGCATATGTAAGTTGGTTGATAAGGTCGCGCCATCGTCCAACGAAATCTGCGATAGATTCGTCTTCGAATTGTCGGATGGCATAAAGGTCGGTGATAGATACTTTCTTGGCAATGTTAATGGAGAAATGATCCAAGAAAGATTGGGCTAGTTGGTTAAAAGAGAAGATTGAGTGCTGGGTTAAAGCACTGTACCACTCCAAGGCGGGTCCTGATAAGGACATGGGAAAGGTGCGGAGTAACAAGGCATCATCATGAGCAATCAAATAACAAGCATGTCTAAATGATCGCAAGTGTTGTTGAGGATCCTCTTTACTATTAAAACGAGTAAATTTCGGCAATTCCCATTGAGGAGGATATGAATGAAGGGGGACAGAAGGGTGAATAGGCTCCCAACAAACTTGCTCGTATGTCAAGGCACTACAACTTCCCAAACAAGCCTCCAGATTTTGCATTTTGTCCATCATTTGTTTGATGAAATCGTGGTTGGTTGAGATGATGATGCGGTGCATTGTGTGTAAACGGGGCAAATTGGGCCAAGGGCCTCCGCTAGACAATGGTGGGGTTAAGTGTTGATAAGGTATGGAGGATGAATATGTCGAGGCGACCGAATAGGGATGTCCCATATAAGATGTTGAGGTCACTCGATACGTGTATGGGAATGAAAAGGTAGGCGGAGCTTGAGAAGGAAAGCTCGTGTGGATAGGTGGCGAGAGAGCAAGTCATAAACGGAGCGATCTGCAAAGAGATGAGGTAGGAGCGATTAGTGGTAATGATATGTGGGGTCCAAGATTAACCAAAGGAAAGCCAATCATGTTGTATGAACCTCGAAGCCGTCGATTGGGAGACGGGGCTAGAGATGCGAGGGAGCAATGCGGTGTTATCGGGCGGAGTGGGAGCTAAATTAGCAGCTATACTAATGGGCATGCCAACAAGGAGTTGACCATCGGGCGTACGGTCGGGGCATGAGATAAATAGTATTGTCAGTGCGCTAGGGTTAGCATCCAGAAATTTGGAAAATTCCTTATCTCCTACAGAATTTTGGGGATCTCACCGGTGTCCATAGGGTTCCCTATAGAATGTGAAGGGGTGATTCGGGAAAAGGCACGAGCAAGCATGTGAAACCATGGCGGTGGCTTGCTTTTGGGTGATAACAACCATCGACAGAGTACACGTAGGGTTTCAATCTATCAAGAACAAAGCAGACTTCGAGAATGGTGAAATTGGTAAGTTCTTGGTTTGTCGAGAATCAGAAAAAACGATAACGATATCGATGCCCGCTAACCGATGTCGGTTACACTATAGCCGACGTCGGTCAGTTAACCAATGTCGGTGTAATAAGACTGGTATAAGAAAATATAAGAAGCTGCTGATTTGATTGTTAACAACGCTCAGTGCATTTATCAAATTGTTCTAAGGTAATCACAGAAGACAGTGTATAACAGAGAAAACAGAACTGAAAACAAGCAAGATGCACACGCAAATCCAGAGACTAACCCTAGGGTTAATTTTAATTATTGTGGGCTTATGCCTTTAGACGCGAGAATGATGTCAATCCTAAACAAAATACTTAGGGGAAATGTCAAGTTTGTTTTGGCTTATAAGGTTACCTCAATCGGGCGGAGGAATACCGCGGAAAAGGGGGATGTTTTGAGCTATTGTGTTAATTGTGAAGTGATTCGGTATGTGTTGTGCAGTGAAAGTAAGATCAATATCTTGTCAATACCGTGGATATCACCCCCACGTGTATGACCTGTTACTTAATCTATGTTCACTAGAATTGAAAACAACAAGCAGGAATGTGATGCACGTGTTTTAAACCCAAATCGAAAATGATATTCGATGAAGCAAAAGAGACGACTTTCACTAATGCAAGATGTAAAAGCAAAGCAAGTTATTTTACCAAAATAACAAAACATCTTGTGAATATCTTGTAAAGAAGAAAACAACAAGTATGCTCCTATATGAAAGCAAGCAAGAAAGAAAGAAACCCAAATGGGTCCCACTGGTCGTGCCAAAAATGTTTCGCTCGGAATGTTACACTTTTGGGAATAGAGTTGCTTTCTATCCTTTCATTCCTTTTAGAAAGCAGAGATAAGGGTTAGGGCTAGGAGGAATACCTTGAATGACGAGATGGTATGCACGTACCGTAGAGAGAGATCAGGTCAATTGCGAAGAACCCCTTTTTGTCTTGGAAGGACTACTGCAAATAAGAACACAAGACCACAAGATTTTGATTAGACAATAAATGAGGGAATCGCCTTGGGCCCAGAAATATAAAAATTCCTTTCGAAGGTGGTCGGTTCCCTTGCTAATATGAATTAACATAGGAGATTGTAAAATAACAGTTTAATTACCTCATTGAAACAAGTAAGGGGAAAGGCTGGTTTTGGTTGTAGTCGGGATAACCGATACTGGGTTTCTTCTTACCGATATCGGTAGGGGCTATGTTTGTAAAGGGGGTTGTAAGGTGGTTGTGTTGTTTGTAATGCTGATATATGAACGGGATTAGGTAATGGGGTGATGAGAGGTAAGTGGATGATAGTTAGGTAAAATGTGTTGCTGGGTAGTAGATCTAGGAATAGATTTATAACGGCTGTGATTAAAAAGTCTAAGAAATATTAAAATGAGAACACACAAGATGCAACTTACTGGTTATAGACGAGGATGCAGGTCCAAGAAATGTGATGACAAAGGCAGAACTCAAGTAGTATGGCCTGATACCCAGAAGATGAGATGTCTCCCTCCCAATGATCAGATGAGTGTCACAGGGCTCTGAGTGGCAGTCTTGGGCTTGATCTCCTTTTGCTGCAAACTCTTCTTGTTTCTTCACTTGTCTCTTCTCAGCCAAGTAAAGATCCGATTCTCTTGATCGCTTCTGATGATCCTGATTGATCCAAAAATCCTCGACCTTTGTTTTTGGTTAGGGAAGGTCATTACGAGGAACCGATGGCGGTTACGTGAATCGACGGCGGTCGAGTAGGAACTGGTATCGGTTAGGAAAAAGTGGGCTATTTTTAGTAAAATAGCCAACTTTCCCCGCTTTTCTCGAGGGATTAGTTGCGGGCTTGGTCAAGTAGCTACAAGGTCGGTTTTAGGTGCGAGTAAGGAGGCATTAGTCATGGGTGTGGATGTAAACCAAGTTTTAGGTCTTAATTAGGTTAGTTTAGGGTTAGGGCTAGGTCATGATGAGGTGGCAAAATGAGGTGGCGGTAGTAAGGCGACGTGGATTTATTAATTATAAAGTAATTAATAAATAATTGTGTAACGTTTAGGTGATGGGGTTAGGTTGCGAAATGAGATGCGGGTCACGGGGGTCGTAAACACAAATTTGGTGTCTACATTATGTTAGAAATTGCATTTAATGGCTAAATTCTAACCTATTGAAACTTTTAGAATTTTGGTTTCTGTGTTTTTGGTGGTTTTTTAGGCAGGCATGCATACACCTTTCTTCTAGCATAAGCACCTACTGAATGTCATTTTTTAGTAGAGGTACAAAGGCACCCAAATCAACATGTAGGTACATGATAGCAAGCACACATGCCCAAATCATGGTGCACACACCATTCTGCCATTGCAGGCACCTAGGTAACTCTTATTTTTTTCTAGGCATGCACATACCTTTCTGGACGCGTAGGTGCCCTATGTGTTCTTTTCCCTCTGTCAAAAATATTATTAGGCACACACATGCCCAAATAAGGACACATACACCATTTTTCTAGCCTAAGCACCTATCCTCTAGTGCATACGCACTTATGCTAGCATAGGCATCTCTCAGGTAGTGAAAGCACTCTGCAGACCCGCCAACTTTACACAGAGGAGTGTAGGCACCATACCTCACATGCACACACCCAAATAGGAATGCATACACCTTAAATAGTGAGTAACTATCTCTTTTTTATCCGTATTTATTCCTAGAATTTTTAGTGCTCCTAGTTTGGGTCATATCTTCTTGCACGTTGACCCATTTTTTAAACTTGAGTAGGCGTCGGAAAGAGCACGAAGTGAAATTTGCGAGGGAATTTCAAAAATTAATTAACCTTTGGTATCATTATTTCTATCTTAAAACTTCCAAAATTCCTTAGAGACCTCAGAAAATGCAAAATACTAAAAACTGTTGAAAATCTGCTAAAAATAGACTTCCCAAAATTTTTTTATTTTTCGTGGTTTTCTAACTTTTTTGCAAGGTTATAGTAGTGATATTTTAGGTTTCATTTCATTTATATTTTTATGCTAACTTATTTGAGTGTTCACGTTTTTCATTTGTAGGGGTCCTTTGAAACATGTATGCTCTTCCCTCGCACCTTCTAGGGGATCTTGGGAATCAAAAACCTTCTATTTTTCTTCCAAAACACTTAAATTTAAGCTTTAAAATGAATTAAGTTATCAAATTTGGCTAAGAAGAGTTTCATTTTTGCAACACACTTAACTTATTTTCCATAAAGCTAGTTTTAGTTTGGTTTCCGCATTGTGTATGCTCTTCCTTCGCACCTTTCGGTGATATTAGGAATCAAAAGCAACATGCAAACTCTCTTTCTTAATATCATTATCTTTTGTGGAAAATTACTAACTTTTTGCATGTAGGCGTAACTCTTGTCAAAAAAAGGAGTTGCAAAAATGAAACCCTCTAATACATGTTTTCATATAGGTTGTCAAATGGTGTGCTACTTAAAACCATAGTAAGCTAAGCAAGATAAAAAACACACCACTTGACATCACATTATATTATAGGTTTTAGAAAAGGGTACATCCCTATCCGCTCAAGTAGAACATAACACCTTGGGAATAATTCCTTAAGCTATAACAATGGGGGTGGTTCTAGGAACCCTAAAGTAATCCACCACTGACTAACCTCATGAATGAAACAGAAGCGCTCTGCTTACCCACTTGACTAGATTTTACATTGCAAGTTAGAGTCAAAGTTGTCTATATCGTGACCCCAGTTATGATACAACTGAACGCACTTGTTTATCATTGTATCAGAAGGGGTTAAAGTAAAGCCAAGATACTCCCAAATTAGTCAGTGTGACTCTTTGGGTAAATCGAGCGTGCATTTAGACAAATTGTTGACACCTAGTTGAGTGATCTTATTAGGGAAGCCATTTTGTCTTGGAGCCCACTTTGCTAGTCTATTTTCATGTCTTGTCGAGCTATCAAAAAGTGATGACTTACTTGGACTCAAAAAATTGTTTATTGAACACGGTAAAGAGTCCACTCAAGTTAGATTTATGTGTCTCTCTTCATGAAATTAAACGACGTATTACTTAGCTTGGTTTCTTTCTCACCTTCGGGTGAAGTGAAACTCTGCCCAATTGATGCTTCATTTATTTTCATCTTTTGATCTATACCTTAGCATTATTGTTTCCCACTTGGGACAAAAGAAGGAATCTTTCAGGAGTGTTGCCATAGATAGTGTTCACCATTTTTTATCCGTTTATGCTCATCCATGTTTGTGGCTGAGTTGTTACACGTCTAATGTATGTGGATGCATCCTTATATCTTTGATGACAACTTGGTCTTGATTTCAAGATCATCATCATAGTTAGAATTGATTCATCATTTGATCTCCCTTTGACGTGTTACCTTGTTTGCATTGTCTTGACACAATTAAAATACTTATGTCATGTTTCTTGTAAACATGATCTAAGTGTCCTCAATGTTTTATTACGTTTCCCACATTTTAGCACATCCTCAGTATACTTTGACTTAGTTTTACTGAAAACATTTTCCAAAATATTGAAGAGTTTCAGTTTTTTTTTGTGTCATTTTGATACCATTATGGCACTAATATCTCACCTCTTTGTGATGTTTGATTAATGTGTCTAATTGGTGTGGTTATGTGGCTTACATTTCTAATCCTTGTCGTTTGACATTTAGGCCTTGTCGGTTGCTAAACCTGTTGTGGTATCCTTTTCTTGGGAGTCACATCTACCCTTTATTAATATTTATGCCTTGTTCATTTTGAGCTTGACGTAAGTATTGATGTTGTGTTGATAATATTTGCATCGAACTATCATTTTACACACCACATTTTACATAGGGAGTATTTCCTTATTGATTGGATTTGTATTTCACACTTGCATGATTGTTCCTTGTGATCATTCATATAAAAAAATTATTTTCTAGGACAATCCTTTTTCAATCTCATTGAGATTGCATCATCACAATGTCTATTTTCCTTAGAAATTCTTTGGAAAATCACGCACACATCTCCATACTTACGAAATGTCTAGTTGGTTGCCATTATGCTACCTGAATTGACATGGAGCCTTCTTCACTTTGAAGAAGTTTGATCACACTATCTAGGCCTATACATTTGTACATAAACGATGCTAACAATGACTGACTATCACGCGGTTCCTCACACTTAAAAAATATGGAACCTAGGTTTAGGAATTCAAATAAAAATATTCCCATTACGACTAAGCCTCATTTGGTTCTTCATGCTAGAGGGCCCATTTAGGTACCTTGTTCCCCACCTTCATCTCATAGTCGGTGGTATGGTTTGTATTCTTCTGATCCAAATTATTATTCAAGTTCCCCCCACTCTTCTTTTGATTCAAATCCAAAATATTGTTTAGATTCCCACTCTTCTTCTGAAGATTTAGATCCCAACTATTATTCAGATACCCCTAGATCAAATCATGAATCATGGTTCTCCCTTCCTTCACAGAGACCTTTATTCCAACTCACCTCCATGACAGCTTTCCTCTTATGAAGACTTGTGCGACTCCAAGTCCCATCGATTGAACATATAATTCAATTCTTGAGTCACGGTCCTCCCTTCCTTCACAAGACCACCCTTATCAGTCACCTCAATGACCTCTTACTCCATTAAAGACTTCCATGAATATGATTCCCTCTAGTCAATCATCCAATTCAACTCCTATGTCGCAACTTAATGGATGGATGTGCGATCCTATTTTTCTTCCTACATTGGGTCATCTTCTAGATAAAAAACCTAGGTCTGAATCCAAATCATCCATTCATGAGATTCCTACCTCTAAGTATACTTCCTCTCTTGTGTCTTCTTTTCCTATCATTCCAAATTCAATCCCTCTTCAGCCCTTGAGCCCTTTCAACCATATCGTACCATTTCCTAATCCATCTTCTAAATATCAATGTTTGTGACCATGTCTAACCATTAGAAAGAAGCCATGTGCTAAGATATATTTTTGAAGCACTATCAAACCTCTTCGTGGGAGTGATAAGGTCAAACCTTCTCCTCATCTACATCATTGAACATCTTCATATTATTCTATCAATCAATCTTCCCCACGCTTATCTGACCCATCTCTTCTAGTCAACCTCTTATGGTCAAAGAACAACAACCTCTACTGATTGATTTCTATCATGATGACAGAACAATAAGACTACATGGAGATATTCCTCTAGAGGATTGAAAAATAGGGTCATTTATTGAACTTGATATGCTCGTGTATTGGAGTGAAGAAATTGATCCCTTTTTCATAACATAGAGGAAGAGACTAAGGTCATGGAACTTGATTCTTCTTCTATTGTTCCATCTTCACCTTCCTCTGAGATTGATGAGATGTTAGGTTTTCGCATTGATCCATGGCCTATCTTATCGTTACCCAATCATTCCTCAATCAAAATATCACATTGGGTCACCTCCTCATAGCCCATTACCTTCTATTTTTGGGCCATGTCCTAAGTATCCCTTCATCATCTTCTATCTGTGGCACACCTATGAGTAGTCCCTCCTTATCTATACTTAGGCCACACCCGAGTAGTCCCTCACCATCTTCTTTTGTTTTGGGTCCATGTCCTAGTATCCCTCCATTATTTAATATTTATGGGTCACCTTGGGGTAGCTCATTATATTATATTCTTGGGTCACATCCTAATAGCCCTTCATCCTCTTCTATCTATGGGAAACCTCTGGGTAGCCCATCATCTTCTATTCTTGGGCCATGTCCTTGTAGCCAAATTTCTTCCATCATAGGGCCATATTATAGTAGCCCTTCATCATCTTCTATCAGTGGCCTACCTCCAGGTATCCCATCGTCTTCAATTCTTTGAACGTATCATTTTCATCCATCATACCTTTCTTCTATCAATGGTTGTGGTGAACCCACAGTCATTTCTCACATTAGTTCTAAATGTCCAAATTCACTTTCTTCTCCTTCTCGAGATCAGATAGGTCACACACCAGCTTTTAAGAAACCCAACTAGTTTCTTTATTAAGCTAAGATAAAAACTACAAAGAGCTCCAAATCTCCCAAAAACCCAAAAATTAAAAATCCACCGCGATTCAAGAATGCACCCATTAAGTATGACACAAATTTCAGAAACTTATGGATAGGAAACTAAGTCTCCTACGATGAAATCCACGTTTCAAGATAAATCGTAGTCATTTATTAAGTATGATTTAGGGTGTGAGGCTCCTCACCTACCAAAATTATGAGGTATAGGCTTCCTTCTTGCACAATAAGGCATGGTACATGGAGGTATGGGCTTTGTCATGGCTCCCATCACTATTGCAGAGAATTCAATGCATTTTGGAGGTGATTGAGGGAGGACTTTGGGTTTTTCTCATCTCCTTCTCTCTTTCTTCCTATATATTATAAGGAGGGGTTTTGTTTTCAAAAGGTTGGACAATTTTTCCTTGCACCCTCCCTTCTTCTCTAATCTACAAGTGAATTTTGGAGTTCAAACCTCCCATTTCAAACTGTAATGCAAGTTTGTGCCTCCTAGCCATTGTAATGGACTATATCAAATTATTGGAGCAATAAAAATAAGTCTGTGGATGATTTTAACCCTCTCTTATGTTCGTTGTATCTTCCTGATCTCTCTTTGCAATTTTGGTTATCTGTGCATGGTGTCTATATTATACTTTTAATGGTTTGTGTTTAATTTCAAAGTAGGTGTTCAATATTCCTTTGGTGCATCACCTCTGTTAATTTAGGTTTATTTTCTTGCATCTTCTTAACCCTATCTCCTTGGCAAGTTAGAGTAGGTTTTAGAGTAGATCCTCTGCAAATTTTATGTGTGCACCTAAATAGAGGAATAGGAACCGGCCTATATCCGAAGAGATTTCTCAATTGCAAAGTCCCACACTTTGGGAAAATATCCATGTTATGTAATCACACTTAGAGTCTCAACCCATCGAGTTTCAGACATTTAGGTGTGTTATGATTATGCATCAATAGTTTTGGTACACTCGATGGGACCAAGAGGTCATTCCACAAGCTTTGAAGGAATTTTTATCAAATTCAGACTTAGAAATTGCAAGTTCTCCAAGTTTAGACTTTTCACCTCTCAAGTTGAACTCTGAAATCAATTTTCAAGGGTTTAACTTGCTCAAAATAGGTCCAAATTTCACCAGTTCATAGATCTGAGCTAATCTTCAAAAGGGTATTTTTATTTTTGAAATTTAATTTTTGAAAATTTGAAGTTTTTTGAATTTCAGGTTTCAGGATTTTGGAATTTCAAGTTTCAAGTTTTCAGAATTTTAGGTTTCAAGATTTCAGAATTTTAGATTTTAGGGTTTTTAGAATTTCAGGTTTTGGGATTTCATAATTTTGGGTTTCGAGACTATCATTCCAAATAAATTTTCAACCCCCAGAATATCAAATACACAGGTCCTTCATGGTTTTCATTTTTATTCTATCAAGTTTGGTGTGTAACTTGTCAAAATCTAGCCTTTAAAGGCTCATTTCCCAACACATCTAGCGACTCCAAAGGGATAGAATTTAGTGGTGTAGCAACACAAGTTGCCAAAGTACATGAGAAGAATTCAAACTAGGTTTGATACTCAAGAAGAGGGATTATTTATTTACCTATAATTATCACCAGGCAGAGGAAGGAGAGGAAGAAGACCGCAAAGATCACCATCTCCACCTAACAAGACTTTGTCTACGCCTCCACCTAGTAGACATTTTCTTCAATCAACGAGAGTTCTCTGACCAATCAGGATGGTGCAACCCAATCCCTATGTCAACTTCACGGGCAGTATCCCACTTTCCCTAAATGCTCAAAATCTAGTTCTAATTGTGGCATTGAAAGAACGTCCCATATTTCACTGGAGAGAACCAAATAACTCCGATTGACCACATCCAAGACATTGCAAATGTCTGTGTAATTCATGAAATTAATGAAATGGATATTATGGTCAAGTTATTAGCTTCATTTTAAAGGAAAAGCTTTACAATGGTTTAGGAGTCTCATAACAGGGTCTATCTAAAATTGGGTTCATTTATGCACCGCCCTCCATAATCAATTTGGGGAAAAGGGAGATAATTTGTCTTTATTGGAACAATTGACAACTATTAAGAGGGCTCCTAATGAATAATTGACCGATTTCAACTTTAGATTCCAACAAAGATGGGATAGGATTCTGGTAGTTGTTACACCAACTATCGAAAGAGAATTCCTCTATTTCTTGAAGGCTATAAATTCAGATATAGCCATGATGATACAATCAATGGGAGGTATAACCTTACCCGTAGCCTATAACATTTCCATTAGAGATGAAAATTGCTTGATTCAAGCTAGTAAGATAGCACCAAGGCCACCAATGCCTCTCTATCTAGATATGGGAGCTCCTACAACTAGTCAAATGCTAGAATTGAATCCCATTCCGGCCCCTAGAAATCAAAGTAATAGTGAGGCTTCTACTTCTTCAAGCACTTCAAAAGAGCTACAAGAGGTTATGAAACAACTACAAAACCTAGGAAATGAGCTAGTGAATATCAAGAGACAACAAGCTCGAGTTCTAGTTTGTATCAACCTCAATCTCAATATCAAGCTAGACCCCATATCAGCAAAATAGACCACCAGCTCAGGTTGGAAATCAAAACAAGAACCAAGGAAAACCTCAAGTTGCTAGGCCATTCCAACCATATGATCCAAATGTAGCTTCAACATCAAGGGCCTTGGTTCCAACACAAAACAACATGGCACAGACTACGACTGGTGTTACCCTTGCAATCTACCTCATAATCAATCAACATGTTTCAATGGTGCACTAAACCAGGCCTTGATGGTATAGACCATTGGTGTGTCCCAAGAACCAAGTCAAGAAGGAAATCAATAGCATGAAACTCAGCAAGAGGTACCTCTAGCGGAAACCACATTGGTTAATTAGCACACATAAGACTTTTGTGGAGTTAATCAACCTCCTCTTCAGGGTGTAGCCACCAATATGGATCAAAGAAGAGAAACATTTAGGAGGGACAACCATATAATCAATTTTTTTCAGCCCACTCCTACACAAAAATGAGTTAGTAAACCAAATGCAGCCCCCAATGTGCAAAATCAGCCTAAAGCACCCATTGCAGCAACACATGTGCCTGTTCAAGCACCAGAAAAGTTCACACCAAGTAAGGGGAAACAAAAGGATAATGCATCCCCTTTCAACATTATTGATCAAATGAAGAAAACACATGTGAACATTTCCATGTGGGAGTCACTAGTGATCCCAAGACAACAAGATTTGTTGCAAGTTGCAATGGCTAATTGGTCTACCTCAAATAGATTAGACCAGAGTCAAGAGAAAGTTCTCACTAATGCATTGCAATAGGGTGGAAGTCAACCAAGTAAGAATTTGAAGCCTCCACCATTCTATGTTTCATTAATTATTGGAAACAACTTGGTACATAACTACATGATCGATTCAGGTGCAAGTAGCTAAGTGATGCCAAAGCAAATAGCAGATCAATTGGGTCTAAAGTATGAGACAATACTGAGAGGAGTAGTACAACTAGATGGGACAATAATAGGAAAGTTGGGGTCATCAAAGGGTTAATCCTAATAGTGCATGCCTTCCCAAATGTAACAGTTATGTAGGATGTATCTAGTATTGACTTACCACCACTCTTTGCACTATGTTTGTCAAGAGATTTCACTACCAAAATTAGTGGATATCTATCTTTGGATTGGTCACACATGATCTTCAGGATAAGGTATGGAGATAAGGCTACAATCAAGTCAGAACCAATTGCAAACTTTCACATTGAGCCTCATGTGCCAAGTCCTATCAATGTAAATTGCTCAGCCTTTGATCAGGAAGAATGTTCAAATGATTTAGAAACTGGTACTAAGGTTGAGGGTATTCTAAATTTGACTCGGATGAATGGGAAAATAAAAGGCATTCATTTGACCCATACAAAGAGATGGAAGAATTTGAATTGGGTGTATATTGTGTACACAAATAATATTCCCCCATTCCTAACATCACCAAGCTAGAAAATAAGGATGAAAATGAAGTTTGGAAACTATTTTTCGATGGTTCAAGAAGAAAACAAGGTGTTAGAGGAGGTGCAATGTTAGTTTCACCATAGAACATAAAGTATTATTCAGCTTTTAGATTTCAGTTTGCATGTTCGAATAACATATGAGGCTTTGGTTCATGGAGTTCATTGGGCTAGGAAAAGAGGCATAAAGAATTTGTAAGTATTTGATGATAGCAAGCTAATCATCAATCAAGTCAAGGGAAACATGCTGCAAAGAATGACCTACTCAAGAGCTACAAAAATAGGGTATGGGACCTAATTGAAGACTTTGAAGCTTTCAACATTGTGTCCATACCCAGGAAGAAGAATGAAGTTACAGATAGGCTTGCAGCAATTCGAGCAACATTTGATGTGGTTGAAAGTATCAAAAGAGACACAAGACAACCATATATCTAAGTGATTGTAAGGCAAAAAGCTAGATAAAAACCCAAGCTAGCAGGTGTTTGAGAATGATCAATAGATCATCAATTTCTTGTAAGAAGAGGTTGAATTCTCATCTAGGAATCAAGACAAATTAGAGCAACAGTACGGGACCAAGTAGTGCAGCTTTGCGAGACAAACAAGCTTCCAAAGGGTTTGGTAACATTGGAGTCTATCTTCAATCCTAATGACTAGTTTCGTAAAGAGAAAGCCAACATACGGGTCAAAGGAGAGGATTCGAACCTATTTTTGTTGGGGAAGGAAAGACACTCCAAATTGGAAAGGTGGCCACTGAGCATGGGAGATATGAGTTCACAACTTTTCCAAGAGTTTCCAGACATCTTCACTTGGATTTATGAGGACCTATGAGGATTCAATCCAAAGCTAGCACAACATACCATAGAACTGGATCCAGATACTAAGCCCATCAGGTAGAACCAAAGACTAGTCAACTCACACATTGAGCCTCTTATGAAAAAAGAGCTAAACAAGATAATAGAGGCAAGTATTATATTTCTAATCAAGCACTCAAGATGGGTTTCTAAATTGGTTCCAGTCAGGAAGAAGAATGGGGAAATCAGGTTGTATGTGGACTTCTGAGACCTGAACATGGCATCTCTTAAAGACCAATATCCACTCCCTTCAATGGAAAAATCTTGCAAGTGGTATCCAGATCGGAAATATTTTCCCTCCTCGATGGCTACTCGGGGTATAATCAAATAATGGTAAAAGAATACGACCAGTTCAAAATGGCTTTCACCACTAAGTAAGGCACCTATGCCTCAGGAAAGAAACCATTTGGATTATCTAATGCTGGAGCCACTTTCCAAAGAGTGATGGACATGGCATTCAGGGGGTTGATCAACAAAATAGTACTAATATATCTTGATGATATCACTATGTTCTCCAAAAACACAACGTATCACCTTTTTCATCTGAGATAGGTATTTCAAAGATGTGGAGATTTGGGGTATCATTAAATCCCAAAAATACATATTCCTTGCTCACGAAGGCAAGCTCCTAGGTCATATTATGTCAAAGGAAGGATTGATGATTGACCTAGAAATATTTGAAGCAATTCAAGCATTTCCCTTGCTAAGTCATAAGAAGGCTCTTCAGAGCTTTCTAGGAAGAATTAATTTTTTCCACAGGTTTGTGCCAAATTTTTCCACTCTTGTGAAGCCAATAACATTGATGTTGAAGAAGAGCATGGCATTTAGGTGGATAAGCTGAGGGAAAAGAAAGTTTTGAAGCCATCAAAGAAGCCATATCCCAAGCTCCAACTCTCATCAATCCAAACTTCTCCAAGGACTTCATGCTTTATGCCTTTGGTGGTGGGGACATAATTTCTGCAATCCTAGTGTAACAAAACAAAGAGGGATCTAAACAACCGGTTTCCTTCTTCAGTAAAAGTTTGGAGGACTATGAAGTGAGATACTCCTTCATCGAAAAGCATGTCCTTGCAGTGATCAAGAGTTTGAAGAAGTTCAAGCACCTAGTTTCAAATAACAAGATCCAATTGCTAGTCTCTCATGCGGGAGTCAAGGACTTCCTTTTGAACAAAGATCTGAATGAGAAATGTGCATGTAGGATGGATCACTCATGTCATGGAATATGAAATTTAAATTAAGGTCACTAAGTTGGTATGTGGAAAGGGGCTATGTGAACAACTATCCTCGAGTCAACAAGTTGATGCAAGAAATGGAAATGGAGTTGTTTTGGTACTACAAGATGGTCAAGAACAAGTAAATGATGATGTTCTATCCCTTGTTGGACTCAAAATATGATACACTTCCTACAAACAATCCTATGCCCTCCATAAATGAGAAAAGCAAAGAGGAGATACTTCAGATTACAAGCCATTCCATATGTGTTTGTTGATGGTGTCTTATTCAAGAAAGACATCAATGGTGTTCTACTGAGATGCATTGAACATGTCAAATTGAAAAGGTGTTACAAGACTTCCATGATGGAGAGGTCAGAGGTCATTTTTCCCCATGGGTAACAACTCTCAAGATAATGAAGGTGGGTTATTATTGGCCCATGGTGTTTAGTGACTGCTACACATGGATAAAAAAGTGCAAAAATGTGCATTATTCACAGGAAAGGAAAGACTAACAACACTCCCATTGCACCCAATTTCAGTTGACCAGCCATTCATGCAATGGGGATTGGACTTCATTGGGGTCATCAATCCAAACTCAAGCCAAGGCCATAAGTGGATTCTCACAAAAACAGACTATTTCACCAAATGGACTGAGGTAGTAGCACTCAAGGAAGAAAATGAGTCTAGCATACTAGACTTCTATGAAGGGATAGTGACTAGGTTCGGAGTGCCGCCACTATCATAGCAGACAATGCATTGGCCTTCCTAGGTTCCAAGATCACAAAATGGGTTTTTGAGAATGGAATCTAATTGAGCACCTCTTCAAACTATTACCCACAGGGTAATGGGCAGGCTGAGTCCACGAAAAAGAATTTGCTAAGAATCATCAGAAGGACTCTACATGAAAATCAAAGGACATAGCATACAAATCTAAAATCAGCAATATGGACTAACAGGATCACACCAAACAGGTCAATAGGTAATTCTCCCTACAAGTTATTCTATGGGAAAGATGCAGTGTTACTTATATCATTAGAGCTACCCGCATTAGAGCTCATGAAGGAATTGGAGTTATTTGAGTTTGAACCAATGGAGGCTAGGTATGTATAAATGATGGAATTAGAAGAAACTAGAGAACATGTAGTTCAAACAATGGAGAAGGATCAGGCCTTAGTCAAAATATGGTTTGACAAGAAAGCAAGAGAAAGGACCTTTCAGGAGGGGGATCTAGTTCTAAAGTGGGATGCAGATCGGGAAAAACCAGGAAGGCATTCCAAGTTTGACACCATTTTGAGTGGCCCCTACATGGTCACAGGATGTAAAAGTAGCAATGCCTTCTAATTGTCTACATTGGATGGAGAGGAGCTTCTGATTCTGGTTAACATGATCTACCTTAAACATTGCTACTGAAAAGGAAAGGTTTCACCCTTGTGAATATTAGCCTAGGATTTTAATTCCTCTAAGTGCGTATGCACATTTTTCTTGTTGTAGTTTAGGTTTCAATTTTCCTAAGTGCTTCAAAGACCGGTTTTATTGCTCCTAGGTTAAATCATTGTGCAATTCAATGTGCCTCCAAAGGTGAATGTTGTAGCAGTCCATTTCAGGGACAGGTGAAAGCTCCAGGTCAATACAATTTTCTACTCTCAGAAATCTCACCTTCAAGATTTTCTTATGATAATTAAGAGTGCAAGCAGCGGAAAAGGTTCAGGATCAACAAGTGCAAGCAGTCGGGGAGAAGTTTCAAGTAAAAGATGAGTATCAGGCTATCATTCATGACTACATGCCCAATGGATACTTTAATGCAACTAATCTTTCACATAGCAGGGGTGATCCCATGAGTCACCAAATTTTATCCAATTTTACCTCTTAGGAAAAATAGACAAACATGACCTTGCATGCAGAGGAGCCGACATGGTTGTTTCAGTCATGGAGGATTGCATTTTGGAGTTAGGTGAATGAAATTGTGAATTCTCCAATTTCAAACTTTTCACCTCTTAGGAAGAACTCTGAAATCAATTTTCAAGGGTTTGACTTGCACCAAACAAGTCAAAGTTTCACCATTTGATAGATCGGGGCTAATCTTCAAAAGGGTATTTTTAGTTTTTGAAATTTTGATTTTCAAAATTTTGGATTTTTCAAGATTTTGGGATTTCAGTTTCAGGATTTTGGGATTTCAAGTTTTCAGGATTTCGGATTTCAAGATTTCAGGATTTCAGATTTCGGGTTTTGGGATTTTGGTATTTCAGGATTTTGGGTTTCAAGATTTCGGGACTCTCAAGCCCCAAAACATAAAAAGAAAGACTAAATGTTTGAAATTTTGAATTCTGAAATTTCAAACTTTAGAACTCTCAGGCCATTTTGAGTGGTGAATAGTAGCTCGACTTCCAAAACCAAAATTTCTGAAAGTTTGAATTTCAGTATTTCAGAGGTTGTGTGTTTCGTATTCTGAAAATGAAGAAATATAGTTCACCATTTTTTAGGGTGTTAGGCTCCTCACGTACCAAAATTATGAGGTATAGGCTTCCTTCTTACCCAATAAGGCATGGTACATGGAGGTATGGGATTTTTCATGGCTCCCATCACTATTGCAGAGAGAATTCAATGCATTTTGGAGGTGGTTGAGGGAGGATTTTGGGTTTTTCTCATCTCCTCTCTCTCTTTCTTCTTGTATATTGTAAGGAGGGTTTTTTTCAAAAGGTTGGAAAAATTTTCCTTGTACCCTCCCTTCTTCTCTGATCTACAAGTGAATTTGTGGAGTTCAAACCTCCCATTTCAAATTGTAATGCAAGTTTGTTCCTCTTGGCCATTGTAATGGATTGTATCAAATTCTTGGAGCAATAAAAATAAGTCTATGGATGATTTCAACCCTCTCTTATGTTCATTGTATATTCCTGATCTCTCATTGCAATTTTGGTTATCTCTATATGGTGGTTGTATTACACTTTTAATGGTTTTTGTTTAATTGCAAAGTAGGTGTTTAAGAATCATTTGGTGCATCACCTCTGTTAATTTAGGTTTATTTTCTTATATCTTCTTAACCTTGTCTCCTTGGCAAGTTAGAGTAGGTTTTAGAGTAGATCCTCTACAAATTGTATGTGTGCACCTGAATAGAGGAATAGGAACCGCCTTCATCCGAAGAGCTTTCTTGATTGCAAAGTCCCACACTTTGGGAAAAGCTTCATGTTATACAATCACACTGATAGTCTCAACCCATCGAGTTGCATACATTCAAGGGTGTTGTGATTACGCATGAACAATAGGATGTTGTCATGATGTGTCATGACAATTTTCTTGTCAAAATGTTGAAGGAAAGTAAATTTATGATGTTTTTGGCAAAATTGTGTTTACAAAAGTGAAGATTTGAGGAAAATTTTGACTTTCGAATGCTCATTGTGGATTGTGTGTTATGAATGGTAGCTAGATACTTCCAGGTATATTTTTCACGGAGATAAGATTTTTTGCAAAAATAATGAGGTGATATCATTGTTTAACTTTTATGAACAAATTTTAAGAAGATAAGTTACTTTGAAAACCTAGCTAAACCCTAACTTAAAGTGACTCAAAAAAAAGAGGTATGTTGAGTCTGTTTTTGTTCCTTTTTCAGATGTGATATTATATGTTGTAGAGGGATCCTCCATATTTATATAAGTGTGTATTAGTACATGTGACTGTATGTGGACCACACCTAAAAATTCTTGTTTCTAAAGAACTCCAATTTAAGGAAATGATTTTGATAGAAGTTGTTAACTAAATTGTATTTTTTTAATCCCTTTAGTTTGTATAAATGTTCATGAATGTTAAAGATCATGTTTGATCTGGGAAATGGCAAAGAATACACTATTTGTGAAGAGTAGTCAAAGGGCATTTTTGGGGAAGTTCCCGGAAGTCTAGAAAGATGGTCTTGGTTGAAGGCCTTCCACTTGTAGTTGGAAGGAGTTATAATATGTTATGAAAATAGGATTAAAATATATTTCCAATGGTATATGGTTTGTCTCATGATAATGATATTTTATGGGTCATTCAGGTGGGTTTGTGAGGAAGAAGATTGTTCGTTTTCAAGGACATGATTGCTCATGCTAAAAGAATGAAGTGAATGAGGCATGCGATGGATGATTTGATGCTTTATATTAGTTGGAGAGTGAATTAGGATGAATTTTTCCCTATTGAAGAATTTTTGAGGTCTTGGAAGTGGAAGAAAGGGTGCAAACTTGTTGAGTTTGCAAAACTAGTTTTTGGGTAGCTTGATTTGGTGAAGAGGAAAGTTACTTGTTGTTTGGGAATATGGATTTTCAAGAGGTATAACATGAATGGATGAGATTTACATGTCATAATGATTCCATATAGTGGTTACATCCCATATTTGAGTTGTTCTTGGGTGGTCTTGAGGCCTAAAGATAAAGATAGGGTGTTGCAAACAATTGTTTGGTGAAGGATATGAGCCTTTTCACGCTTATGCTATGAATTATTTGATTGTTCCAGGATAATTAATGACCAAAAATTATGTTTATGCTATATTACACGTGTGCTGAATTTTTTACCTTTAATGATAATAGTTTTGGTATGAGAGATTTTTTCTCATCCTAGCGACAGGGTTTTGAGCCTATTTTGTGCAAGTTGAGTGGTATTGGGCATGTCTCGACCTATATGGCTCATATGTGAACATTGTAATGAATTTATTGGGATGTTATTATGATTAATGTTTTGAACCAAATCATGAGGACTGACCTCCCTTGAGTTTATGAGTTGATAAGGGTATAAAGGAAATGTATTGAGTCCATTTGTGAAATAGTTATGCATTGGGGAAAAGTGCATCCCAAGAGAGAGTGAGTAATAGGTATAAAGGCATGCATTGAGAGATGATTTTTTTAATAGGTTGAATAATATTATAAGTCATGTATGAAAGGGTTTGAGACCAAGACAAGTCCATGTAAGACATAAAGAGAGTGAGTTGAAGAAGGTCTGCTTGAATGAGGGTTTGAAGGAATTTGGAGCTGAATTTTGGGATCACAATAAGATGTGGTATCACCATATTTTTAGTGGTTATACTTCTAAAAAATATCTTATGATGAGTATATTCATAGGAAAATATTTTTGTGAGTAATATCAACAAGGGTTTAGGGTTTGTGCTCCTTGTGGGGTTGGTGCCTCACTAAAGAAATCTCTTGTGATGTGTAATATTAACTTGAGTCTTTGTTGTGTGTAATATCATTAAAGTTTTCAATGGGTTTTATTTTCCTTGAGGGTTTCCCAATTATATTTTGTGTATTTTTTACTCTCTCTAATGTAGTGATATTATGATTAGTTAATAGACATCTAATATGAACATGTATGGTTATGAATGATGTATGGAAAACTTAATTGATGAATGTATGGTTTGGTAAATGAATTAAAATTTATTGTAGGAATGATTATCCCCCCCTCTGAGTCCATGTTTCTAACAATTTGTATCCATCATATTCCATTCACCTTATTTATTTGACATTATAATTGAATTTTCGTGTGATTCTTTTATAAAAATAAACTTTTTAAGTTTACTATCTCCTTATTTCATGATTCCTATCATTTAATCTCTTATAGGGTTGGTTATGCATGGTGTCCATTTTAAGTTACCTTCTATATTTTCCAAATTGTGTGTGTGTGTGTGTGTGTGTGTGTGTGTGTGTGTGTGTGTGTGTGTGTGTGTGCAAACACTTCATTTTTGAGTTGAGTTATTTGCATTTTAGCCTCCTTACCTTAAAATAATGTGCATTAAGTGATGTTTTTAGAATAATACCAATGCAATTCATTTACATATGAAGAATTATATAATACAACAACATGTATAATTTAAATACATGGATAACACCATACATCTCGTGATAGAAATTTGGGATGCTATTTTCCTATATTTTATAGCTCTATCCATGTAGATTTTAAATTTAAAAATATTGATAGTTAAAATGTTCACAAGATTTTATATGTTTAGAAAAATATCACTTACAAAGATAAATATAACACCACATACTCACAACATTTCATTATAAAATATTGGTTGCCTTTTAACTTTGGAAATCACATTTTAAAAATTTATTAATTTATGTCTTTATTTTGATTTTGATCATTTATATTTTAATAATTTAAAGAAATTTGAGAATTCTAAACCATGATCCATCTATAGTGGTTAGATTTGGGCATTTTTTTTTAATAACACCTACTCACCTTAGGATTTTGGGCCTAGTGACACTTTACTAAAATCACATTGGGTTTGGTGACACTCAACATATTCTTTTTTCATGTCCAATCAAGTGATACCCAATGGTAATTATCTTATATAAGTTTTAGAGTTACAACACCTTGAGAATATTTATTTTTTAATGTTATTACACTTCTAACTATACATGTTTTTTATTTTTGTCCCCTAACCTCCTATAAATTGTTGATTTGATCTCATTCAATTATCCATTGCTTTTCATACAATTTCTTGTTTGAATGTGGTCCTATAGGTGTTTTCATTGATGAAAACCACATGAATGAAAAATTGGATGATGTAGTAGGGTTAGATGATGTTTTGGATGATGTTGGCGTGCTGTTTTAGAAGTGTTCTTGATGATAAAAGGATATTCACTGAGGATTGCCTTCTCTTGCAAGTGCATTCAAGTACCTAGGTGATGTTACATGGTGGTATGACCTTCTTGGTTTCTTCATAAGTAGGTTGGCAAATGTTAGATAACATGATTGGAGAGTGCTTGTGTACCCACATCAGTTTTAGGGTATAGATATAGGTGATTGACTATGTTTTAGGTGCTCATTTGGAGCAGGTATGGGTGTTAGGAGGTGTGAGGAAGTTTTTTGGAGCTACATGACATCATTGATGAATTTTTACAAGTGTATCATGGTTTAAAATGTATTTTTGATCATTTTTAGTGATTTCATGATGAGTTGAATTGTTATTTCAGTTTACCCTAGCCTTTATAGTGTAAAACCCCAAGGGTTAGTGATGCGAGTCTCAGTGTTGTGAGATTTTGAGAGATGGTGATGAATTTATAATGATTGGATATGTTAGTATGATGTTTCATGCTTCTTTGAGAAAAAAATTTAAGATGTTAGGATGTGAATGCTGCAAGTTATGTCAGTTTGGTTAGACAGATTAAGGACAAGACCATTTCAATCTCGAATTGGAACTTCGATGCTCACCATGAATTGTGTGATTTTCATGGTACTTTGGTGATTTTACGGATATTTCTATAGTGATTCTATAAGGTTTCAAAAAATAATGAACATGTATGGTTATGAATGATGTATGGAAAACTTAATTGATGAATGTATGGTTTGGTAAATGAAGTAAAATTTATTGTAGGAATGAATTATCTCCCCTCAATGAGTCCATGTTTCTAACAATTTTTATCCATCATATTCCATTCACCTTATTTATTTGACATTATAATTGAATTTTCGTGATGATTCTTTTATAAAAATAAACTTTTTAAGTTTACTATCTCCTTATTTCATGATTCCTATAATTTAATCTCTTATAGGGTTGGTTATGCATGGTGTCCATTTTAAGTTACCTTCTATATTTTCCAAAATCTGTGTGTGTGTGTGTGTGTGTGTGTGTGTGTGTGTGTGTGTGTGTGTGTCTGTGTGTGTGTGTGTGTGTGTGTGCGTGTGTGTGCAATGCAAACACTTCATTTTTGAGTTGAGTTATTTGCATTTTAGCCTCCTTACCTTAAAATAATGTGCATTAAGTGATGTTTTTAGAATAATACCAATGCAATTCATTTACATATGAAGAATTATATAATACAACAACATGTATAATTTAAATACATGGATAACACCATACATCTGTGATAGAAATTCAGGATGCTATTTTCCTATATTTTAACAGCTCTATCCATGTAGATTTTAAATTTAAAAATATTGATAGTTAAAATGTTCACAAGATTTTATATGTTTAGAAAAATATCACTTACAAAGATAAATATAACACCACATACTCACAACATTTCATTATAAAATATTGGTTGCCTTTTAACTTTGGAAATCACATTTTAAAAATTTATTAATTTATGTCTTTATTTTGATTTTGATCATTTATATTTTAATAATTTAAAGAAATTTGAGAATTCTAAACCATGATCCGTCTATAGTGGTTAGATTTGGGCATTTATTTTTAATAACACCTACTCGCCTTAGGATTTTGGGCCTAGTGACACTTTACTAAAATCACATTGGGTCTGGTGACACTCAACATATTCTTTTTTCATGTCCAATCAAGTGATACCCAATGGTAATTATCTTATATAAGTTTTAGAGTTATAACACCTTGAGAATATTTATTTTTAATGTTATTACACTTCTAACTATACATGTTTTTTATTTTTGTCCCCTAACCTCCTATAAATTGTTGATTTGATCTCATTCAATTATCCATTGCTTTTCATACAATTTCTTGTTTGAATGTGGTCCTATAGGTGTTTTCATGGATGAAAACCACATGAATGAAAAATTGATGATGTAGTTAGATGATGTTTTGATGATGTTTTTGTTTTAGAAGTGTTCTTGATGATAAAAGGATATTCACCGAGGATTGCCTTCTCTTGCAAGTGCATTCAGGTACCTAGGTGATGTTACATGGAGGTATGACCTTCTTGGTTTCTTCATAAGTAGTTGAAATGTTAGATAACATGATTGGAGAGTGCTTGTGTACCCACATCAGTTTTAGGGTATAGATATAGGTGATTGACTATGTTTCAGGTGCTCATTTGGAGCAGGTATGGGTGTTAGGAGGTGTGAGGAAGCTTTTTGGAGCTACATGAGATCATTGATGAATTTTTACAGGTGTATCATGGTTTAAAATGTAATTTTGGATCATTTTTAGTCCTTTCATGATGATTTACAGTTTTATTTCAGTTGACCCTAGCCTTTACAGTGTAAAACCCCAAGGGTTAGCGATGCAGGTCTCAGTGTTGTGAGATTTTGAGAGATGGTGATGAATTTATAATGATTGGATATGTTAGTATGATGTTTCATGGTTATTTTAGAAAAAATTAGGATGTTAGGATGTGAATGTTGCAAGTTATGTCAGTTTGGTTAGACAGGATTAAGGACAAGGCCATTTCAATCTCGAATTGGAACTTTTGATGCTCACCATGAATTGCGTGATTTTCATGGGACTTTTTGGATTTTAGGGATATTTCTATAGTGATTCTATAAGGTTTCAGAAAAATAATGAAGTTAATTCATTGTCACCTTTTTATGAGCTAATGTTAAGAAGGTAAACAACTTTTTATGAGTTTGAAACCCTAGCCTAAAAGAGGTTTGAGATATTTTATTCATAAGTGGCCATAATTACTTCCTAGTGCATTAATTATGATTGGAATATATATATGAATCCTTAATTTTTCTATAAAGGTATGGTAGAGGTCATGGTGATGAGTGGACCACACTCAAAAAGGCTAGTTTATGAAGAAGTTTGTTTTGCGACAAGGTTGTACAAAGGAGTTTGTAAACTAAATTTATTTTGTATTATTTATGTGATTTTTTATTGATTTATAAATATGTTTTAGGATATTTTGATGTATTTACATGGTAAACTTAGCTTCATTTAGGTTGACTAGTCAAAGGACAATTTGAGGCAATAAAACACAGTCTTTCAATAAAATGGGCATAACATGAGATACATGGGGAGTTAGGAGGTAATTCAAGTTGTGATGAAAATATAATTAAGAGATATCTACAGTGATATAATTTTTTTCTCATGATGATGATTTTTTATAAGGTTTACAGGTCATGTTTTGGATAGGAATATTTTTGCTAGTACATGATAGGACATGATCTACATCATTTTTTCAGTTGGTTAAAGGATTATATTGATTATTTGATGCTTTATATCACCTATAGATTAAAAAGGGATGAATTTTGAATCCAATGAATCCATTTAGAGGCATTGATTGTTCCAGGAAAGGTGTTAACTAGTTGATCTTTGAAAATAACTTTTTGGCGGTTTTTTATAGTGAAGACAAAGTTGATGTGATTTGAATTAGTGATTTTTTAAAGACTTATAACTTTCTTAGAATGTTTATAAAGGTATTTTAATTTCCATAAAGTTGTCACATTCCATAGTTATGGTGATTTGGTGTGATCTAGAGGCACAAAGTTAGTTTCGGGGTCCTGAAAAGGTGTTGGAAATAGGTGCGACCATGTATAATGTTTAAATGCTAATTTAAACATGTGTGGTGATTTATGGGTCATTAAGAAGTTTTGATTTTATGTTGGGGTATTTTAATATTTGTACTCATTAGGATTTTATTCTTTTTGGAGCATATAATGATGATTTAGACTAGGCCGACCTACTTCGGTTACTTGTTACTGTTATGTAATGAATTTGGGATATTTATTATGATGCATGGGTCTATACAAAGGAGGGAAAAAATTGTTTTTTAATTTGAATTGTGAACGAGCTTATAAAAGCATTGTTTTGGGTGCTTTTGGAGCTAGTTGTGTGTGTATAAGAAGTGATATCTAGGTGAGTGAGTTTTGTAGGTGTTGAAACATGAATTGAGACCATATCTTATGTGTTATATGTTGAATAAGATTAGAAATAATGTGTTCAAGGGTTTGAAGACTTGAGAAGTGAAGAACGTGATTAACTAAAATTGACTAACTATGTAGTATGGTGATAGTTAATATAAGCTATGAACAACTATAATAAAGTAAATAAATGTAGTAAAGAAGTTTGAAAAAAAGTAAAAAAATTATGTAAAATCAATTATTAATACTAATGTGCAAAAGAGAAGAGGAAATAACTTATTTGAATAAGAGATGCTTGTGGGAATGTGTCATAGAGGTGACTGGAAAATATAGAATTAGCAATGAATGTGTAGAAGTCCCAAAAAGGATGGATCTAGAGGATCTAACTGGAATGGAGTGCCTGGAGAAGGACCAAAGTGACTATGGGCATTTTGGTCTTCAATCTGGGTTCCCTAGTCTATGCGAAAACTCTAAAACTGATCTTCACTAGTTTGGCAGATGGTTTGAAACCCTCATTGTCTATTGCATCATATTATTTGTACTCCTTCATATGTTGTCAATAATCCAAGGTTAAAGAAAGACCCGCAAGACCCCAAAACAAACATCAAACCCTAAAAAATAAAAATGCATATGAAGGGGTTGGATTGACATCAACTTCCACAATGGTGGACTTACTAATTGAGTGCTGAAAAAAATATTAGACCCAATGTAGTTCTATGTGCAAGTTTGGGTGAACATGTCCTAGGTTTCTCAAGTGTCAGTCACACTTTGGGAAGTATCGAGCAATAACTATGTGTAGAAAATGTAATAGAATGGTGCATGGAATAGAATATAATCCATCCCCCTATGAAGTGTGATTCAGTTTCCATAGCCTTTTTCCTTGATGATGGAGCTATGTGGATGAAAGTGATCTCCAATGTAATAGATGGATGCAACTTCTAGATGAGTGATGGTAGTAATTCATGTTAGGTCCCTCATTATGGTATCATAACTCTATATTTATAGGGTTCTCTTGATCTAATTTCTTAATTAACCCTGAAAATGTTGACCACAAGAAATATAAAGATCTCAAATGGCTAAAAGAGCCCAAAAAGTGGGAGAAAAGTGTAAAAGGGGTTGGGGCGCCCAAGGTGGGATCAGGGAACCCACGGGCACCTCAATCGATGCAAAAATGATGTGAGATGATAGAAGCTTACTAGGTACATGGGTGAAATATTTTGGTAATGATGAAAAAAATAAAAGAAGATGGCCAAAATATGGGTGTTAATTAGTAATTTCTTCACTCAAGAACCTTCTAAATAGTAGTATGAGATTGGGATATATAATGTCTAAAGTGCATGATTTTTTCACTACATTTTTTCACCACTTTATGTTGGTGAGCGGAAATCTTGGTAACATAAAGTAGATAGAGATGCATACTTGATGTCCATGAAGAGTATAGTAGAAATGTGCCAAAGGACAAGACAAAAGCATGGAATGAAAAAAATATGGAGAAGGGTAGAAACTAAAGATGAAAATTTTGCAAAGAAAAAGTGATGAGAGTGATCCTAGGGCAGAATGTGTGTGTAGCTCTTGATGTGTGTAGTCTACCTGCATGGTTAGTAAAGTGTGTTGTTATGAAGTGTTCTTGTTGTTGTTTTTATTGTTGTTTTTTCCCCTATTTGATTGTTTTTTCTCATACAACAGACCTACAAGGAGAAAATGATCAAGTAGCAAAATATGTATGTATGTATGTGTGAAAATGCAATGTAAAAGATGCATATATATGAAAGTATATAAATGTAAAATATGCAAATATAAATGTAAATGGAACATGTGCACCTGATCCATATCAAGAGAGTGTAGAAGGATATCTTGTACTCTGAGTGTTTTGGGTGATCTAACGCCATAGGATGAAGAAGTGTAAGGAAGAAATGATCTATGTCCTCTAAGCTCTAACTTCTTCCCTAAATGTGTGTAAAGAGATCTTTGTACTATCCTAGTTTTTTGGGTGATCTGATGCCACTAGCCAAAGTAGTGTACAGAGGCACACCCATTGTAACCTCTAAACTTGTAACTGCTTCCTAGAATGCTAAGGACACCATGTCCTATAAAAGGCATTGTGTATGGGGTTTATAGACTAGTCTTAACCATGTCGATGTATATAACTAAAATGAATCAGTGTAGAATCTTTGTGTTGGTATGTAAAAAACCCCAAATGATGCCTCCCTCTTTGGGGGCATATGCGACATCATTGATAGGAGAATGCAGCCCCAAAAGAGGACCAACCGCATGTAAGTTGTAACCATGAAAAGTTCTTGGTATAAAACCAAGGCACACACAAACAAGAAGGCTAACCAAAGACAAGTGTAAACATGCATGCATATGAAAATCAATGTGTAATATACACAAACAGTGTAAAAGCTACTAAGCAAAGTAGTAATGTAAACATGCAAGAAGACAAAGTAAGCCACAAAAATTGGGTTATAAGCATGGACATCACTCACAGTGTCACAAGACACATAAGGACATCATAGCTGCAAACAAAAAACAAGTGTGCACACAAAATAGAGGGAAAGCTTGCAGACAATAGAAAACCAAAGCATAAAATGTAACAAACAAGTATGGAAACCAATATCCCTGCATAAAAAATGATGCACATGAAGCACTTGTTGGCATTTTAGAAAGATAACTAGTATGTCAAAAGCGTGTATAATAAAGTAAGGTAAAGTGTTTTAAGTACAAAATGAAACAATAGCACCTGGAAGAAATAAATTTGGATGCCACCAACGACCAGTGTAGGAGTAGAAGGAAAGCATCCATGTTGCATGTAAGATACTTGTATCTATGATCACAAGTGGAAAAATACATGAATGTACATGTGTGGATGATATAGATAAATGAAATATAAGTAATCTAACTAGCATATGTAATAAAGTGAGCATGGATAAGAAAAATTTAGCAAGAATAAAAATAACCATAATATGTAGTATGTTGTTGATGGAGTGAATGGAATATAAGATGAAATGGTAGGGACCACGTGCCCTCTGATATAATGGAAGTGTATGTAGTGAGTTTCATTTTTTTCCCCCCTCAACAGTCAAGAACAATGAACCGTAAATGAAAATGTGTCATCGGGAAATGGTTCAGTATTGTGTGTTGTGTCTAACACATTGTGGTGAATGTGTAGGTGTAGTGATGTGATGCAAACTAGCAAAGATGTGTGCATGAAACCTATAGCCAAGCATATATCATGACCAGATGAATTTAGAATTGAGGATTTATCCTAAACGTAGATCACTATAAGATGAATGGAAGAGTGATGATTTAGACCTAAGCATATATCACTACAAGATGAGAAGGATGGTGATGTAACCTAAGGTGTATACTACTACAAAAGGATAGAATTGGTGATGATTTAGCGTAAAGCATATGTCACGAGGCTGGAAATATCACATGATGAAAGGTTGAATAGTAAACATGTGATGAGTGTAAGGTCCATTTGATTTGTAAAACCTCAGTAGTCAAGTATGGACCAAGGAACTAAAGTGCATCATTTGGTGGTGAATGTAGCATGTAGAAGACAATGTAGTATATGTAACAATAAGATTCAACCATGTGATGAGTTAAATTTGTATGTGCACGATGTATAGAATGTAATGTAAATAGAGTAGAGTGTGTAAAATATAATGTATAGAATGGTATGTAATGAATGTACATGGATTGGTGTATGATGCTAGATGCGTAAACCATGTGTGCATAATGTTGAATAAGATGATGTAATACCAAACTCATATGTGATGAAGACTAGGATAGCATGTAGAATATGTGTGAAAATACATGGTGTAAAATAAATGGTATGTAAGGTATGTAGATAAACAAATAGTGTAGTATGTAAGGTAAGTAGTGTACAATGTAAGACACATAGACAATGGTTAATGCATAATGATGACTATAATGATGTACAATGTATAAATGGAAAATATCCAAGTGTGGTATACTAAATATATGATGTATGGTATATGACACGTAATGTAAGAATAGGTGTAGTGTGCAGTGTATACGGATCAAGTGAAATAAGCCCTCAATAGTCAAGTGTGAACCAAAGCACAAGAGTGTGTCATTGGGTAATGACGATGCTAGAATACAAATGAGTATGTGTAGGATGGGATATTTATGGATGAGAATGTAGAGATGAAGAATGCGTATATGCAATGATGAGAAATGTTCCTATGATGATCTGATGGGGGGGATGTTATGCCCCTAAGTGTATGAATGATGGAGGTCTTATTCAAAAGACAGTAAGTGGATCAATGTTAGGAGTAGTTCCCTTAAAATAGTTGTGGAAAGAAGAGGTAGCAATGTCAGAAAACATGAGTGGAGAGCTACTTGCATTAACAAAGTTATTAGGAAACAAAAGTTGAGTAGGATGAAAAGAAAGCTTGAATCATGGCAGCCTTTGCAATATTGATGATACTACCGAAGGAGAAGGGCTATTGATTTGGATAGGTAGTTGCGTACTTTGGCTTAGTAATTGCGAAGAAGGCGAATGAGAAACAATGGTGTGATGCTCTTAAGTGGAGAAGAAGCAACATCAGATTTAGGAGAAGTATTTGTCCGAGTAGGAGAAGAATCAATATGCACATATGAGGGATTTTTAATATGAAACATGTAATGAACAAGAGAATCATCGAGAACTTTCTTATAAATATTAGGAGGCTCACCAAAATGATTAACTAAAATTGACTAACTATATAGTTTGGTGATATTTAATCTAAGCTATGAAAAACTATAATAAAGTAAATAAATGCAGTAAAGAAGTATACAAATGAGCCAAATAATTATATAAAAGGAAATGTTAACCCTAATGTGCAAAAGAGAAGAGGAAAGAACTCATCTGAATAACAGATGCTCACTAGAATGTATCATAGAGGTGATTGATCAATACAAAAGTAGTAATGACTATGCAGAAATCCTGGAAAGGACAGATCTAGAGGATTTAACTAGACTAGAGGGCCTAGAGAAGGACTCAGGTGCATGCGGGCACTTTAGTATGCAATCTTGGTGCCCTAGTTTATGAAAAATCCCTAAAGCTGATCTTTACTAGTTTGGCAGTGTTCTGAGACCCTTGTTGTCTATCGTATCAAATTCACTTCTCTACTTCAGATGTCATCAATAATCCAAGGTCAAAGAAAGACCTACAAGATCCCAAAACAAGCATCAAACCCTAAAAAATAAAAATTAGGGTTTTTATTATATTTTAGCAATGAACAAATGTTACTATTATATATTTTTATTTCATTTTACACTTCTATTGTATACTTGTATATATAATAAAGGGTCGATGATGTAGATCATAGAGATAAATGATGAAAAAATGTTCTTCTTGGGATAAGTTGGATGAAATTTATCTCCATTCTCTTCATCTCCACTCTTCTTCATTATCATTTTCTTATGTCAAACTTTTTCTTCAACAACACCTGAGACAATAGGGATTATTTTTATCCCCCCTCCCCCTATTCGTGTATCTTATGAAACACATATTGTATGTCTTTCCTACTCACTCACATTGCATACTCATTTTCTTAGCTTGTGTTGAATTTTATTTTTTCTTCTTCTATTTTCAATCATCGATCGACCACTTTCATCACCCCATCGATACTCGATGTGGCATCCTTCATTCTACTAATTTTTATTTCACTCCAAAATTTTCTTGTTTATAATTATCTACTATCTTTGAAGCAACGTCGATTATGCCACCGTAAAGAGGGGAAAATGTAGACACATAAAATCCACCTATGTAGTTTTAATACTAATATTGCACTAATTACCCTCTTTCATGTCATTTCTCTTATAATTGGTGATTTAACACTAATTAACTAATGTTTCCCTTTATTTCGATCAATTAACAACACTTCATTAATTAACTAGCATTTCCCCCATTCTAGATGCTAGTTAACGACACTCTGTTAGTTATAATCTTCCTTCAATCAATTAATTAAATAATATTAGTTAATTAAGACTTTTTAATATTTCATTTAATCAATAAACCTTCCTATTGGTAAAATCCCTCTTTCAAGTCCTATAAATCCTACCTATTTCCTTCTAAATCATATCTAAATAGCTTTTTAAACTTATCCTAGCCTACTAATTAATCCTAGTTGATTAATTAAATCATCTCCAACTCCCATGAGTTGTTAATTTTAATCAATTCCCTCTAATCATGCTTATCCCTTCTAATTATAATTTATCTTTTATCCCACATTCACTAGGATTGTAGCTTCTCCCAAATTTGAAAGCTATATATACAACCTAGTATCCTCCCTTCACACCACACCATGCTTTGAATAGTAATTACTATAGGCATATTGATAGAGAATTCTCCATTGTTGGAATAAATTCTTCATCTTTGCATCCATTCTTTCATAGTTGAGTAGTAAGGGAAGATCCGAGCATGGCCTTGTAGCCATTTCTTGGTGAGATCATTTCCTCACTTTGGAGACAAGCATACTAATTTAATTTCTTATGGTCTAAATAGGCTCACACTTAGTATAAATTATACATTACAAGGGTAGGAATGGTTTAACATTAGATGTTTCCTTCATGTTTATGCATTAGAGTAGCTATTTCCTTTATTATCTTATCTTGATGTTAATGGTATATTAGCTTTGTTTTATGACTACTTGGTGTTAGTTTCATTTCAATAACATAGCCAGTTTAGCATACATACAAAGATATATAGAATCATATTTGTATAATATGTAACAATTATACACAAGGATTTATCTAGATACCTTTATGTATAAGAAGAGGAGAATGAAATTTTTTAGATGATGTTTGGTTTTAAAAATATGAAATGGCTAGATATCAAAGTGTAGGTGATTTCACAAAACTACAATGAATAGATATGAAAGTTTGGCTTAAATTTATTAGGCAACTCAAACTATTGGGTGGTTAAAGAAAAGTTTCTTGTAGGATATGGAGAACCTTCAAAATATGGAAGGACCTTTCATCACAATCATGAATAAGTTTTAATAATGTTTTAAAATATAATTAATAGAATCAAATTAAAAGGGACCATTTGAAATTTCAATCTTTAAAACACCAAAGTGATGCACGAGAATATTAATTCACAATATATTTTGCAGTACCAAAAATATAGTAGAAAGCATAAGTTTTATGCAACCTTGTACAATTTTTAATAGTAATGGTCCAACTATTGTATATAGACTCATCAAACTATGTATAACATCCGTCATGGATATATATTTTTGAATTGTTAACATTCATGAAACAACAAAAGGAAGAACCTAAGAAACATACTACACAAATAAGTTGTGAGTTCATATGTATTATGGATGACACCTAATGAGATCTCATGCAAAATTGCCCTACTGTCTATATAGTTATATGATGCTTAAATTTTTCCTTGAGTACACATCTTTCACTTCATATTCATAAATGAATTATTTTTTAATAGGAATCATCCTAACTAGATTACAACACCCATGTCACTTGTTCCTTATAAGCCTATTTATCCTCTCACATGGTGTTTTTGAAATAAAATGGTATCTTCATAAATGTATATTTATTACAAATATATCTTTACTCACTTGGTGATTTATTTATCTAGAAGGGATGATGGTCATAATAATTAGATTTTTCTTTAGCTTAATCATGGGATAATCATTTCCTAAGTTCAAGAATAAAAACTAATTATTTTTCACCTAAATTTGGCAAGTATTCACGTCTAGTTAGGATATATAGTATTGGGATTGTTTCAAATTGAGGATTATTGTGAAGTTTTTACTTCAATATTTTAATGCATTTTTTCATGTTAGTTTAATTTTCCTTCTTGATTAAAACAAGAATCTTATAATTCCTTACATGTTGTCATGTATAGGCCTTCACGTGTGTGATATCATCTCATTTGTAAATATTTAGGTTGTTTTATAAAGTATTCATTTGACCATATAACCATGAATACAAAAATTAATATAGTAGCCGGCTTTTAACTCCTAGGTATGGGTGATTTTAGTTGTTATGTAGTCTAAATTTTGAGTGTGGGTATAAAATAATCATATGGATCATCCAATCCTTATATTATTAAGTAGAAGGTGTAGATTATAGTATTTATTTACTTTCTGTTTGTGTGTGAAAATATATATGAAACATATAGAAATTGTTATAGGAATGACAAGAAATAGACCATATGTAGTTTTTGAGTTTCTAGATTTGATGAGATATCTCCATAAGATATTAAGATATTCTAAAATAACTCTAATAGAAAAGGAACTAGTGATGAAGAATTGAGTGATGATGATAAAACAAATACTTATGTTAAATAAACTGATGAAGAACATGAGGATATTTATCTAAAGGATATTTAAATGATTAGAGAAAGAGCATAGATATCTTAATTTTTGGTTACGCATGTAGAGGAATAAGTATTCTTTATTCTTTGATATTTCATTTGGGTATTTCCCTCATTATTTCATAAATTCTTTCATTCTTGTATTTCTGATGATGGAAAATATCCATAGTGTGGGGTAATGTTGGATTGAGAAAAATAGCTAAGTATGAGCCACACATGAAGGTGCGTGGATGATAGTAAAAATGAGAAATATTACAAGTACAAAAAAATGCATGAGAGTGTTTCCTGAAGAAAAAATAAGAGGACACATGAAGGGCTACACATAGGAACATTTTGAACAACAGATAACAAGAAAAGAAGAGAGTGACTAAAAATATGAAAAGCATGGGTTGGCGTGATAGGCAAGGAAGAGCTATAAATGGATAAATATGCATTAAAGGAAGATAAAACACATGTAGGGAGCTAGATAAAATAATAGAATGCATGGGAAGAGAAATATGACATGGTGTGAAGGTCATGTAATTCATTAATAGCACACAGTGAGATAGAAAATTTAGATGAAGAATAAATCACAGATTAAAGGTACATGTAGACTAACTATAGAAGAATCTATTAATAGATTAAAGCATTGTAAAGTGGTGAAGGAAAATTTCCCACCATCTATATACACAATTCATATTGGGTAATAGAATAGAGGGGATGTAAGACCCAACTATGTAATTAGGAAAAATGTTGTATGAGTGTGATGTTATGATTGTAATGTTTTTAATGGATAATCTGATATGCATTGTCAAGGTTAGAAGATATGAATGAGGTATTCTTGGTATTCATATATTGTTGATTGTAAATCTTGAGGAATGAATGGTCAAAATGCCAAACTATTATTTCTTTTATTTCCTCTATTGTGATATCTAAATATAATTTATTTTATTCTATGTTGTGCAATGTTTAATGTTAAATACACATCTTGCATGATCTAAATAAAGAGGGACCTAGTATTTTACTTGCGCTTCAACTGAGCACTTGGACATAAGTCTAAGTGATGTGCTAGCATGCTCGAATATGTGGTGCTAACTCCAGAGACTACATTTTGGTTTTGTTACCATAAACTCTTTTGATTCCGTTGATTAAGATGTGGCATGAGCATGGCATATTGATTGTCACTAGAGAATATTGAGCATTGGGTACATGACGCATATGTTATAGTTTCCTATAGGTACAACATGAGTAGTGGTTTCAATTCTCATAAAGAGAAGAGGATAACCTATATGATGAGTTGTATGATACCTTTTTATTTTATTTCCAAGAGAATTGTATTAATGGTTAGCACCATACTCTCAAGATAAAGTGATCAGATTAGGAACGAGGTCTATGTGGAGTCAGGATAAGTACTAGGAGCTCGATGATTTGGATGAACCATAGACACGCACAGTAGATAATTTGTGGGGAAGATTTTTGAGGAATTATATATTGGAGTATGTGATCTCAACCTATTGATGTGTAGAGGAGGATGAATTTTAGTTCCTTTGTGAATGCAGAGGATCCTATCTATGCATGTTCTCATTATCTATCAAAAATTTTAATGATTTAGATAGGTTGAAACCCCACCACGCATAGGGGAAGGGAAATGACTTGGGGAGGATGGCATTTTTCCAAGTGGAAGATAATGAAAGAGAAGAAATAATCCACAGATATAATGATCCATGAGAGAGGGTAGTTAAATATGTGTTGCGATTGAGAGCAATGTGTCCAAGAAAAGTGATGACAACCCTACAAAAGATGAGGGACAACAACACCATATCCCTTAGATATTTTGGAAATGCGGTAGAAGGACCACCTCGAATAAAATGAGGGTGATTGTATTGAAAGAATAATAACCGTTGGCATGCACCTAACCCACCCAAGACACCTAGCCCTTGCTCATGGTGTTCGGAATCTAGAAGTTATTATAGAATATATTTATAGTGATGAGGAGAAAGAAGGAAATCGGGGATCACCATGTTGGGTTGTAGATATAGGTAGATATATTTTGGGTTCATCTCATGAGGCACAATAGATAAAGGTAACACATATGGCAGTAAAATAGGCTCTTGTAGTCAAACATCAGAACTATTTTATAAGTAATCTAGTAGGCATGATGATGGGATAAAATGTTGGTACTCTACTTAGTGGAATTAATCCTATTAGAGGGCTATCAAGGTAAATAGTTGTACAATTTAGTTCTAGTACAATTACATAGACTAATTATTCTTCAGACCACCACTAGCCCCAACAACAAGAGGCTAGGGAGGCTCTGGTCCTCCCCAATCGAGGAAACCCTAGTGGAGGTTTCATGTCAAGATCTGGTCCCCCACCCAGTGAAACAATCCAAGATAAGTAAATAACACATTTCCACAACAACCTCCATGTATAATCTTTGAGATGTCACTCCATTTACTAGAATATCAAGGTGTGAAAGAAAAATAGAACATGTGAAAAAGTGCAAAATTTTATGGAGTGCTAAGGGAATTATGGCCTCAGATAGAAAGGTGAGTCATATTTATACTATGCTTCAAGGGTGTACACACATCTTGTATAAGAAGTATCACCCACATAAGATGAAAGTGGCCTATAATGCACTGCATGAAACATTTTTAGCCAAGTTCCATATACCTAAGTTTGAGTAGCAGAATATCACTTTGATCAAGGAAATTAAGTAAGGGTTGTATGAAAGTGTCATAGAATATGATGTAAGTTTAAAAACCCTACCATATAAGCTATCATATGACATAAACCACTATCAACATGCACAATGGTTCATGGGTGGATTGCTTACACCTTTTAAGAGGGAATTATCACACAAAATGTTCATAGACCCAAGAGGCCTTAGAAGTATTATGGCACATAGAGGTAGTAGGAATATTTGACATTAGGATGACCCCATTCCTTGAGGCCTAGATTTTAGATTTGGTTACCCAGATAAAAACATTATCTTCTAACACAACACACAAAATCTTCTTTAGAATTTGATGCACAAATAGTTACATATATGACCACAAGAAGGATAGCTACCCCTACAGGAGTGTTTGTGTGCTACTCTCAAGTTTTTTCACAATAACATTTATGTCTTAGACTATCCACTTTTACAACATGCCACAGAAAAGGTGTCAATGTATTGCAATATTTTGATGCACATACCCATGATACAACTAATTTTCAGTTGATTGACCACATTCATGAGGCCTATGAAACAAGGTTGTGCTAGGCTAGTGCCAAGGGTAGCTCATAAGGATGATAACATGAAATTGAAAATAATGGAGTTGGACATCATAACAATGCATGAAATAATGGTAATGGGGGATACCAAGGAGGATATTGTGGTAGAGGTTGTAGAGGTCATGAAGGAAGGTTTAACCTAGGAACATTCTATATATGTGGGTCATCATACGACTATCAATGTGAGTGTTTACAACCGGTTTTGCGCGTACAATGGAAAGGGGCACAAAGTGGAGGATTTCTTGGACTTATAGGTATATATGTGGAAAATTAAGAAGGATAGGGGTTCCAAAATGATACAATTTGAGCACTTTAAGTAGGGACAATGGAAACCTAATAATTTAACTATAGTAGAATAATAACCATTATTGCTTACAACACGCACATAAGCATCACGCGCGTGAATACGGAAAAACAAAGCCACTCATTAGACCTAATCATAATGTAAAACCAAGAGAATATCCAAATATATGGAAGCAAAAAGAGGTTTTCTAAGAAACCATTGGATTGATTAGAGAAATACATGGTAGATATATTTTCAGAAGGAATAAGCGCAGGATATAAAACATGCCAAGAAAAAAGAGGTACCCAATAAGAATGTGGATGACCTCAAGGAAATGTGTAGAATGCTTAAACAAAAAATATCATCACCATTTTTAGGAAATGGTTGCAGGAGAAAGTGTCACACACAAGAATAGAGAGGGATAGACAAATCTTACATGCTAACTTGGAAACCCCATGACCATGTGAGTATGAAAAGGATATTGCTTTATATGTATTTATAGGTATTTGGTTGGTAAGTAACATTTTTATTGATACAGACACATATGCCAATATCATTACATTGGATTCTTGGATTAAAATGGGAAGACCACCATTGCAAACATATCCAAGTGTGCTTTATAAGGAAAATAAAAAAAGTGAAATTCCCATTCGTGTATTAAAATTTGCATGCATAATTATTCAACTAGAAAAGTTATAGGATACATCGAGGTACTAGAATTGGTAGAGGTGGAAAAAATTCCTTCATTACTTTTCCACCCTTAGTGCTATGTGAATAATGCACCGACACTTTAACAAGTGGTATATCATTATTGAGAATGAGGAAGAGTAGGTGGTAATCCTGATGAATGGAACTAAGATTACACCCTACACTGAACCTATCAATGAGGGATATCTTGATTAAATATATGTGAAGAAAACACACAGACAATAAAATTTTGATCCAATAAAGAAAGGAATAATTAATTACCGTGAGATGCACATTCTTTCGAGTTACACTACCAACATTTTCTCGTGATAATTAGGCTCATCAAACTAATGAAACATGAGTTTCATGGAAGAGTAACATGGGTAATCACTCCATGAACAAAAGAATATGGTTGGGAAGAGTGGAGATACTAAGGTATTCTTGGGAGGAAAATATTGAGTCTTTCATTTGTGTAATGGAGGAGTAGTTGGTGAACAAAGGAACTCACACTAGTGGGATACATATAAAGATAACTTTCTTGGATGGCATGAAATAAGATTTTATTTATTGATATGGTTTACAAGGAATAATTTTTTTCTCGATAAAATACTTATAATGGGAAGACGTCTCCTCAAAGTCACATATAGAATTGTGAGAAAAGTTGATTGAAGGTATTGACGCATTACCCCATCGATGCGGGTTCATAAATTATATTCTACAATGTGTATATGTGCACATGCCTCATATATCCATGTAAAGATGAAGTCGAGAGAAAAAAATTTGGGATACCATAACCACAAGTATCATACATGTGTTTGATTATTTTTGTACTAAGCACCATATCAATGAATCCCTACAGATAATGAAGCTCATCAACCTAAGAGAAAACATGAAGGTAGAAGAGATTATAAATTTGTTACAAGGTGAGACTCCTCTGATTGAGTGTAAAAATGTTTTTACTAGATGAATTCTTATGAGAAACTCACGAGGCACACATGGAAGGAAAAGGAAAAAGGGAGGCTCATCTATCTCATTGATGATGAAGAGGTTGAGGATGTGAACATAGAGCATGGAGAAGGTGATCACAAGGTTTTAGAAACCACAAATGAAAAAAATTCATGCCTATCATGTGTAAATAAGATAAAAAATTGAACATTTAAACTGACGACACACCGAAAGAAGAAGTGATTGGAGATTACTGGTCTAAGGAAAAGGTTCTAAAAATAATTAAACTTTTACGTGACTTCTTAAATCTATTCCTAAATAATGTGATTGGAAGGGTTTCCATCCATCACTAGGATAAATGAAGATAAATATCAAATATGGTGCATTACCAGTTCGTAAGAGGCCTTACCAAATGAGACCCAACCTACGCGTGAAATTTAAAGATGAGATTGACAAGATGATGAAAGAATGAATCATTGAACCTATTCAAGATTTAGAGTAAATCATCCCTATGGTAATTAACATTAAGAAGGATGGAAGGATCGAGATATGCTTTGATTACAAAGTTCTCAATGCTTTATGTGTCATTGATCTTATTCCCATGCCATTCTCTAAAGAATTACTAGAGGATGTTGTAGGGTGTGAGATCTATTCTTTGGCTGATGGATTTTCATTTTATCACCAGTTAGGATCATGCATGAAGAAAATACAAAGACACCATTTGCAACGTAATGGGGAATTTTTGCATACATAGTCATGTCTTTTAGGTTGAAGAATGCACCAACAATATTCTTACACATTATAGTTTGTAAGTTTATTTAAGGGTACTTAGATGATTGGTCTGTGTATGGGTTTGTTAAAAATTGTTGTCATTGTCTAAGGATGATGTTTGAAGGGTGAGGATAGTTTATTATATCTTCAAGATTAATAAATGTATCTTTACGACACCGTTTGGTACACTATTAGGACACATTATATGTAAATAAGGTTTACTAGTAGATCTAAAAAACATTATAGTCATCTTGGGGTTAGAGGTGTAACACCCAACTAAAACAACCACTTGAGACTCAAGAACAACCTAGGTTTAGTTAGGAAAAGTTAAGGAATATATATTTTTTAAAAGTGTTCCCAACAAAATCCCAAAATCCATTACAACAGTTATTGAATCATCCTACAAAACACTCAGAGAGATAAAATAATCCTTAGCACAGATAGATTATCTTCTTATGGGGCGAATAGAAGAAGTTTCTTTAGGGTGTGGAAGAGAGGCGTGGAAAGAAAATTTTCTTCTGGGCACGGAAGAGAGGCGCAGAAACTCTTATTCTCTTGGGCATGCAAGATGGGCGCAGAAGAGACTCATTCTCTCCTGGCACACAAGATGGGTGTGGAAGAGACTCATTCTCTCTTGGGTGCACAAGACATGTGCACAAGAGGCTCATTTTCTCATGGGTGCGCAAGACAAGGGCGCAAGGGGCTTTTCCTCTTCTACGAACTTAAAAAGGTCATAACTTTTGATAGGGAACTCCATTTTTGGAAAACAAGAAATTTTCAAAAATATCTCGACATCCTATTTGCACATAAACCTTAATAATTTATTTTGGATAAAGTTTTAAGGGTCAATTTTGAGAAAAACGCTCTGTAGGATTATAAAATGAAAACTACTAACAATCGACTTATAAAATTTTGTTCAATTCAACCTCCTTCCTTTCTCAACATGCCAAAGAGACATGGATGGTTACTCTTAGAGGAATTTAGGATGGATTTTCAAGGGTCTATTTTTATATTGAAGGTCGATTTGAAATTTCTCTATTTGACAGCAAAATGACTATGAGAATTTTTGCACCCGATTCTGAAAGGTTCTATAAAAATTTCTTAAGTGTTTCAGTTTTTTGGGGTCATTTTTAATCATATTAAGTTTTATTTAATGTATTCATTCTATTTTTCCTTGTTGTAGGGGTCATGTTGTGCATTTGAGTAAAATATTTGACAGTTTGAAAATTTTCTAACAAAGTTCTACAACTTCAATTTTGATTTGATCCATTTACATTTACCCACATAAATTTATGAATTCATTCTAATCCAATCACAACAATATTCTGTTTCCTTCAAATCATGTATTCCAAAGGAAAAGAGTAATATATTCTCTTCATACGTATTCCCTTTTCAATTTTTTTTCAAATAGAGATTTCAAATACAATGCAAACACACATTTCCAAGAAAGACAATATCATCTTAAAAAAACTAAATAACTTCTATTGACTTGTATGATTCTTTTACAACTTTCTTTTCCATTGATAAAATATAGTTTACAAGATATAAACCTTTCTTTTCTTTCATCCAAAATAGAAAATGGAGTACATCTCTTTCACATTTCAAATTACAACTTTCATAACCAATACAAAACATCTTTCCATTAAAAATATATTACATTTTCATCCACTTCAAGTGGGAAAAAGGCTTTACAAATAGAACTCTCACAAGGGATTGTCAAAAATGTCTTTTCCTTTGCTCTAGAACAACAACATGCAAATCCATCATACTCCAATTTTGATCACAACAAAGGTAGGGGAAAGGCAAACGCTCTCCACCCAACCAAGACATCCAATGAAAGGAGAAGTCATCCTTCTTCATTGGCCCCTGAGCCCCAACCACAATGCAATAGAAGATGTGTTTCAACTCATGGCAACAATAGGCTTCCACAAACACACAAGCAATCTCACATTTAAAAACATAGTCCAAAATAGAATGTAGTTTGCAACCACATTAAAACATAACAAACAAGACTTAGGCTTCATCATGCAAGCCAAAGGAGTAAGAAACTATGGGGGATGCTACTTATGCCTCCCAAAGGGGAAATGGGTATCACCACCTAAGAACAAACCACCAAAATACATATCATTTCAAATCCCTGACATACCCTTATGCCTCCCCAAGTACCCCTTATTCCTCACATTTCCTTATGCCTCCCCAACCTCTTATGGCACCCCATAACGAGTAAATAAATGCAAGCTATTTCTTTTTACAAGGTGGAACCCAAATCCCAACTCCCTCCACACTTATACCTCCCCAAAACACTTATGCCTCCCTCAAGAGTACCCCATAGTCTTCTCCTACACCATCCCTAAGCCATCTACCCAACCAGCCAATAATAAAATAACACATTCAAACATTCAACCATTTACATATGCATAAAATAAAAGGAGAGCATTTCAAGAGCCAAGCTCCTACCTCTCCATGATGGAGTTTGTTCCAAGGTTCCAAAACAACAATATTTCCAATGCAAAACAGTCTAAGATCAACAATCCACAAAGCATGATCTCTCAAAACCAAAAGAAGTCTCCCAAAAATGAAGTGATAAAAGTGAATCAACCCAAAAACAAGCTAAAGAATTTTAATTTCTAGAAGAGGGAGGGGAAGAGAATGAGGTGGATCCATGTAGGATGCCACTTCATACATCCTCAACCTCAACACAAAAGTCAACTTCATTCTCTAATGCATAATCAATAGGTGGGTGAATAATATGACAGTTTTACTTACACACTCAAACAAGCCCACACCCCATAAGGATTGAAATTAAAACATGTAAGAAAGTGCAATAAAAACATTCAACATGACTTACAAAAATTCATAAAGAAAGTCTAAATTTAACTCTCCAACCATAGGTAAGGTTGGTATACAATTTTAAGAGGTATGGGACAAGTTTAACTTATACCACAAGCCTCCAAAATCAGCCTCCAAGGACAAATTCGAATTTCCAAGAAGGTGGAGTGTTTCATACTCCAAAATCAACTTACATGTCTCTTACACATTACTTACAAATTTCTTACAACACTTTAATTCAATGCCAACAACTCTATTAATTACTTTCTTATGACATATTTTAATTAATTAACTTAACAACATGATTACTCACAATATTACACACCATTTAATAAATAATGAAAGGGGTCAAAGCACCACAAAATAACCACATGTAAACATTAACAAAGGGACCAAATAAAATAAATACATAAAACCCTTTGGTCACATTTAAAGGTGATCCCCCATGGGAATCCCTAACACAAACAAACACACACAAACAAATATAGTTGCCATGGTGACCTTGTTGAATTCATCTAGAATTCCAAAGTGGTTGGTCTCCAATCCCCCAATGTTTGTTGTGATATTTTAAACCTACAAAATACAAATACCTCCTTCGACCTCGTGGCCATATCAGAACATCCAAATGAATATAAATATAATTTCAAAATCATTAATATATATATGTGAATCACAAAAATCATCAAGACAATCACCAATATCACTTACAATTTCATTAATAACTATATCATCATCAATTTTAATCCAATTTTTATTTTCTAGGTCTAATCAAAATATCCAATTATCACAAGTCCGAACAACATCTATAATATAACCATGTCAAACAATATATCAACATCAATATATAAAAATGTCTCTAATAATCATCATGCATCATATAAGAATCAAAGTCAACAATAATCCATGATCGAACATCTAACATCATACCAAATCAAAACTATAATAATGTCCCTGATATAGTCAATAGTGTCATGATCAGTATCAAAAGGTGTCAAAGGAAGTGGGCACTACATAGGATTAGCCAAGTAGTCAAAGAAAAGTGTTTGGATTTGTTGGGAATAAGGGCTACGATCTAAATTTAATTAAGGGTTATGCCAAAATTGAAGTGTCATTGGAAGAGTTGTTGAAGGAAAAGGGGGACTTATATTGAAGAGATGCGTATCAGAAAAAATTTGAAACCTTGAAGTAAAGGATAACCATAGTGCCCATTTGACGCCTCTCCTCTTAGAATTTACCATTTCATGTCCATGTGGATGCTTCTAGAAAAAAAAATAGAGGTGTGTTAGCTTAGTCAAGGGAAGGTAATGTGGACCATCCTATCTATTTTTGCATGGATGAACCTAACACTAGTTGAACAAAATTATACACCAATAGAACATGAGGCATTATCTATGGTGAACACTCTTCAAAATTTTCAGGCAATATTTATTGGCTACACAATTTTTCTTCTACACTAATCACACAAAACTTAAGTTTCTAGTAAAAAAGCCACTATTGTAAGGGCACATCTATCGATTCTTTTATTATAGAAATTTGAGTCTTCTATCATAGTTGAACCCAAAGAAAAGTAATTTAGGACCAAACCACTTGTCATGGATAAAATTTAGCGAGGATACACACAACATAAATGACATTATGCTAGATGCCTATTTATTTAGATTAAAGCGTGCCCAAGGTGATTTTGAAGAAATTTTTCGCACACATGTTTTGTGCTTGAAGGAATAAAGATATTGGAGAAGAATGAACTCACCATTCACAATGCAACTTATAAATTTGTAGGAGGAGACCTATATAAAATTTCTTGAAATGAAGTATTGAATATGTGTTTCTTGGAGTAAGATCATAAAACCATCATGGAAGAAGTGCATGGTAGTTTTGTTGGGGAAATTATGTAGGAGAAGTATAGTGTACAATATACTACTTGCATGATTATAGTGGGAGACATTATACAAGGATACTAAATATTTTGGTAAAACATGTTATCATTGTCAGAGAATGGGAAAACTAGGACAACTTGATGAGATTCTATTATCACCTATCACAAGTGCATAACATTGTGAGAAATGGGAGAAGGATTTTCGTGGGCAATTACACTAGATGCGCGAGGACAGGAGCATGACACATCATCATGTGTAAAGATTATTTGACAAGGTGGGAAAAAGAAGCACCCTTAAAGGATTTCATTATAGCTATAACCGAAATATTTTTATGGGAGAACATTATTAGTAGATATGATTGTCTTTTGATCCCTACAAGTGATAGGGGCACTAATTTATTGAATGAAACAATTAGTATATTGTTAACAAATCTTATGATAGTTGATCGTAAGAATACCTCCTCACCCCACAAGGAAATGGTACTGTAGAATACTTTAACAAGATCTTAGGATACACATTTTAAAAAAATTGATTTAGGAAGAAAATATTGGGATGAAAATGTCTCAAATTGTACTATGGGAATACAAAACTACTTACAAGAGGTTTAATAAGGCCACACCCTTTCACTTAGTGTTTGAAAAGAGGTAGTTTTTCTTATGGAATTCATGCTACCCTACCTACATATTTTGTGCACAAGAGGACTTTGTGATGAAAAGGTAGTGGAAGAATAAATTGAAAAGTTAATGTAATTGGATGAAAGGATAACAATTATGAGATGGATCCATAACACATAAAAGCACGAAAAAAGTCTTGACATGATAGGCATATCAAAAACAAGTCTTTTACTATTGGGAAGATGGTTCTTTTATATGATTAAAAATTTTCACACCACCCATTAAAATTCAAAGTACATTGGTTGGGACCATTTAAAGTAACAAACATGTTGGAATCTAGAGCTTGTTAGTTTTAGTAGTTGGATGGTAATATGTTTCCTGATTAATTCAAAGGGAGCAGGTTGAATCCCTACTATAAATAATCTGCTAATATGTTTGTAATAAGGCTTTATTTCCATTTATATTAGTTTTCACTTTCAAATTTTGGTTTTTTTGTTTTGTTGTAATAAGTGTGTTCATGCGTAGGGGGTGATCTATTTTTTGTAGACTGATGTGTAGAGGACCGCACATGTTTTTAGTGTGGAGTGAGGATGTAAAGGAACGTGTGGGAAAACATTTGAAGGTACATAAATTAATTATTCTAATTATTAGCTTGATAATATGTAATTTTACTTGGGTTGGGGGAATGCTCATGTGAAAACTTGATGGATAGAGATGCATGTATTATAGCGTGAGGGAGGAAATGTGAAGGAAAAATACTTGGGAAGTGACAAAGATAATAAAAGGTGTGGTGCAGGAAGGTTCATATAAAATGACTATGCATCCTAGGAAGTAGTAGTACACCATAAGGTTATGGGTTGTTGTGCATAGAAAATGTTTATGGAAAAATAAAGAAAGAAAAAAGATGTATTAAAGATTAAAAAAGTGTAGGTGAGTGCATTAAATGTGAATAAAAATTCTAAATCTCTAAAAGATGGGCAAGTGAAGTCATTCTTACTTTACGAAATATGAATTAGTGTGTGAAATAGATCTTGTCAATTATAAAAAAAAGTATAAACATGTACAAACCACAATTGCAAAGAAATGATTAACTAACAAACCTCCAAAAAAAACTAGAGCCTCTTGTGTAAAGTGGAAGTTATGTGAAGTGAAAATGTTTGAGAAGGATTGCGAATTAGGGTTACGAAGAGATTTGTAGGATTAGGTATATAAATTGGTTTTCTTAATCAAGATAGGGCATGGAGTGTGTTGGCACAATTGAGAGTGATTGACAAGTGGAATAATAAATTAAGAAAGTAAGACTAGGGTTTTCAGCACTTAGGGCACAAATTCAAAGTTGGAATAAGTTTAGGAGGTTTAAACTAAGAGTACAATGGCACCAAAGAAGGTACCAAAGAGAAAGAAGATAATAAAGCAAGCTCACAAAATCTGGTACTTGGAGATGTAGCACCCTAAGAAGGTCATTATCGGAAAATAATGGACATCCTAAATTTGGAAGTGCAAGATAAATGAGTATAACCACCGAGTGTCATGCCATGAAGGAGACATCAAAAGGGATGTAATAAAAGACACATGAAATTTAAAATTTGTAGGAAAAATAATTCTCAATGACATGTTTCACAAGAAATTTTTGATAGGAAGGTGTTACAAATGTTTGAGTTACCATTCTTTGGTAAGCCCATGTTCCTATACTAATGGCTTATGTCTAAAATTCATGAGGATTATTTCTAATTCACTAGTAAAATGTTGTGCATCACCACAGACTTAATTAATAGAGTAGCAAGATTGCATGATAATTGTTTATATTTTTTAGGACATAGATAATGAGGATATAATAGAAAATACATTTGTGGAGTTCCACTACCAAAGAGGAGGTCGTATGTCCAACATAACTAATATTGCTGACCTAGGTGTAAGAGAAGTTGTGTTCCTGGTGAGCTATAAATTTGAAAACTCCGAGAGATGGTCAAATGTTAACAAGAAGTTCCTTAACATAATATAAAATGATGCAAAAGATGAAGTATAACATATAATTATACATCATGGAAGGCATAGTTTAGGAGGCCAACATCCAACATGAGAAAGGTGAGAAGATACATTAGTGATCACTCTTGGTCCTTATAGTGTTTTAGGAGATAGGTGTATTGGATGTAGCAGATGGAAATGAATAGGATAACCTTGTGGAGAATCATTCTAAGGCCAAAAGGTTTGAAAAATATACATGTTATGGAGGGGTGACTAATGTATATAAGCTACTCTTGGATAAATTGTACAAGAGGTTGCACGACACCTTTAAAAATGAATAGCGCATGCCTAGAGAGCTATCAACAGTATTGGAAGGACATGCAAACATTTTTGTAATGCAAAACTTCTACCTTGGTATATTTTTGTTGAATAATGGATAAATGGGGCCATGGTGTAAACTACCATTTTCATTCACCACGAAATACTTCAAGATAGTGGTAAACAAAATTACAAACGTGTAACCACTGAAATCAAATGTAGAAAAAGTAGATGTTAACTAACATACGTTGTAAAATACATATAGTTACGAGTCTAAGGCACCTATGAAGAAATAACAAAATATTATCTAATGGAACTTGATCCCATCATGACACTAGTAGTGGGAAAAGTGACATGTCGTGTGTATATGTGTATTAATCCCATGTTCAAGGATGGAAAGGTTTTCGATGTGTCCGAAAAAACCATCCACGACCACCACCAAAGAAGAAAAATATTAAAATTCCAAAACATAGATGTGAGCCCACCCCTGAAGGAGAAGAAGAAGAAAAAAAAAAGATGATACCATAGCAAAAGGAAGAATATGTGGAGGTGGTGTTAAGAATCAAGTACATCGAAAACTCCCCAAGTTTCTGTAATTTTTATAGTGAGGAGTGTACCGAAGGCCAACCCAACTGAGGAGGTACAACCTCTCATTATCCATGATCAAGACCAGGAGGAAGAATATTTAGCGTAACTTGTACATAAAGAAGAAAAATAGTCTAAAGAATGTGAAGAATAAAAAGAAGACCAAGTTGTCCCACATGAAGAGAACACATATGAAGAGGAGAGTGAAGAATATCATGAAGGGGTACGTGAGGAATGTTAGCATTAGTTTAATCCATTATTGTTAATGGACAGCTTATAACTCGTCCTCTCTCCTTCTCTCTCCTCCTATGCAACATTTATAAGGCTCTGCACTCTTGTTTGATAAATACACACATTGAATAGAATACATTGAATACATTTATCTTTATCTCCTGCCATCATTGGTATCAGAGCACTCTACTTTGGCCTATGTGCAAATTTGGAGTCTTTAAACAACGAAGTGGATGCATTGAGACCTGTGGACGTGGTAGACAAATTGAGGTGCAACAACTTGCAGTTGAAGTTTGGAGAGCTATTTTGTTTTGGTGTGGAGATCTATTGTTGGAGTGACCTATTTGGAGTGGAATTGTTTTGGCATTCAGAACAGCGTGAACGGGGGACCTGCAGAATAGACATTGGAAAAAGCTTGGTGACCTATGTGTTGCATTTAGCATAAGACCAACTGACCAAGGAGGAAGTCATGTCTTCCAAGGACTACATGGAAAAGTAGTTTGACATTTTAGTGTTATTTGAACTATGTGGATTACCCTGCTTGTGCCCTATGTTGGCATTTTAAATCCTATGTATGACACATATATTTAGCATTTCCACAAAATTGAAACGTCGCAGATTTGTGATCTATTGAAGTCATGGAGCAGGCACTTCCTGGCGCAACCTGTCTTGAAATCAGAAACTTTCCTGTTCCTGGGAAACGGTATGTCCAAGCGTATGTTTTATTGCAACTGATTGGTAGACAGTTTGGATCAAAATCTTTTTAGAAAGCTCCCCGAGATTGATTGATCTCTACTCGCATTGCGTTGGCAAGTTACATTTAGGAAATTAGGATCATTTTCATTGTGATACTCCAATCTTGAAATTTGAAGGTTATCAATAACCATCTGAATAGTTTCTTGCAAAGATATACAGACCTGCTTGAGTGGGAAAAGCCATGACAGGAGTCCTGCATTGGAATCAAAGCCAACTTCAACCTACTGCTTGTCCATCAACAAGGTCTCAGTTCAATCCTTCATTATGAGAATCCATACACTGAAGACAGATTGGAGATCAATTTTTCTTGGTGTGAAAGTACGAAGAAGAGGAAACAAGACCTCCCCACAAACCAGCAACCAGCCAGTAGTGAGCATTCAAAAGATCAAGAGATGTGAAGTAGTGAGCCTCAAAGTTATATCCGCTATTAAGTAGCAACAGACAGGAGGATGGAGGAAAATGGAGGTTGGAGGAATTCCAGCAACCTCTTGCAAGCTGCAAGTGATGAGGCTGCTGACAGATATTGTGGATAATAAGGTATTGAGGACCAAATTTTTCAATTTTGGCTTTTTTATTTCAGTTTTGTGTTGGTTGTTCCATTTTTTTCAATAAAGTACAATGATGATACGGAATTTCCTATGTGGGACCTCCTAACCGAAGAACAACATGGGGAGTAGAAAAACACTGAAACCAAGTGCATGGTACTCACCCTGGGTTCATGGTAATCCTTTAAAACCACCGAGGTATCATCCTCTTGGGTTTGTGGTACGCCTGTAAAACCACCGAGGTAAAATCCTCTTCGTTCATGGTAATCCTATAAAACCACCGAGGTGAAATTAGTCGAAAAAGTGTTCTGCTTTCTCTAGGTTTCTGGTCAACCTTAGAAAAACCATGTGAGACCATGTAGGCACATGCTCGTGTGAAGACCCTCTTTGCGGTGTTCTCATTAAGGGGGAATCTCTATCTGGAAATGTATGTTTGTACGAACAATGTATTAAGGGGGGGAATGTTAGCATTAGTTTAATCCATTGTTGTTAATGGATAGTTAATGGATAGTTATAACTATCCTCTCTCCTTCTCTCCTCCCGTAGCCTTTATAAGGCTCTGCACTCTTGTTTGATAAATACACGCATTGAACATAATACATTGAATACATTTATCTTTATCTTCTCCCATCAAGGAAAGGAGAAACAATATCATGGAATTTGGAAGGACCAGTCACAACCGAGGAAATGGGTCATATGAAACATGATATCGTGTATGAGTTATCACGCAAAAAAATACATGACATGAAGAAGGTCAAGTCAACATTCATAGGTATCCCTTGTGATTTCATATATATATGACACAACTAAGCTTCTTAAGGCCATATTTTAGAGTTTAGTGCCCATCGAACAACTATTTAATTGCTACATTTTTAATAAGGCCAAGGCCATTCTATGGACATGTAAAATTATCTCTTGGTGTACAAATGAACATGGAGGAACTAGAGTTTAAAGTGAAAAAATATTCTATTTTGCGCTTAAAGTTAAAAAAGAATTAGGAACCATTTTCCCAATAGTAGACTCTACTTGAATTTAAAATGAGAAAACAAGAAATGCCTTAATGAAGATGGGTTTCGAGGTAGGAAGGATAAATATGGAAAAAAATCTGTAATAAGAAGAGCACAAAAGGGTGCAGAGAAAAGAATAGGAAGAATAAAAAATAGCTAAGGATCTAAATGATTTAAAGAAAATGCTAGTAGATGTATACAATAAAATGACTAACTTGGTAAATAATATTACTCATGCATGTCCAGATATTGTAATGTAGACTAAACCTTACGACGTATCTAAAATGGAATATTTGGAAGAATTAGTATAGTTGCTTTATTGGTAAAGGTGAATAATGGGAAGCGACCTACTACATAAGAGATGGCTAGTGCAAACAAGGCCAAAATTAAGAAAAAATTAGAAGAAGATATAACACTTATTGAAAAGTTGAAAGAAGCCACACAAAAGGATGAAAATTTATTTGAAAAGTGTCAAGATATTTCAATGATATTAATTATGCACACTTCAAAGGATAACGCTGAATTGAAAGAATGACAGCCTCATTGTTGACAAACAGGTCTACGGATGAGAGAATATTGTAAGAAGTTAGAGAAATGAAAGAGGTGGTAAATGATAAGTTTAAACAAATAGAATAACAAATTACAAAGATACAAATAATGGTGATGTGAAGGTTAGAAATCCTAAAGGGCATCACCATTGAATGTGATGTCATGTTGAAAAAGATGCATTATAAATATAATGAATTGACTGTGGAAACAATATTAGATATTGTCAAGTCAACACTAGACAAGGTATAAATTGGGCTCATGGAATGGAGGTAGTAGGAGAAGAGCATCAACATAGAGTACCAAGAACATCTACCATCATCATGAATACATTTTTTTCTTCCATGCGAAAAATAAGTATTATTTTTTCTTTGATATTTCATTTGGGTATTGCTTGCATTTTTCCATAAATTCTTTCAACCATTATTTCATTATCGTATTTATGAGGACACAAAATATCCCTAGTGTGGGGTAATGTTGGATTTATTAAAATTACTATGTATGTGTCACATGTGAAGGTTTACATGGAAATAGAACAACCAGTTGAATACTAAAACATGGATTAAAGGTACATTCAAGATAAGTATAGAAGTATGTATCAATAAATTAATGTTTTGCAAAGTAGTGAAGGACAAGTTCTCACCAGATATATATATATATATAGGTGACATATCTGGTAAAACAATAGAGGGGGATGTAAGAGTTATTTATGTAATTGGGGTGATTGTTATATGAGTGTGATCTTATGATTGTAATGTTTTGTAATGGATGATCTCATATGGATGGCCAACATAATGAGAGATGAAACAGTGTTATTGGTATTCAATTTTTTTATCGTTTCCCTTGAGGAATGAATATTCAAACCTAAAAAAATTTATTTACTTTATTGTCTTTATTGTGATCTCTGAATATAATGTATTTTATTCTATGTTACACAATGTTAAATGTTAATTACACATCTTGCATGATCTAAATAAAGAAGGGCCTATTATTTTTGTGTGCTTTGGGTGAGCACTTGGAATTTAGTTTGAGTGATGTGCCATCACATCCGACTAAGTAGTATTAACTTCATAGAATACATTAGAATATCTCATAGATTAGATCGTATAATTAGATTTGTATTTCCCATATGAGTATGCAAAGAAGCTACTAAGGATTATTTTTCTTGTAAAATAAAAAGTGGGAATCCATTTGTGTGTTCGGATCAACTACAAAGTGACAAATGAATAAACTAAAAATATAAAATCAATGTAATGAATAGGATGGTTTATAATATAAACATGAAACTCCTACTAATTGAATATAAAATAATATTACATAAGTGGTTAAATAACATAAGAAAAAAGATATGTGCATGAAGGACTACACTAAAGAGTTTTATTTCCCAGATTATTAGAGATCATTGTTAAAACATCTATGGGAATGAATAATTAAATAGTTATTAATCCATAATATAGATCGCTCAATATTATATATTATGAAGTGGAGTAATTAAAACATAGGTGGATATGTTTATGTTTGCTTATTAGAGAATGTAAATATCATGAATAGAAAGTAAATAATAGAGTGACACAAGATATAAGTGGGAAAACAATGAAAGGTAAAAAGCCCATTAAAAAATCACTTATCTTTATTGAGAATATACTATTACCGAACAATCCCACTACTTTGCATGCAGATACATCTTCACTAAGGAATTATGAACTACCTATATCTACTCATGATTCTTATAAAATTTCTCACACATATAGCTCACATACAATGTTACAATCATGTGTAACCATTCCTTACAGGATCACCTTGTTATATACAATACGGGTGGTCATGATACACTCTTTAAAATCCGGCCCAATTCATTTGGTGGGTTTTATAAATAAGCGGTTTCCCACTTAATATTATAACCCCGAACAATAATAACCTAGAATGTGGTATAAATATATCGATATAGGTGAATTTTTTAAACATTTACATTTGGAGATGAGTTTGGCATGGTGAAATTGAAATTAATAAGAGAATAATGTTAGTGTGTGTTGAAAGAAAAAATGAAGTTTTAATATAGATATTTGAGCATTGCATGAGGTGTATTGGTTATCAAAGGATTTGAATTGATATTAAAAATAAATGTAAAGTATAATTCTAAATAGGTACATATGTGATACATTGCTGACGTATAGATGTCATGTGTTTCTTGAAAGACTTAGGTAGTTTGATATGAAGGAACAACATGATGGTTCTAATAATATTGAAACCTTGATGAATTATTATAAGAGTTATACTCTAAATACTTTATTTTATGTGAGCGTGGACGTGGAAATAATTGTAAAATTGTTGATGATTGTAAATAAGGGTTCCTGAATTAGATGAAGAGAGAGAAGGAGAGAATTATACTCAATTAGAATCCTACAAATAAGGATAATGTTATGAAAATAATAGGATTATTTCCACATGTAGTTAACAAGTAAAAATGTTCAAGATGGATTGACACCTATGGAAAATACAATTGATTAGATGAATTATATTCAAGGGTTTAATTTATAAAACAATACTACATATGGGTTTATACTTATTGACAAGGAGGAAGTGAAGAGGAAATTTCAAGAACTACTTCAAATTTGATTTATTTTGTTAACATGTTATGGTTTACGAGTTTTCATAGATAAAAATCCTCATTAATAAAAAATAGAATGACGGATTATGGCCATAGAATGATAAGGATAATGATGACTTTGTTATTAAGATGTGTTCATGGTGATATCAGGTGTTTTAGTGAGGATTGTTTGTTCTTGCAAGCCTATTCAGGTGACCTAGCTAGCCTAGATGAAATTGCATGGTGGTATGAGATTCTTGGTTACTTGAGAAGCATGTTGGCATGATGGAAAGCATGATTGGAGAGTTCTTGGGAACTCACATGAGTATTAGGGTGCAGATACATGTTGGTGACCATGTTGTAGGTGCTCATTTGGACTAGGTATGGTTGTTAGAATGCATGAGGATGAGTTATGGAGCTATATGAGATCATGGATGCATGTAGGAATTTTATTCATGATTTAATAGGTATTTTATAACCTTTTGTAGTGTTTCTATAATGATTTATAGTGTTATTTCATTTGACCCTATCCTCTACAATGTAAAACTCTAAGAGCTAGCTACACAAAGGAGATAGGCTGGAGAAATGGAGAAATATTTGTGACATGGTGATGATTTGAGAATTATGTAGCATGTGTAATGGTTATGTGGGAAAAAAATAAGATTTTTATGATTAGTGTTTTACATATTATGTAGGTTTTAGTGAAACAAGGTCAAGAACAAGGTCATTTCTAGCTCGAATTGGATCTTATGATAATCACCCTTAATTATGTGCTTCTCATGGGACCTTGTGCATTCCAATTGAGTTTATATGGTTTCATAAAAATAGTGAGGTCATTTCATCGTCATCTTTTTATGAACGAATGTTAAGAAGGTAAATAACTCTTTATGTGTTCGAAACTCGTAGCTCAAAAGTCATATGACAAAAACTTATCCTAAGTGGAAAATATTTCTTAATAGTGCATGGATGATGATTGGATTATGTATAATAATCCTCTCAGGTTTCCTAAAAGGTATGTTATAGCTTATGGTGATAAGTGGACCCCACTCAAATAGGCACGTTTTTGAATAAGTTCATTTCAAGACAAGGTTGTCCAAAGGAGTTGTAAAACGAAATGAACATTATGTTATGTATGTTTGTTTTAATTTATGTTAGTGATGGGTTTAGGTCATGGTGATACATTTAAATGGTCAAGTATGTTTCATTTATGTTGACTAGTCAAAGGGCGTTTTGGAGCAGCTCGGGCGGTTTGTAGAGATCAACTTTGTTGAAGGCCTTCCACTTAAAGTTGGAATGAGTTCAAATATTTTGAAAAATTAATTCAGATAGATTTATAATGGTATAGGTTTTGACTCATGACTATTTAATTTGATGTGGTTGCTAGAGGCCAATTTGTGAGCAAGAAGATTTCTTTCTTTTTAGGAAGTGACTACTTTTTCGTAAAAGATTGAGTTAGTTAGTGCATGAAATGGATTATGTGATTATTTATATCACTTGAAATGTCAATAAGGAAATATTTTTAATTAATTGGATTGATTATTAACTCTTGAAAGTGTCAATAAGGTGTTAACAAGTTGTATGTGTAAAATTTATTTTTAGGCAGCTTATTTTGGTGAAGGAAAATGTTGATGTGGTTTGCACATACGATTATTTCATGAGCTCTAAATTTATTATAAGTTTTATAAAAGTTATGGTATTTCCATTTATTGGTCATATGACATATTTTATATGTTATTGAGGGGTCTTGAGGTCGTAAGGCAGATTCATGTTATTGGAAACAATTGTTTTGTGAAGGAAATGATCCATTGGGATCGTTATATGAAATAATTTGATTGGTTAATGTAAATTGTGACCATAGATGATGTTTAAATTTCATATTACACATGTGTGGTTATTTTTAGAGATTGAATAAAAATAATTTTGGTGTTAGAGGATTTTTCTCATTCCAATGGTAAGGTTTTGAGGATTTTTGGTGCATGGTAAGAGGTTTTTGGATAGGCCAACCTAATTGGGTCACTTGTGACTATTATGATAAATATTATGGGATGATTTCAATATGATAGGTCGATATAAAGGATGGAAACAACCATATTTTGAATTTGAATCAAGAATAAACAATAAAAGTGATGTTTTCGGTGCAAAGTTGAACTAGTTGAGTGATTGCAAAAAGTGTGACCTAGGTGTGAGAGTTTTGCAGGTGTGTGAGCATGATTTGAGAGCTGATAAAGTGTGTGATAGGTTGAATAATGACAGAAAGTGTGTGTGTAATGGTTTGAAGCTTTGATAAGTGAAGAAGGTGCAAGTTTGTGCAATGTTGAAGACCTACCATTTGAGCAAGGGTTTGAAGGTGTTTGGAGTTGAATCATTTGATTACCATCAACTGAGTTATTGTAAAATTTTATCAGTGATATTACCTTAAAAATATTATGTGATGAGTCATATTCATGCAAGTCTCTTGTTGTGAGTAATATCAATAAGGGTTTAGTAGTTGGTGTTCCTTGTGGGGTTGATAACTCACTAAAGAAATATCTTGTGATGTGTAGTATTCACTTGAGTATTTGTTGTGTGTAATATCAAAAAAAAATTCAGTGGTTTTTCTTCCCTTGCAGGGTTTCCCACTTATATTTTGTGTCATGGTGTTTCTTCTCTTGTTCATGGTTATTTGAATGAATGTTGTATGTTGTTGTGCACACACTAATGGGTGGCTAATTGATAAATGGTTTATGTGAGTGATATGAAATTGTAATTAAATTGTTAGGACTAATTCACCCCCTCTTAGTCCATTGTTCTTCCAAAAATTGATATCAAAGTAGGTCCATTTTGATAGGTTTGATGACTTGAAGAAAAAAATGGTGAGTGTTTTCTCTACGGAATAGTACCATTTTTTGATGGAACAAACTATGATTTTTGGAGTCTGAGGATGAAGAATTATATTATGTCTCTAGGGTTTGATGTTTGGAAATTCGTGGAAGTTTTTATACTCCTCTTATAAGTAAAGCAGACAAGGATGCATATGAAGAGAATTCTAAGGCATTTAATGCTATCATATGTGGTCTTGGAGAATCTTAAATGGGTGAAGTAATACATCGCAATTCAGCAAAAGAAGCATGAGAGAAACATATAGTGTTGTATGAAGGTGATTCAAAGGTAAAAATTTCTAAGATTAACACTTTTAGAAATTAGTTTGAGAGTCTTAAAATTAATGATAATGAATCTATTACTTCATATTTTGTTCGATTTGAAAAGGTTATAAATAACATGAAAAGGTTAGGAGAAGATGTGAAGGAAGAAGTATATGTTCAAAATGTGTTGAGATTGCTAACTCATATGTTTGATTGATTCTAAAGTATTTTCTATTGAAGAGGAAAAGAATCTAACTACTTTGAAGATGGATTAGTTACATGTTACTTTAACTGATTATGAGATGAGAATAGATAATTCTAAACTAGCCAAGAGAGAGATTTCTTTAAAATATCAAATGAATAAAAAATGCAAGAAGGAAAAAGAGGATGTTGCTCCTTAAATTGATGATGAAGAACTCTTTATAATGATGGATATAATATTAAATGTTGGCTCTAGAAAATACAAATGTAAGCTTCCTTTAAAATTCTTCAAATATTGTAAAGTAGGAAATTTTGTTCTTAATTGTCCTCATAAGCACAAGAAGGAATATCATGATGAATATGAGCTTGAAAATGATCATGATAATAAGTACACTAAGTATGATTAGATAAAGAAAAACTTTAAGAGGTTGGACTATAAGAATAATGGAAAAAGGAGTTATTACTCAAAGGAGAATGATTACTTGTTTGATGCTAATAGTGGTGTTTCAGATTATGAGTCTGAATGTGATTATGAAGATATTTGAAATGAGGCATTTTTTATGACTAAATATGGCATGAGAAATACTATTGAAGAATCTTCATTGTTAGGTGATTTCATATTAGGTTATTGTAGCTACTCTAATGAAGATGAAGATGATGGCAAAGATGATCTAGAATCTATCAAAGATAAGTTAAAGGATGTTTAAAAGAAGAATAAGATTTTGAATTCTTATGTCAAGGGTTATGAAAAAAGGTTCATGATCTAGAAAAGGATCTAAAGTCTGAAACTAAAAAGATAAAAGAGTCAATTAGATTGCGAGAAGAAAAAGGTAAAGTTTTTAGTTTCAAGTGTGCAAGATAAAGAGAGTATGTTCTTAAAATTGGAAGAATATGTTGAGTTTCTAAGGGAAGATCTCTTAGAGGGTTGTAAGATAACAATGTCTTTTCAGAAATATGACAAAAGCGCCAAATATCTTGATGATATATCTGGAAAATAAGACAAACAAGTGATAGAATAGGTTTTGGGTTCAATGATGACCTCAAGGGCAAGGAGAAGATGAAAGACGACACTTATCCAAGAAAAAGGATGAAAAATCATGCAAGGAGGATGAAAAGAAGGATATATCCACCAAAGACAAGATGAATAAAAAATCCATTAGGTAACCTAATTCCTCAAGGTATGAAATATCATTCAATGCTTACTATTTCTCCTGTAATGGTTTTGGTCATAGAGCTAAAGAGTGTATATGATCTACTAGATATACTCATCCATGGAGAGACAATAGGAGTGAGCATGCTAAGAATAGTGTATGTTATAAGTGCAATAATGTAGGTCATGTTGCTAGTATGTGCTTGAATGATTCATCTAGTCGTGTTGATGATTACAAGAGAAAGAGTTATGTGGTATGTTACAACTGTAATGGAGTTGTTCATGTTGTAAGAAACTATTATCATGAATATTAAAGGAAAAATAGGAACTTCTAAGATCCTAAAGTGCAAGGAAGTGGCTTTCAAAGGCATAGGATGCATGACAACAAACAAGGAATAAAATGGGAGCCAAGAAGATATCATGGTGTTTCACTAAAAGAAAGAGTTGATGGAAGGAAAAGTGTAATTCAAAGCTCACATGAAAAGAGAGAAGAATGAGATTTATAGGTGTCTAAGAGGGATTATAACCTACAAAAGACCTTTTTTTAGGTTTTCATGGTATTCATATGCCTCTGTTATAATTCTTAGAGGTGTTTTGGTTCAAATGAATCATTAGAGTGAGGGGGACCTATCAGTATATGTGTGTGTATGTGTGTGACTCCTCTGTGATGTCAAAGTATGTCCTTAAAAGTCATTATGCATGTTATTATTGTTTAACATGTTTGTTCATGTGGTAAAATGTCAAAATCTATAGCTTGTGGTTCTTTGGTATGCATGTATGATTTTTTAAGATCTGAGTTTGCATTTTCATAATGAAGTTATATGTCTAAGATGAGTCAATAGGTGTAAGATTCATGTTCTATGTCTCTAAGGGTTGTTTTGTGTCATGAAAATAATTCATAAGGTCTCCTATTTATGTCATGAAAATCATTCATAAGGTATTCTTTTTATCTGAGTTGTTGATTAGTACAGTTGTCAAGTGATTAGTCTATTTCTAGTCAAACAAAGTGTTATGAGTTTGTCATAAGTTTTAAGAGCATGATTTGAAGTATGAATAAGTATGTATGATGTGTATGAAGCTATGAAAGTTCCTTAGAGGAATGGTGGAGGTGATCAAGGTCACCGAAGGATACATTCTTCTTCAGGGAGTGTGTCATGGTCTCATAGGGATGTCTAAGTCCAAAGGTTCATGGTTATTTGATAGTATGAAGTAACTATTATGATGTATGGGGTTCTAATACCTTGAGAAAAATAATTTAATATGGAACAAGTCGTTAAAATGATGAGTTGATCAGACCATCACTTCAAAAGTGGTCTCTGTCAGTGATGTAGTCAAAACAATTGTGTTTAAGTACAAATTAGGGTGGATGAAGGTATACATATGATTTTCTATTTTCTCAATCATGTCATAAGGTTATCAAAACTTTAGGTGATGTTATTACAGTGTTGATGATCAAGTATTGGCTCTTGAAGTAAAATTTTTTGCATTCTTGTAGCTTCTCTATCATGAATGGGTTCTAAAAATACATATTGAATGACATGGAAGAAATGATGAAGTTGAAGGTTAAAATGGTGGAGCCCAGAGAATAAATATTGTAAAAAAATATAGAATAAGATTAATTTGTGATTCAAAAGGTTTTTCCTCTATAAAATGTTAGTGTTTCTTAAGGTCTTTCATAGTTCCAAGTTTTAGCAGGAAAGGGTACAAGAGACCTAATTGTTAAAAAGATATAAATTACAAACTGGGTAATTTCTCTTTAGAATCATGCTTTAATAATTAATGTGGAGTTATTAGGTCTAAATAGGTATCTATAATTGGTAATATTTCTTCATGATAATGTCTACATAAAAAAATAGATGTGTTCTCATATCTAATAAGGGCTAGTAGGCTGTGAAGTGGGAATTTCGAAATGTGAAGAAGGTACATCAAATTTTTGTTGATTCTCAAGATTATAAGACGTGTATAAGAATGTGATACTATTGAATGATTATATGATGATGATAAAATGTCAATTATGAGGTGGTTTTATCTTGTGAACTCTTTGGAGCTTCATTCACAGTGTCTTGTCTAAGCTACATGATTGTATGTTTTCATTTGGTGTCTTTATTAGCTTTTCCAACATGTGTGTATAAACCTTATGGATTTGAATATGTGCACTAAGTAAGGTTAGATTGGATTTTATGTATTATTTCATCTGGATATGAAGTATTAGTGAATAAGTATGAACTATTTAATGAATTAAATCTATGTGATTCTTTTTTAGCATCTACAAGTGAAAGGATAGTATTGCATCATTATTGATTGGTTTGAATCTCAATAGCATGAGTATACATCTGAGAAGAATAATAAATTGCTTGAAGATGTGTAATAAGTGAACTAATGTTTGTTAAAGTCTTGAATGACATACCATTTTGTACCTTGATCCAAAAATATATGTTACAGGGTTAGTGACTGAGATAGAGGCAGAGCATGTAAATTTCTAAAAGTATGAGGTGTAGAGAGATGTTCTTGAGCTTATCTAGTTATTCAATAAAGTGTTATAGATGTGACAGGGTGTTTGACTCTAAAATTGCTAAGGGTAGTGAATATGAGATCTCAAAGAGCTAAGAATGCAGTGTTTCAAGCTACATGATCATAGAATGTGTGAGAGGAAGGGTTTGGTGTGTCCACTAGTGAGATATGTGTGTGTCAAGTCCATCTATGGGATGTTAAGGTGCTATCTAATTGGTTTACATGGTCTAGAAGTGGATATCATCCCAAAAACACAAGTGTGTGTCTACTAGACTATGTTATGACTTGTAATGGTCATTTTTGCTTTAATGTTGCAACCTACATGCATGTAGGTGATAGTTGGGAATGATGTAAGTTATCTTTGAAAATATTTCATGATGTTTTTGTGTGTTCTTAAAGCTTGATCAAGTTGGTTGTTAATGGAGTACAATTTTCCTATTCTCATTAGCTAGGCTTGGATCAAATGGATGGTTCAAGATCTCATTAATTCATTATATTACTATAGTGGTCTATAAAGATGCTTCCATAGGTTGATGAAGTGTATGATCTAAATTAGACAAGGGAAGTAGGTATGTGTGCCTCTTGAAGGTGGTATGTAGGTCTTCACAGTATATGAGGTATGTTATAGATGTTCCTCCTCAAGTTTGAACATTTCAAGGAAACATTTTCATTATATCATAAAAATATGACTATTAACTTCTAAAAGAATGCTTTAGGAAAGTGCTCAAGTGTTTGTCATCCATCCATGCCAAGAATACAAGGTAAGAAGCTTGTTTCAGTGTTTTTCTACTAGAGATGAATGGTCTAAGTCTAGGGGAGTTGTGGATTGCATGTTCATAATGTGCATGATGTTCTTGAGCTCATCAAAGTTGGCATATAATGCACTAAGGTGTATGTTTAGGGAAATTAGTCCCAATGGTTGAGTAATGATAAGAAGAGAAAGATATAGAGCAAAATTTGTGTCTTCTCAAGATGAGTTAGCTCAAGGATGAAGGTAAATAGTGGATTTATTGGTACTTATTCATCATTTTTGTCATGTTCATGAAGAGTATGCTTCAGGTATATGACTCCTATAGTGATATCAAAGAGGGAAAACAAATAGTTTTGAGGTGAAATGGAAAGGTTTGCATGCTTAGATGGTGGATGATGGTGTTTTATCCCAAATATAGGTATGATGATGCTTTCTTCAAATTTACTCGTATGTTTAGATGGTGTATTTTATCTTCTCGAGGGGGTGGTGATTTCTTTCTTGAAAATGTTCAAAAATCATATTTTTGTCAAGAATCTCATGTTTGTGAGCTAGAATGATACCTTTTGTTGATGTTTCTAAGAAATAAATGATCCTATAAATCTTGGTAAGATGAATAATATGTAGATACATGTAGCATCCTTTGTCATTACTATAAAAGGAGGATAACTTCAAGTGGTTTTCCATCAATGAAAAAGGGGAGATTGTTTGCATGTTATGGTTTAGGAGTTGTCATTGATGAAGAACCTCATTAATAACCAAGTGGATGATGGAGTAGGGTTAGAGAAGTATGGTAAGAAAATATTGAGGATGATAATGACATGATGATTCAAATGTGTTCATGGTGATTTTAGGTATTTCAATGAAGATTACTTGTTCTTTAAGCTTATTCAGGTGACCTAGCTAGCCTAGATGACAATGAATGGTGGTATGAGCTTCTTGGTGACTTTAGAAGCATGTTGGAATGATGTAAATCATTATTTTAGAGTTCTTATTCACTCCCATGAGTATCGGGTGCAGATACGAGTTGGTCACCATGTTGCAAGTGCTCATTTGGACCAGGTATGGCTCTTAGAATGTACGAGGATGAGTTAAGGAGATATATGAGCTCATGGATGCATGTAGGAATTTTATTCCTAATGTACTAGCTATGTTTTAACCTTTTGGAATGTTTCTATGATGAGTTATATTATTATTTCAGTTCACCCTATCCTTTACAATGTAAAATCCTAAGGGCTAGCTATGCAAATGAGATAGGCTGGAGAAATGGAAAAATATTTGTGATATGGTGATTATTGTAGAAGTATGTAGGATGTGTTGTTGTTAGGTGGGAAAAAAATTCCAGTTTTATGATGATTTTTTTACATATTATGTAGGTATAGGTGAAGCAAGGTCAAGAACAAGGTTATTTCTAGCTAAAATTAGGTCTTCTAATACTCACCCTAAATTATGTGCTTTGCATGGGACACTGTGGCATTGAAATATGTTTATAAATTAAGTTTATATGGTTCAAAGAAATAATTGGTTATTTCATCGTCAGTGTTTATAAATGAATGCTAAGAAGGTAAACACTCTTTATGTGTTTCAAACCCTAGCTCAAAAACGATAGGAGAGAAATTGCTCCTAAAGTGACCAAATTTCTTATTAGTGCATTGATGATGATTTTATAATGTATAATAATCGTCTAGGTTTCCAAAATGGTATGGTATATCTTATGGTGTTAAGTGGACCCCACTCAAATAAACATGTTTCAAGTTCTTTTGGCGACAAGGGTGTCCAAACGAGTTGTAAACTAAATGAAAATTATCTGATGTATGTGGGTTATTATTTATGTAAACGTTGGTTTTATGTCATGGTGATGTAGTTGAATGGTCAAGTATGTTTCATTTATGTTGACTGGTCAAAGGGCAGTCTTGGAACACTTTCAGGTAATTTGTAGAGATCAACTTTGTTAAAAGCCTTCCACTTAGAGTGTGAAGGATTTACAATATGTGATGGAAATTTAATTGAGATATATTTATAATGGTATAATTTTTTATCATGATGAGTTGATTTGATGTAGTTTCTATGCCAATTTGTGAGCAAGAAGATTTCTTTCTTTTTAGGACAAGATTGCTTTCACCGAATTTAGTGATAAAATTCAATAGTTGAGATGTCCCTGAGGGGTTTTGAGAGAATAAGGAATATTCAAGTTGTTGGAAAAAATGTTTTGTGAAAAGAAATGAGCCATTGGGCCCATTAAATTTAAAATAATTTGATTAGTTTATGTTAATTGTGACCATTTATGATGTTTAATTGTCATGTTACACATGTGTAGTGATTCGTTGACCTTGACTAAAACTATTTTTTGTGGTAGAGGATTTTTCTCAATCCAATGGCAACATTTTAACGATTTTTGGTGAATTGTAAGAGGGTTTTGGCTAGGAAAACCTACTTGGGTTACTTGTGAATTTTATGATAAATTTTATGGGATGTTTTAAAGAGTACGAGGTTGATATAATGGATGGAAACTAGCATATTTTGAATTTGAATCAAGAAGAAGCTATAAAAATAATGTTTTGGGTGTAAAGTCTAACTAGTAGAGTGAGCGCAAAAAGTGCTACCTATGTGTGAGATTTTTGCAGGTCTGTGAGAATGATTTTAGATATGATCAAGTTTTGAAAGGTTTAATAATGACGTAAAGTGTGTGTGCAAGGGTTTGAATCTTTGAGAATTAAAGAAGGTGTATGTTTGTGTAAAGTTAAAGACCTAGGGTTTGAGCAAGGGTTTGAAGGTGTTTGGAGCTCAATCTTGTGATCACTATCAACTAAGTTTTTGTATCATTTTATTAGTGATATTCTCTTCAAAATATTATGTGATGAGTCATATTCATGCAAGTCTTTTTTTGTGAGTAATATCAACAAGGTTTTATGGGTTGGTGTTCCTTGTGGGGCTGGTGTCTCACTAACAAAATATCTTGTGATATGTAATATTAACTTGATTCTTTTTGTGTGTAATATCAACAAATTTTTGGTGGGTTTTCTTCCCCTTGAGGTTTTCCCACTTATATCTTGTGTCATTTTGTTGTTTATCTCACTCTTGGTTTAAATTAATGTCATATGTTGTTGTGCAGACACTAATGGATGGATAATTGATAAATGGTTTATGTGAGTGATCTAAAATTGTAATTAAATTGTAAGGAATGATTCACCCCCTCTCAGTCCATTGTTCTTTGAACATATTTGATCATGGATAATGTATAATGATTCTAGATCCATCAGTAAGATTATCATTGAGTCCAAATTTCCATTTCCATGCATGGATTATTTAATGCATTGTGTAAGTGGATTGCAATAATTCACAAAGATTAAATTTGAGACATATGTCACTATTTAATGATAATATAAGGTGATGAGTATAAAATATAATTTAAAATATAAGATGGATTGTATTAGTGTTTATTAACTCCATTTGGGATAACTAATACATGAGCATGTTTATGCAACTGATGAATAAAGTGTGGAATCCATTTCTAAGAAATTGTATTATTGTGTATCTAGATGATATATTAATTAATAGTAGAATAAAATCTAATAGAACTTGGATCATTTTAAAAGACTTGTCAACCTGAATAATTTTAGTTTCATAAAGATGAAATTTTTAATATGCTTTAGATTTTTGATATATCAAACAATATTAGATATGGATCAATAGTAAATGTGAACTCCCATTACATGGTTGTAATCAAGATTTACATTTGAAGAATGAAATTTTCATGCACTTGAGAGATTCTATATGAAGTTCATAAGACAATATAGTGGGAGGTGGGTGAGGACCATGTAAGTTATATGTGGAGATATCAAGAATATATTGTGGACACTAGACACAAAATATGGATATTAAAAATTGAAGAAATTCATATAGAAAATAGGGTTATAATTTCCTTATTTCACTAAGGTATTTCAAGTTTATTACAATGGAACTACTATCACTATTGAAACTATGATAATTTAAAAAGGTAAGCCTATTGATTTCTTTAGAAAGGAACATAATGATGTTAGGAGTAAGTATTTATTTTATCGTTGGGATTATTATTATTTATTGCAATATATAAAAATGGTAAAGGCATCACTTATTTTCCTAATAGTTAAGTCATATAATAAACACTAAAAAATATGATTCCTCAGTAGTTAGGGTATACTGAATCATACACACATAAGGAATGGGTGAAATTTCTATATAGTTACTCGTTTACATTGAGACATGGAAGCATGAAATAAAATTCAGTTACATCTACATTAGTATAAAATGTACCTTATTGAGTGGGATGCATATGAAGGCATAAGGTTTGATTGAATGAAAACTCCTATGTAGAAGATGATGATTTTAGGGAAGCATGAGGATCATGCAAAGAAATAGATAGATTTGATCACATCCATTGATTATATTACATCCTACATGATGTTTTTATAAAGACATATAGTTGTGCATACTGATAGGATCTATGTATGAGAACCGAGTTCAAAGAAGCATCTAGTAGATTATTATTTTGTCATTTTGTATTGATAATACATATCCACAATAAAAGGTTATGTATGTTTGGCCATGCATGGTTACATACATGAAAATGATAAAATAAAGAACATAAGTTTAAACCAATCACTTCTAGTTCCTAAAATTCCATGTGAACACCTGAGTATAGATATTGTTTTAAGGACTTTGAAAATGCAAAAACATCATTATTTTGTCTGATTAAATTTTAAAATGACTTATTTTATTTCTTATTAAAATTTATTTATGCTACACATGTGACTAACATAATTTTAGGGGAATAGTGAGGCCATCATTATTGTCACATAACTTTATGTATTAAAAAGAGACTAATTTTGTGATACTGTTATTTCGTTCAAATTATGGAAAAAATTAAATAGTAAGTTATATTTTAGTTTTGTATCTCATCTATATAAATACTTCAAATAGAGTTATTGAATAATATTTTTGGATATTCTTGGTGGAGGTATGATACGAGCATTGAATTTAGTTCTTGAATGAAAAACATTTGCATATAATAACCTTCTAAACAAGGGCACTTGAAATAAAACCTTTCCATATAGTATATGGAAAAATTTCAAATGGTATCGCAAAATTGTGTTATATTGTAGAAGAAAGAGGTAAGAGAAAAAAATACACAAGTAGAGAGGAGTATCAAACAATAAAAATAATACATGAATTTAAGGAGAATATATATATTAGCTTAGAGACATGGTATTATCGCACCTACGCAAGCAAAGGTTTCAAAGAAGAATATATGAAAATATGAACTAAAATAAGATTGGAACATATAAAGTTCCAAGGAATTTTATGTCTAAAAATATGAGATAGAATTTCATAAAGGGACAGCTATGTCACCTATTTTTAGTGTTGTGTATTTATATCCCTACAATGAAAGCCAAACAAGTGGAAATACTTTTAGAAAATAAATTGATTGGAAATGGCAATTAATAGATAATGTTTTGAGAAATGAGAGACAAACTTCATTTAATCCTTTAGAATAATTTTATTGGGAACGAATATAAATTTATCATCTGGTGAAGTGGAAAGGCCAAGAATTCAAGGATATAACATTGTCGAGAGTGCTCTCAAATTTCTAAACAAGGCCAATCCATCAAATACCTAGTGGAACTTGTGTAACCAAGGGCTCATGTTTCATTCTTATCTAGGTTGTATGATGAAACAAGTCCTATTTTCATAATTTATCTTGCATAAACAAGTTAAAGAACTAAACAAAATTCTCTTTTTGCACCCTTGCTTATTTTGTATTTATTATAATAAAGGAATAAGAATTTTGTATGCACTTATATTTCTATGGATGACATATTTCACAAAAATATATTTGAAAGAATTTGAAAATTTTAATAACACCAATGGGAATAACACCCTACAAAATCTCTTACACATTTAATTTGATACATCATGTAAAACCTGCAGGACATTTACTGAGATCTTCTGTCACAACATCTCATTGTGTGTGCATGTCTATACTACATAACTATTTCCTTGATTTGGTGTTTTATAATTTTTTACATTCAATTGAATTACATGGAAACCAAAATCATTATAGTCATAAGTGATTCCCCAATGAGTAATTATATGTAAACCAATTTATCGCATAATATGGTGATTTGATAAGGTAAGGATGTATTTATTGAAAGGGGTGTTTATTTTAACTCGATGATTGTTATATATGGAAGGGAGATTATTTTAAGAAGCTACATGAGCTTATATGCTTATATCTTATGATATAGAGTCTTACGATTATATTGCAATAATGATTATTGTACATCTAGTCTTTCAAGAATTTAATAAGATTTCAATGCATTTTTACCACTCTCTTTAAATTTCCTCAATGATTAATTTACAAGAAGGTTATTTTTCCATACATGTTGTGCATAGGCCTTTAAATATCTACAATTTCACCTTATTTGTAAATATTTAGGTTGCATGGTATAGAATTTTTTTCACTGAACCCTTTAATAATGAATGCATTGCAGAGGGGGATGATTTATGGAAGATGCAGGACCTATATTATTTCAATAAAATATAGGGAAGAAAATACAAAAGTCTAAGGATCTCCTTAAAGCTTAAGTGTTTAATCTTTATTATTATGTTTGTTGGAATTGTTCTCTAGAAGTATTCAATAACACAAGTATATCCTTCGATATTAGTATACTAATGATATTATTTCTTATTTGATTGCTCTTGAATATCTGTGATAAGATGGTCTTCTTCCATTTCTTATTTGATTTATCTTTATGATTTGTAACTTATGAAGCTCCTTCTTCACCATCATCTTTCTTTGTTGCTTCTATGGTCATCTTGGTCATTCCAGACTTATGTGCAATTGTGGACCATATGGTCATGTTCATGACATGCTATGTAGTAGAAGGAAATGCATTTGTACTTGTATTGTTGTGCACCCAACTTATGACATCTAATTGTGGATTAATTTTCTTTGGAAGGGGATGATTTTGATCTATGTCTACATATCTCCCTCCATAATTAGTTGCCTCTCTACCTCTTGCATTGTTTGATGATAGAGTAAATATTATTATGAAATTTCTCAATACTGTTGAAAATATAATCTATTTAGAATTAAGGAACAAAATGTATAATCAAAACCATGGCTCTTCATTACACTTCCTCTATTAGTTTGAATCTCAACTACCAACATATGATGACTAGACTTTCATTACATGGAACAACTACAGACCTCCATGAAAGATCCTTTCATGGTATCTTTAATTAAAAACTACGATAAAATAAATTCGTTCATCTGAAGGGTTCTAATACACTCAATCTACAAATCTTGAAACTTTTAAGACATTTGGAACAAAATATGATTGTATAAATGGTTATATCTCAAATCCGCTTGAGTTATCCATTTCATTTCATTTCACTCATTGGCTTGAGTTATCCACTTTTCTATTTGACATTCATAAAGTTAATAAGCCCGCTTTTTGCAAATATCATAATAGTGTTTCTTAATATGCACATCCCGTTCAAAAATGGGCTCAGTGTGCTCTTGATGCTCTTATGCTAGTTACTTTCTTGATAGTGTTTATCAATTTTTTTGAAAGTGTTTCATATAACTTTTTAGATTGAAAGGTTTTGAGTACTTATGAATGAGGCATTTAAAAATATATAACAGAGACAATTCGTATATAGTGTAATAAATAGAGTATAATAAAGCTTGTACTTAGACACAATTGCACTAATTTTTTTGATATTACGAAAAACTAAAAAGGGAATAAAAAAACGAACATACCAACCTAGTAATGCCCCCGACCAAACGAACATTATATTTTTGAGAACGCCACTTCCATTGATGCGTTATCATTATTTACAAATCGGAATAATAATCGAATTTCAATCATTTTGTTTTTTTGAAAGATCCTTTAGGAGCAGAAATTATTTTTTATTTTTAAATATTTAGACAAACGATAGGTAAGCTTTATCTAATAAAATTGTGGAAACCGAATTACTCGATCGAAAACGAAATTTAGGTGGGGAAGTGAAAGTAATGACAAAATAGGACAGACGGTATTCTCAATCAACGCTTTTGCGTCCCTGAACAATTTGCAGGTCCTCAACTATTTAATAATTAAGGAAGTACGAAATTCGACTTGACAATACAAAGGAACAAACCTAGTGGCGGTTTTGTGTTTGTTTATCTTCTTATGCCCTACTCTACTTTTTTACCGTACAAAATAGAGAAAAATGGGGAGGGGGAAGGTGGAACTGAAAAGGATACACAACCCCATAAGTCGTCAGGTTACTTTCTCCAAGCGCAAGTCGGGACTGTTAAAAAGGCGAAAGAGCTCTCTCTTCTCTGCGATGCTGAAATCGCTCTCATGATTTACTCGCCAAAGGGAAAGCTCCACGATTTTGCCAGCCACAGGTAGGGAATCCCTTTTCCACTTTCAAGATTTCCCTTTGAAATACGTGAAGAATTTATTATTATTTAGATTCAACCAGAAATGTTTGCTGTTCATTTTTCAAAAAAATTATTTCAGTGATTGAGATATAGAAAATACAAATAGATCTAGAAGCAGTACAAGTAATTTTTTTATTAAAAAACTTGCAAGAAGGAAAAAAGAAAATCGTTACAATGTAGCTAAGAGTGAGTAGGCATTCATTCCTCTTCAGCCTTTATTTAACCTCTATCCAAATTTTCTACACGCAATTTTTGAAAACATCTGCCTTTTCACACTAGACTAGGTTAGAGAACTATAGTTCAGAGTTGTACAGAGTTTGAATTAATGCAGAAGACTGTAAAGTTAATGACTGCAAATTGTTGACAAGCATGAGACCAAAACATACTATATTTTATCAAGAACATGAGTTGCAGTGAAATATAGAACGGATGGTGCAAAAATGGAACTTTGAATTTTTGAACAAATAATAAACAAAAGTTGCATATAATAATAAAATATTAGAGAGGTTTCTCGTTTATCCTTGTGAATTTTCTTCTTGAATTCTTTTTGACACGAATCAGTGTTATGTTTCCTCAAGATTAAAAATTGCAATCCACAGAGCATTTTATTGACAGGTAGAAAACATCATGCACCATTTATCTATATATTATTTTGGTCGCTTCATTATGTTTTTACGTCTTTATTAATTTTTATGAGAGTTAATTGACTTGAGGTTTCCGAAACTAAACTGTTTAGGAATTAAATCCACATTTTTGGCACACTTTCTCGCCCTTAATATTTTTGGGAAATAAAGTTTCACATTAAACACACATCAAAATCTATATAATAAATGTATATATTAATAAGAACAATAAAATAAGAGGGTTTAGGTTTATCCTTTTTGTTGAGAATGATTGGATGTTTATTATCAGATTTTGAATATTGCAAAAAGGTAAATGTTTTAAAGTAAATAAAAAGAACTTAAAAACTTCCTTGAAAGTAAATATTTTAAAGTAAATAAAAAGAACTTAAAAAACTTGTAGCAAACAGGAAGATTTGTCCATAATCCGTTGTTTGAACCATGAAGTTAATATTTTAAAAAATTGCACCGATCTGAAAAATTATTTGAAGACTGGATTCACCATTTTCCTCCCTCTTAGAAACCTCGTTTAAGTTTTTTTGAGATATCACTTCAATCTTTATGAACTCAATCTTTGTGTTTCAAATCTTAGTGCAGTTGTTGAGACTCAAACCATAAGGAAAACATCATGTATTTGGGATGCTCTTTACACCATGGAACAATTAAGCTATCTTTAAAGTTTTCATACCTCTCAACGTCTTTAGAAAACTCTTTTGCAATGTACCTCATTATAAATAGATGTGTTTTCAGATGTTCAAAATAGAAAATCAAGTGATATCCCACACCAATATATGCAAAGATACTTCTTCAATGCAATGTACCTCTATTATAAATAGTGTCTTGTTCATAAGATGCTCATGGAATGGTCATTTAATAGAAACATAGGCTTCCAAGTGACAATTGATTCGACATGATTACTAGTTTCTAAAGAAGGATAAGGATAATATATGTCTAGAATTAGATTTTTTTAATATGGATCGATGTCGATCTAGTGAATTGGTGTTGATCTAGACAATCGATGCTAATCACTATTAAAACCGGGTTGATCAAATGGGATTTGGAAAGTTTAGAGTTCTTTTTGGAAAACAAAAGTTTATTTTGTGAAGTAAGGATGATGGTTGATATTGAATTTAAGAATGTAATATAATTGTCAAAAGCAAAAGAGACTTACCTTGATGAGGAGGAAACTAGGTTGATTGGTAGATATGCAGATAGATTGCTCCAAAGGGAGATTGGGACAACAAGAGGTTTGGACCACTTCTTGTATGATGCACACTCGATCTTGGAAAGCTTGGACTTATCATGAACGATCTTTGAAGCTAGATGATAAGGAATGAATTCATAATCCTTGGGCAAAGGCCTAAGATGGTTTATATAGAATCGAGGTTGTTTTTAGATCGGGACAACAAGAGGTTTGGATCCATTCTTTAATCGCACTCTGATCACGGGGATTTTGTTTTAATTTTCTTTTTGTAAAATGAATTCATAATCCTTGTATTTTGGTTTCCTAATGGGTTTTAGGTTGTTTTAAGTTCGTGGGAGGGTTTGTTAATTTGTTTGATTTATTTTGTTTTGAGTTTGTTTTGTGGTATAAGTGGTTAGAAGGTAAAATGGTAAAGTGTGAATTCTAAAAGGGGTAAATGACCATTTGAGATTATGAAGGGGTGTGTTAGAATACGTACATACCTATGGGAATTATGGTGTCCTAATTCTTGTGTATATATTTTCACCTTTTTATCAAGTCTTTAATGATAGACATGCCACTGGACAAAAATGAGTTAGATAATTGGACTTATGCTAGAGAGGTAACCCCCCTGAAACTGGGGGTCGTCATGCAAGCCACTGTGATGGTCACCGGTTTGAATAAATGGATGGATAGATAAATGCAAGAGCATATATTCTTTGTGCAAGATTGCATTTATAAATAGATGTGTTTCAATTTGAGATGACCCAAAACTGGACATGAAATTATATTCCCAGAGAGGTGGGCTTACGCGAATGAGAAATCAAGTGATAGAAGGGACCAATGGGTTCTCCACCTATAGACATATGACTTGTAGGAAATTGAGGAAAGAGGTTCCCGAGAGGATGTGGAATCCATGGTGGATTGGAAAACACAGAGTCAAAAGATAAGATACAATTCGGTTTGTAGGGGGTCCTAGGGACCAAAAAGAGGGAAAACAATTGAAAGTGTGCAATTGAATAGAGGATCGATATTGATAAGTTAATCATTATTGATTCATCATGAATCAACAACAATTAGGAATCGACGCTGATAAGTGGTGGATAATCGTGAGAGGTCATTGTGCTCATTGTGTTTTCTATGATAAGCTTGTTATAAATTTTTGATTTTTTCTATTTGAGACATAGAGGCTAGAGAGAGTGAATAGAGGAGACAATGGTTGTCTCAGATAGAGGTAGGTGTGCATATTAATAAAAATTTGAGAATAAAAATGAATATTGTTTATTATTTATTTTACAAATACTAAAACATCGAAATATATTTTACTTTTTTGTAATTTTTATGTATATATTATTTCCATGCTATATTGTGATATAGGATTGGTGTTGATCACTCGGATCAACGCAAATTAGATAGGATCAGTGCCAATTTGATTTCTTTTTATTAAGTGAATTGAGTATATTTTTGAATCGAAATAAACTAATAATATTTGTTGTTGTGTTTGTGGATGTAGGCGAAGAGGTGCTTATTGATGAGAGATAGAGTTCCACCTTTGTTGGGGTAGTTACGAGAGTCTATGGGGAATGAGGATTGGGAGATTTTTGAGGTATTGGGATTAGGTGGATTCACCATTACAATTGTGTTTACCCTGACTTGGAGATGATGGTGGCTTTCTTTGAGAGGTGGAGCCCAGTTACCGGGACATTGTAGTTACCTACAGGGGAGATTACGATTACCCTAGAGGATGTTTACATGATCTTACAACTACCTATAGGTGGTGTGCCAATTATACTGATTGATGAGACTATACATGGGCAACGATGATGAGGCTATATGGGGATGTTTCCCTTGACATGAAATATGTTGATGGGGGTTTTAATTTTGATATTTATTGGGATGACAAGGTAGCATGGAGTACACTGAATACTATGATAATTTTAGTCATCATCTCTTATGGTTTACCAGATTCTAGTAGAGGTTGATTTCCATGTGCACTAGTACGGGTTGTGGCAGATATGATTGAGTTTCAAACATTTTTCTCTTGGGGTATAGCTCTACTAGAACATGTGTATAAGGAGTTGTGGGAGTGGTTGGCGGGGAAGATGTTTTTGTTGGATGTGACCTTCGTCCTTCAGTGCTGGCCCTATGAGCATATTAGAGTGATTCTGTCATGTGGCCTACCTTGGGCCAAGTGGCACAATAGATATTTTTGTGTCAGGTTTTTGTGTGTGGGGTGAATTTACGAATGATGATGTATTGCATTATTTAGAGTACTGTTATGGTTTATTGGATGGGTTGGGGCATAATGATGTTATATGGACACCATTTATGGGTTTCCCTGCATGGTCAGGAGAGGGAAAGGAGTTGTGGATGATGCAGTAGGAGAGATGGATACATAGGAAAAGGGTGAAGATGGTGGAGGTAGTGTAGTTTCGATGGCTACAACAAGATTTTGTCCTTATATAGTACCAAATAATGCTATCTTATATAGGAGTGTGGAGGGAGACATAAAGGTCCCTGCAGCTTAGATGAAAGATATCCACAAGATAGTAGATGACATAACACTCGTAGAGATAGATGATTTCAGGGTGACACCCAAGTATGTGATGTGGTGGTAGGGGTAGATGATATCTTGAGCGGAGAGGATTGCGAGGGTACTAGAAGAGAAGGGATTGGAGGATGTGGTAATGGAGGAGATAGTTGCGAGGTAAGTATGAGGTGTAGAGGTAGAGTTGGGTAGATTACATAAGTTTTAAGTGATAAACATGCTTGAGTAACTTCTATGGAGAGTGAATTGATGAGGTTGATGAAAGTGGTGAATGAGAGGGATAAGGGAGTGGGTACCCGCAAGACAAATCTAGGGAAGACTAAGCAAAATCGAGATAGATATATGAGCAACATGAGTTGTTGAGGAAAGGGTTTGGTGTGAAAGGTAATACACTAGTAATTTTGGGGCTAGTTGGGCCTAGAGTGGGAACACTAATGGGAGTAGGAGCATCCGGTTGCATTGGTGGAGCGGTATCTGGAGGTTAGATGGGGCCATACAATATGGTGAGAATGGATTAATACCACTGATTCATGGGAGGAGATGAGGTATTAAAAGGGATTTGTAGGAGATAGGATACTAGAGGTGCATTGCTACACATAGTATGTATCGATATAGCAGCAGGTGTCATAACAGGGTCCTAGGGTGCACTTAGGGAGTGTCAGTAGTCCTCAGAGGAATCCTGAGGGTGGAATTTGTGGTTTGAGGATATATGATGTATAATTTATGATGTGATTATTATATAGGCCATAGATCCTAATCATTGATGAGATGTACATCGATTTTTGACACAGACACACACATATGATGTTTTTGGATATTTGGATGTGTAAAATGCGTGTTGATGATTTTGGTGTGATGTTTTATATGATATTATAGATAGATTTTAGATATGATGATGGCTATGTTATAATGATTTTTTCTTTATTTTGATGGTTTTTAGATGTGATTATAGTGTATTGATGTTGATATTTTTTATTGATGTATATATGATGATGGTTAAGATGTGTTTCATTTATTTGATTTGGTATGTATATAATGGTGATTTTAACATGATCAATGATGAGGGTCATCAATCCTCTTCATTAAAGAATGTCAATCCAAGGTTGGTTTCCGAAGGTTGTATGCAAAAGGAGAAAGAGATATTTGGAAATGGTCGCTTCTACCAAATCCAAACTTACATAAATTAAAACACGCTTATGGGAATCAAAACAAACTTGAAGAAATTGAAACACACCTTGTAGAAATTAAAAAGCACACTTTGCAGGAATTAAAATGCACACATTGTAGAAATAGAAACACACTCGTAAAAATTGAAAGCACACGTTGTAGAAAAGGAAATTGATGAATTTAAAAGGAAAGATAAACATAAACAATACACTTGCAGGTTTACAACAAACTGTACATAACAAGAACAATTACAAGGTGAAAAAATAAAATAAAATAAAAATATAACAAAAATAATTACAAAATAAAAATAAAACATAAATATACATGTTTATTGTCCTTGGAATAAGTGTCCAGATTATTCCTCGGAAGAGGATTTTAATCAATACGATAGAATGGAATTACAAATGGATAGAATGGAATTTTGGAATTGATAAGAAAATTATTGATTACATTCAAAGGTGTGGGAGGTTACTTTTATAATTGCATGCTTCCAACCCACTCCTTATTTTAACGAATCCATCTTTATCAAATAAATTTGCAATCTATCTAAAAAGCATCAACCTCCACAAAATATGGAGAGAGCTTATCTAATTGTAATAAAAATCCGATTATATATAATTTTCTTTTTGAGAATAAAAATGAATATTGTTTATTATTTATTTTACAAATACTAAAACATCGAAATATATTTTACAAATACTAGCTCTAAAATATGCCAATAGATTTTTGAATGCTATGACTCCCTATGCCATTTCTCACCCTAACCATAATTGCTTATGGGTTTGAGTCGTGGCATTGGCTTCAGGGGCGGTGGGGAAGTGTTAGGGAGCCCGTCTATTTTTGTAAATGGTGTGGCTACCAATGGTGCTTAGGCATATCTATTTGGATGCTCGCTAGGAGATGGTTCCCTTGTTGCGGGGACTAAGGAATGTATTCATTATCTTGAATCTTTCTCACTTGGTGAGCGGAAAGGTCTAGAGAGTCTATTTTTGATGGTAGATACTATGTCTCCTGGGGTTGGTGGCGCCAATCCTCAGTCCATATCCATTGTTGGTTTCCCTATTTTTGGGGGCATGGAAGATACGACTAAGGAAGCCAACTATATTAACTCTCTTACTCTAGCTACCCAAAGCTTTGAGGGACTTGTGGGGGATGGCATTTTGTCTCAGGTGCAGTCAGATCATAATGTGCATTCAGGAGCACCGGTTTGTGGTAGCTTGGCAGTGTATGAGTTGTTACCTGGGGATGGTCCTATGTTGTCTAAGTCCCAGCCAAATCTGCTGATTGATAAAACCCCTGATCATTTATCTTTCAAGGATGTAGTATGAGGGGATGGTAATAGAAACTAGGGTTTACCATATTCCAGGCATATTAATCCTATGGTTCATGCTAAATCAATCCCTTTAGTGAGTTTTGGGGATGAGGTGGTTCAATCCGAAGGTGCATTAAAGAGGAATGGTCTGATTTGTCAGTTCATCAACTTTTTCCTGGAGTTGCGTGCGCTTCATTCCTAGATTTCGAGTCATTGGGGCCCTTTCTTGGAAGGTAGGAATGATTTATTTCCGATTACACGTGGTTTTTTCATTGTTGCATTTGTAAGTGCTTCTTATAGGGATTTAATTTTTGGGAAGGTTTGGGAATTTCAAACCCATATGCTATTGATGAAACCATGGTTTCCTCTCATTAACCTAGTTTTTGACACTTTCTACATCAAACCGGTGTGGATATGTCTTCCTTGCTTGCCCCTTCAATTATGGTTGGAGAGTTGTTTAATTGTCATTGGTAACACTTTAGGGAAATGTTTAGCTATTGACCCAAAAACCAAAGATTTTGAGCACACCAATTATGCCAAAATTTTGGTTGATATGGATACTATTGTGGACTTCCCTACCATTATTGAACTAAAAGTTGAAGATAGAACTTGGATTTAAAATCTAGATTTCGAAGGGTTTCCGTTTAGATGAAAAACTTCTTTTTCTATTGGCCATGTAGTTGCAGATTGTCACTTGTTTATAAAACATGCTAAAGGTATAAGCTCTTGGTTGAAGAACTCAATCCATATTCACCTAGTTGTGAATGATACATTGGATTGTGAATCTGATTCGTGTCTAAGGAATTGATTGACCTAGATGATTTGGAAGTGTAATAAGTTGTTAAAAATATTTTGGATCCCTTAACTAGATCCCAGGACCTTGTGGAACAAATTGAAGTTTTGATTCCAATCCAAATCAATGAAAACGTAAATCCAAATACAGAAGGGGATTGGAGAGTTGTCTGTAGTAAAAAGAAAGGTACAATCTCCCCCCTTAAGAGGCCATATTGTTGAGATTGCTGCTGGTTTTTTAGTTAGTTGTTTGTTTGATGTATTTGTTATTTTGATCTGCAGCGCTGTTGGAAGAGGCTTATTTTTCATGTTCCTCATTGTATCATCTTTATATCCACCTTTGTATGGGGTAGGGTCCCCTTAACCCTCCTTTACAAATAAAAAAACATAGAAATATATATTTTTAGAATGACTTCCAAAACTAGATAAAAATGCAACCCTTGGAGTTATGTTCACTTATGTAACTCTAATATTCATCCCCAAATATTTAATAACCAACTCCGAAGTTATAATAATCAACTCTAAAACATTCTTAAATAGACTCTAAAGCATTCCAAAGAGACTTTGAAGTGAGTTGGAGGAACTCCAAAGTGAGTTGAAGCATTGTAGTAAGACTCCGAAGCAAGTTGGAGAAACTTCGAAGTGATTTGGAGCATTCTAGGAAGACTCTGAAACATTCTTAAAATGACTATAACTTTTGTATACGAACTCGTGTCAAGATAATTTTTTTAACTTGCATAATTTTTCAAGAGGAATCTAAATATGTAATCAGATTTGTGATTGGGTATATTATTGATGATTGTTTTTCATTTTTTCCCAAACACATGCTTAAGGAGTCACTCATAGAAATGTTGAGAATTTGCAGAACTATTGAAAGAACCTATGGAGCTAATGCAATGAAAGAATAATAATCTATGGAGATGATATGAGAGATTTTGAAGAGATGCCAAGGTTGGTTGTAGTTGGTGCTTAGTTCTTAAAATGTCTTATTCAACAATGATAGTAAAGTATGGACTACATATGCACAAATTGACATCTTTTTCCCAATAATCATTAGAAATAATTAATAGAAAGATAACAATGAATTATAAATAAATAGCCATGATATATAATCTCTATTTTATCCTAGATAAACCATAAGTTCAGATATTACACTTAGATCCACTTTATATATGCAAGGAAAAATAATGTCAAATATTGTATAAAATGGGCTATTATTGGGCTCATCAATGCACTTGCAACATTAACTACTAGTAATATATAACTAGTAATAATTAGTCCATTAAGGTTGTGTGATGGATTTTGGATGTGATGAGGTACATTATTTAAGTTTGTGGACATACTTGGGAGTTTTATTTATCTTATTCAAGGAACTATGTGTTCCTTAGAGGTTTTAGGTATGACCCAAAATTTTATTTTGATAGTGTGTAAGCTAATGAATGTGGAAATATTGCATCTTTTAAGGGAAATTTTATCGATGCAGGAAGCTTTCTAGGATGATAATGATTTTTTTTTTTTATAAATTTGATCTTTTTGGAAAGATTTTAATTTTTTGCACCACACACAAACACACACACATGCACAGAAAATTTTGGTATCCATCCTTTGAGGGAGTGTTGTATGATCATATTTTAGTTTTGATGGTGATGGCTTGATAGTTGTACTTCGAGGGAAAAATATATAATTTTTTTCATCCCATAGTAATTTTGATCTTCTTTTGTTGAGGGTAGGCCTAAAATAACATTTGAGGTGGGTGGGTTTAGTATACAAGATAACATGTGTATCCTTAACATGTGTTTTGATGGATAGGGTGAAGTGGGGGAGTAATGATTATGGGGTCCCTTAGTTATAAAAGGGGCTTGTCCACATGGAATATGTTATGATAAGGGCCGTAGTACCCATATTTAAGGTCGTATTATGTATTGTGATGGAAGACCACATGATTCCAAATTATTACATAAATAGAGAAAATTTGTGTTATGTTTGAGAATGGTGGGTATTAGTTGGACTAAAGTCTAGTACATAAATATGTTAACAGTATAAATGTTTCAAGTGCAAGTACCATCAAGAGAGGCTAGATGGTAGGCTTCAGATCCATATTTGTGAGTGATGATGTAGGGTCCAAGGCAGTAAATATGTTAACAAGATATAAATGTTTCAAGTAGTTTTTGTATGGATGTTTGATTCATTCTGCAAGGAATTAAGAGAATATTTTTTAATTTTACCATCAAGAGAGGCTAGGTGGTAGGCTTCAGATCCATATTTTTGAGTGATGATGTAGGGTCCAAGACAGTTTGAACAACATTTCCATGTTTACTCTTTTCCATATTTTTGACACACTGATTTTCTTTAAGGACAAGATGAACAACATTAAATTAGCGTACTTTAAGTAGTTTTTCGTATGGATGTTTGATTCATTCTTGATTAATGTTTATGTGTTCAAGGTCAATTAGTATGTGTTCGTCTAATAATTCAAGTTATGATAGGCATTCTTAACAATATTCTTCTTAATCGATTAAGTTTTTAGGAGAAATGTGTAAGGCTAGGATCTTGAATTTGAGGGGAGAAAAAATTTAGTGATGTCAACTTAGGAGAAAGGGTTAGCACCCATAAGAGTTTCAATACTAGTCCAATAATCCCACAGTGCAAATGGAATTTGAAGGTGTCTATCTTTACTAACATAGTTGACAATTTTGATATGGTTCTTGTTGAGGGTTTTATTAGATGTTTCAGCTTGACCATTGCCCTGTGGATAATAAGGTATGGATAAATTGAGTTTGATGTCATAAGTATCGTAACTTTTTAAAACTTTCTAATTTTTTAATGATTTACCATTGTTTGTGATGATTTTATTAGGGACACCAAAGTGATAGATAATACGATGATGGATGAAGTTGAAAATCTTATTTGGTTTACTGGAGATAAGAGGGATAAATTCTAGCCACTTCGTAAAATATTCCATTACTATGATGATGGAATAATGTATTTGAGAAGATCGAGGGTTAATAAGGCTAATGAGGTCAAGTCGCCATTTTGAAAAAGGCCATAGATCTTGAGTTGGTTGAAGAACATGAGTTGAGATGTTTGTAGGGTTTGAATGTTGTTAACATTTTATGCACTTCTTGATAAAGTCAAAACAACCTCGGTTAAGTGTAGGCCAATACTTGCCAATATGCATGATTCATGCAATAAATAGGCCATTGAAGTGTCTTCCATGATTCCATCGTTGACTTCTTGAATAATAGAATGAGCCTTTGGAGATTTAAGACATCAGAGTAGAAGGCCGTCAAATCTTATTTTACAAAGGATACCCCATAGTATGACATAGCGGGATGCGTGTTGTCAAAAGGATCTATTACCATTTATGGATAGATTCACGTATATTTTGTTTGTTGGGAGGTAATCATAAATTTGAGTCTATAGCAAGTGTCATATTGACTATCTTGTATATGGTTGATGGTTGGAAGATCAATGATGTTATAAGATGGTTTATAAATTTTGTGTATAAGGAAAAAGAGTATGAAATCATCTAGTGATAGAGGGATAAGATATACGAGGGATTTCATAGTATCTGTGAATTTATTAGATGAACATCAGGTAGATTGAATTTGATAATGATCAAAGAGAGATTATTTCAACACCCATTGGATTTGTACAAATAATTCGCATATATTCTTGAACTCACGGCATGTGATTGGATTCAAAATATCATCGATGATGGTTTTATATGTTTACAAGATATCGGTTTTACACTCATATATTCCTTCGATTTGATTGATGAAAAGATGGAATAATTGTATATGTAAAGGATTTCTACACTCAGAAATGTAACAATTTGAAGACCTACAATGAGGGCCTCATATTCTGCCATATTATTTGTACACTCAAACTTTATTCTGAAAGATAGTAGAATAGGAGCTCCTTAGTGAGGTATTATGACTATTATGACACCCCCTATTTGTATTTGCACCCATCGAAAAATAAGCTCATCTTGAGAGGAGTGTTGTTGTAACCCAAAATGTTGATGGATTCCTCATAAAACTATTCACAAGGCATTTGATTAGTGGTAACGGGGATTTTGAGAGACGATCATCAAAAACCTTCCCCTTGATGGATTTTTGAGAGATAAATTTTATATCAAACTCTATCATGAGCATGATCCATCTGGTTATGTGATCATTATGGTATGGTTTGGATTGCATAAATTAATGGATTAACATTTGTGACCACATAAGTTTTGGGGTTGAGGAGATAATGAAAAACTTTCTAAGTTGTGAAGTACAAGTCACAACACGACTTTTGTACTTTTGAATAATGGGTTTTTAATCATGAAGGGAAGGAATTATATAATAAATGACTTACTCCCTACCTTATTTGTCCCAATGCGCTAGAATGTTACCCAAGGCATGATCAATAACATCCCTTTGTGTTGAGGTGTAAGCACTTTTCACAATACGAGATATCACTTAAGGGCATTGAAATCCCATTGACAGTCATCATCCCACTTAAAGTGGATGTCCTTTCTAAGAAGGTGGTGGAAGGGTTGACATCGGTCTAACTATTGAGAGATAAAATGATTGATAGAGTAAAGCTTCCCTTGGGTGCTACAAAGTTGTTTAGGATTAGATGGAGGAAAAGTTTCATAATGGATTTGAATTGGATTGGTTTGACCTCAATTCCCTTGATAGATACAATAAACCCAAAGATTTTTCACACAAGGACTCCGAATACACATTTAACAGGGTTAAGTTGAAGGAAAAATTGTATGAGATGGGAAAATATTACGTTGAGGATAATAAGATGCTCATTTCAGTGTCTATATTTACCCAAGATATCATCTACATAATCTTCTACATTACTATGGATAATATCATGAAATATGTATGTTATGGCATGTTGATAAGTCGCTCCTACATTTTTAGGACAAAAATATTTACTTTATAGCAGATGGTTCCCCACGGGGTGATAAAGGATATCTTATGTTGGTCTTCTAGTGTGATGAGAATTTAATTATAACTAGATAAACTATCCATAAGAGACAACATTTCATGTTCTACTGTTAGATCGATGAGATGAACAAAGTTGGGTAGGGAAAATCATCTTTTGGACAAACGAGGTTAAGGTCTTGAAAATCTATACAGATGTGTGATTTCCCAAAGGACTTGGTTACTGGTATGATGTTGGAAACCCATTGAGGATATTTAATGCATAGGATGAAATTGGATGGAAGAAGATGTTGAAGTTCTTCTTTGTCTAACAAGGAGACACAGGTATGCATTATACAAAAATTTTCTTCACAAGCTTAGCACCGAAGATAGTGATGATAATATGGATAATGATGTTAGGGTCTATACCATGTATATCATTGTAAGAAAATGTGAAGGCTTGGTTATGATTGGATGAGAACATGGTGAACTTCTAGAGTTCTTGTTTTTCTAAAGCTTAACTGATCTTGACTATGTATTGCTCTTAGGATTTACCTATGTTAATGTCGACAATGGATTCATTTAGGATTACAGACGTGTCATGTGGGAGGGACTGTTAGAGATAATGATCTTCAACACCCATATAGACTAGGATGGTCTTGTCATTGCGATAGTGGACAATATCAATAATGGTAAAATCCTCTTCTATCGTGTCTAGTAAGGTTAGGAAGAGGGATTCGGTCTTTCCGTTAGTTTGGTTAATTCATTGGTCCCAGACTGATAGCATTGATTAAAAAGCTGGGAGGGATATATATGGTATCGTCATTATCATAGGATACATCTGATTATAATGACTCAAATGGTTTTGTCTCAGATGGTGGTGGTGGATTTGAAGAAGAGATTTTGAAGCCGAGTCATTATTTTTTGTGAGGTTTTTAAAAAAAATTAAGAGGTAAATCATGTGGGTCTTGATCATATCTACCTAGACCAAAATATTTCCATGTGCAAGGATGAAGGTAAGTCCAAGAAAACTAAGGCTTATCTAAGAATGAAAAATTTGAGGTGAAAGGTTTAGCGTGTGGTTGATTATCATGATGAGAAGAGGAGTGGTCAATGCCTCCATAATTGAGTTGTGTTCAAAGCTAAGGATGACAAAAAAATAATATTTCCAATGTTGGGTTCATAGAGGGGTTTTTTATTAGGTCTTTCATATATCTTTGGCATAGGGAGTGTATTAAGGGTTAAGAGTCCATACTCCCCCATTGAGAGGCGTTGCATTATGTCCTCGAAGGATTGATCCTCTAGTAATTTATATGTGGGGATAGAGGAACTTGTTGATGTTTTATTTGAAGATGAGGTTCTCTGTAAGGGAAGTAACACGTCATTTGACCTATATGTCATGTGAAATGATTTGAACACATTGGGATAAGCGAGAACCATAAAGGTTTTACCTTAATGTTCATATTTCAAACACTGATGTAATGTGAAAGGGACATAGTGTATAAGGTGGATCTAAGGACATCCTTACAATATAGTATATTAAAACTCGCCTTATACAATATACAAGAGTTCATGGAGGAATTTCACACCTATTTTGATAGGCAAGACTACATGCCCATGGTAGGAGTGACAATATCGTTTAAAAAGCATGTAAAATGATGAGTAATTTAGCCATAAATGTATCAGGTAATTGGAGATGTTTGAAAGATAGGGATGTGATTTTGTTGATGTTAACACCATTGTAAATCATTTCTTTTTTAATGTGTGTATCATTGATTTGGGTGGTGAGGAACATGGGGAGGTCATGATCCTCAGGTTGTAATGATGGAATCTCATAATCATCGAACCTGATGGTTGCATATATTTTCAAGGCACCAAAACATTGGTAAAAGGTTGGGGCTCATCCAATGGTACCAAGATTTCATGAAGGGCTTCTATCATAACTTTTCGGTATTGAGGGGAGTATTAGATAGATTCATAAAGATACATATTGATGGGTGCTTGATCTAACTGTTTGAGAATGGTATTTAGTATGGAAGTCATAGTTTGAGTCTTAGGGGATGCAAGGATGGAGATCCCTGTTTTAGGGGATGATGGATAAGGTTATTCAGGGGGCACCGCAGAGATAGAAATTTTAGGCCTATTTTGATTCTAGGATTTCAAATTGTGTGTGCGAGATCTTGTGGTTACATAGATGATATCGATTTGGAGGAAGGGGGGCTCATTGGGGGATTCTATGTATTTATTAGATGGGCCATAAAACTATGCTTCAATATTGTTATGTTTAGGGATTTTAGGGATAGGTTTGACTTGGTTCTTTGATTTTGTTGTTTTGGGATTAAAAGGTGGACTAAGATGGTTTTTGTCTATTGGGAGGAGACCTTTCTTTTAAATAATTTGTATCACGATTCCAATGGATTTACAGTTTTCAGTGTGATGCCCTAGTGTTATATTATAAGCACAAACTATATCACATGTATACACAATATGTTTCCACCGCTAAGGATTAGAGGGATTGATAGCTAGTAGGGATATGAATGATTGGACAAGCTTCTCAAGATTCATGGTATAGTATCATGATGGATCTTGCTAATATGGTGATGGGGTTATAGGACTATAAGTTTCATAGTATGGTTTAAGAGTGTGAGACATAGGAAACATGTCTTATGCAATGCATTTAGGTGTAGTTTGGATTTGGATTCTAAAATAGTGACTAGAAGTTTTGATGAAGGATGTGGTCCTAAGATGGAGGGTAGTGGTGTTTTATTCTTATGTACATTGGGTTTTGTTATCCATTTTTTCCCCTTAGGAAAAATGGAAAAACACGACCTTGCACACTGAGAAGATGGAGGGACCATTCAGCCATGGGAGATCACATTTCGATTCTGAAAATCAGGTTGCAGGTGGGCTATGAAATTGGAAATGAAAGGTAAAAAAAAGGATGGCCAAGGGAATGTCAAAGGAGATCAAACCTCCAAAGAAAATAATGGAGGCCTAAGCCCAAAGTTTACGGACTTCGGGCATTCAACAATTTTGGCATGCTTGATGGGATGAAGAATTCTTTCCACAAGCTTTGAAGGTGTTATTAAGAAATTAGGATTTATAAAATTACAGAGTTCACATTTTAGACTTTTTACATCTCAGGTTGAACTCCAAAATCATTTTTCAAGGGCTTAACTTGCTCAAAACAAGTCCAAATTTTACCAGTTTATAGTTCGGGGCCAATATTCAAAAGGGTATTTTTAGTTTTTTAAAATTTTGATTTTCAAAATTTCAGAGTTTTTTAGATTTTACATTTCGGGATTTATGGATTTCAGACATCTCAGGGTTTTAGAATTTCAGCTTTTAGGATTTCGAGTTTTCCAAATTTCAGGTTTTGGGGTTTTAGACATTCGAGGTCTAACACTTTTGGTTTTCAGGGTTGTCATTCCCAAACAAATTTCAACCTCGAGATTATCAAATATACAAGTCCTTACAAGTTTTAATTTTAATTTTTTCAAGTTTAGTGTGTGACTTGGCAAAATCTAGCCTCTTGAGGCTCGCTCCCCAACACATCTTGGTGACTCCGAAGGGATAAAAGTTCAGTGGTATACCAGCAAAGTTGCCCAAGTACATGATAAGAATTCTAACTAGGTCTGATACTCGAGAAGAGGGACTATTTGTCTACTTGTAATTATCACCAGGTAGAGGAAGGAGAGGAAGAAGACAACAAAGATCACCATCTCCACCTAATAGGACTTTGTCTACACCTCCACTTGGTAGACCTTTTCTTTAATCAACGAGAGTTCTTTGACCAATTAGGATGGTGCAACCCAATCCCTATGTGAACTTCACGGGTAGTAGTCCACTTGCTCTAAATGCTCAAAATAAGGTCTCGGTTGCAGCACTAAATAATATTCCCTATTTCATAGGAGAAAACCATACTACTCCTATTGAACACATCAAGGACACCGCCAATGTCTCTGAAATTAATGAAATCAATGAAATGGATATTGCGGTCAAGTTGTTAGCTTCACCTTTTAAAGGTAAATCTTTGTAATGGTTTAGGAGCCTAACAAATGGGTCTATCCATAATTTGGACCATTTGTGCACAACCTTCTACAATCAATTTAGGGAAAAGGGAGATAATATGTCTTTATTGGAACAATTGACAACAATCAAGAGGGATCCTAATGAGCAAATGACAAATTTCAATTTTCTTTTCCAACAAACATGGGAGAGAGGATTTCGATAACTATTAGACCAACTTCCAAAGGAGAATTCCTCTATTTCTTGAAGGCTATATATTTAGATATAGCCATGATGATCCAATCAATGGGAGGAACAATTCTACAAGAGCCTATAACATTACTATTAGAGCTGAAAACTGCTTGATTCAAGCTAGTAAGATAGCACAAAGGCCACCAATGCATCTCTATCCATACATGGGAGCTTCTACAGCTAGTAAAACACCAGAGTTGAATCCCATTCCACCCCCTAGAAATCAAAGCAACAATGAGGCATCGAATTTTTCAAGCACTTCAAAAGAGTTACAAGAGGTTATGAAATAACTACATAACCTAACAAATGAGCTAATGACTATCAAGAGAGAGAAAACTCAAATTTATAGACTGTATCAGCCTCAAAATCAGTATCAAAGCTAGGCCCCCATACTAGAAAAATAGACCACCAAATCAGATTGGAAATCAAAATCAGAACCAAGGACAACCTCAAGTTGTTAGGCCATTCCGACCATATGATCCAAACACGCTTCAACATCGAGAGCATTGGTTCCAACAAAAAACAACATGGCACAGGAGTACAAATGGTGTTACCCCTACAATCTACCTCACATTCAATCAATATGTTTCAATGGTGCACTGATTCAGGATTTGATGGTATAGACCATTGGTGTGTCCCAAGAACCAAGTCAAGAGGGAAATCAGTAGCAAGAAACTCAACAAGAGGAACCTCCAACAGAAACTATGTTGGTTAATTGGCAAACAAAAGACTTATGTGGAGTTAACCAACAACCTTTTCAAGGCGTGGCTGCCAACACACGGTCAAATAAGAGGAACATAGAGGAGGGAAAACTATCTAATCCATTTGTTTCTCATCCAACTCCTACACAACAAGGAGTTAGTAGATCAAATACAACATCAAATGTGTAAAATCAGCCTAACGCATCCATTGCCAGCAACATATGTGCTTGTTCAAGCTCCAGAAAAGGTCATGCCAAGTAAAGGGAAAAAGGATAATTCATCCCCTTTCAACATCCTCGACCAAATGAAGAAAACACATGTGAACATTTCCATGTGGGAGTCACTTTGAAATCCCAGGATAACAAGATTTTTGCAAGTTGCAATGGCCAATTGGTCTATCTCAAATGGATCAAACCAAGGACAGGAGAAAGTTCTCACTAATGCAGTGCAACAGGGTGGGGTTCAACTAAGAAAAATTTGAAGCCTCCACCTTTCTATGTGTCATCGATTATTAGGAACCACTTGGTACATAATTTCATGATCAATTCAGGGGAAAGTAGCTCAGTAATGCCGAAACAAATAGGAGATCAATTGGGACTAAACTATAAGCCAATCTTTGAAAGGAGTGGTACAACTAGATGGAATAGTAGTGGGAATGGTTGGGATCATCAAAGGTTTAAGTCTTACACTACATGACTTGTCCTAATGTCACAGTCTTGTAGGATGTGTTTGTAATTGACCTTCCACCACTCTTTGCGTTGTGTCTATCAAGGGACTTCACAACAAAAATTTGTGGGTATCTATCTGTAGATTGGTCACACATGATTTTTAGGTATGACCACGTGACAATCAAATCGAAACAATTGAAAACTTTCACATTAAGCCTCATGTGTCAAGTCTTATCAATGAAAATTTCTCATCCTTTGATCAAGAAGAGTGTTCAAATGATCTAGAAATAGGTACCAAGGTCTAGAGGGTATTCCAGATTTAACTTTGGATGAATGGGAAAAAAAGGCATGCATTTGACCCATACAAGGAAATGGAAGAATCTGAAATGGGTGTATATTTTGTACATGAAGAAAATTCACCCATTTTGAAAATTCATAATGAAGTATGACAACTATTTTTCGATAGTTCAAGAAGAAAACTAGGTGGTGGAGGAGGTGCAATGTTGGTTTCACCACAAAACATCAAGTATTATTCAAATTTTCATTTACAGTTTACATTTTCAAACAACATAGCTAAATACAAGGCTTTGATTCATGGACTTCATTGGGCTAGGAAAAGAGGCATAAAGAACTTGCAAGTATTCGGGGATAGTGATCTGATTGTTAACCAAGTCAGAAGACAACATGCCACAAAGAATGACCTACTCAAAAGCTACAAAATAGGGTATGGGACCTAATTGAATATTTTGAAGCATTTAATATTGATTCCATACCTAGGAAGAAGAATGAAGCTATAGATAGGCTTGCAGTAGTTGGACCAACTTTTGATGTGGTTGACAACATCAAAAGAGTCAAAATGTAGCCACATATCCATGTGATTGTAAAGCCAACAGTTCCAGAAAATAACACAAGTTGGTAGGTGTTTGAGAACGATCAATAGATAGTCAATTTCTTGCGATAAGAGGCTGAATTCTCGGTAGGAATCAAGTACAATTAGAGAAGTAGTACAGGGATCAAGTAGTGCAAAAAAAATAAACTTCCCAAGGGTCTAGTAACATTGGAATCCATATTCAACCTGAATGATCAATTTTGTAAAGAGAAAGCTAACATACAGGTCAAGGCAGAGGATTCAGAGTAGATTTTGGTTGCGAAAGGCAAAAGACTCCAAATTGGAAAAGTGGTCATTGAGAAAAAGAGATATGAGTTCATACAACTTTGCCAAGAGTTTCCAGTATGTATTCACTTGGAGCTACGAGGACTTGTGAGGATTCAATTTGAAACTGGCACAACATACAATAGAACTGGATCATGATGCTAAGCCCATCAAGCAAAAGCAAAGACCATTCAACCCACACGTTGAGCCTCTTATGAAGAAAGATCTAATCAAGATAATAGAGGAAAACATTATATTTCCAATCAAGCATTCAAGATGGGTTGAAAACTCAGTATCGGTCAGGAAAAAGAATGGAAAAATCAAGTTTTGCATGGACTTTCGAGACTTGAATAAGGCATCTTTCAAAGACCATTACCCACTTCAATGAAACAAATCTTACAGGTAGTAGCTAGATAAGAAATATTCTCTCTCCTAGATGGATACTCGGGGTATAATCAGATAGTGGTGAAAGAAGATGATCATTTCAAAATGAATTTCACCACTAAATGGGGCACATATGCCTACAAGAAATTTCCGTTTGGATTTTCTAATGCTGGAGCCACTTTTCAAAGGTGATGGACATGACATTCAAAGGGTTAATCAAGAAAATAGTACTAATATATCTTGATGTTATCACTATGTTCTCCAAAACGTATCAAATCACCTCTTTCACCTGAGACATGTCTTTCAAAGGTGTAGGAGATTTGGGGTATCATTGAATCCTAAAAAATGCATATTCCTGGCTCACGAAGGACAATTCCTAGGCCATATTGTGTCAAACAAATCATTTATGATTGACCTAGAAATATTTGAAGTAATTCGAGCATTTCCCTTGCCAAGCCATAAGAAGGCTCTTTAAATCTTCTTAGGAAGGATCAATTTTGTCCATAGGTTTGTATTGAACATTGCCGCTCTTATCAAACCAATAACATCAATGTTGAAGAAGAGCATGGAATTTAAGTGGAAAACTAAGGGAAAATAAATTTTTGAGGCTATCAAAGAGGCTATATCCCAAGCTCCAACTCTCATCAATCCAAAATTTTCCAAGGATTTTGTGCTCTATTCCTTTGTGTGGGGACATAATATCTACAATCCTAGTACAAAAAAATGAAGAGGGGTATGAATAACTAGTTGCCTTATTTAATAAAAGTTTGGACGACTATGAAGTGAGATACTCCTTCATCGAGAAGCATGTCCTCGCAATAATCAGGAGTCTAAGAAGTTCAAGAACCTAATCTCAAACAACAAGATTCAACTACTAGTCTCTCATGTGGAATCAAGGACTTCCTTCTAAACAAATATCTGAATGAGAACCATGTGGGGATGGATCACTTGTGTCATGGAATATGACATTGAAATTAAGGTTTCTAAGCTTGTCCATGGAAAGGGATTATGCGAACAGTTGGCCTTGAGTCAAAAAGTTGAAGCAAGTAATGAAAATGAAGTTGTCTTGGTACTACAAGATGGTCAAGAGTGGGAAAATGATGATGTGCCCACTCCTTGTTGGACTTAGAACATGATACACTTCCTACAAATAGGACTATGTCCTCTAGAAATGAGAAAAGAAAATAAGAGATACTTCAGATTATAAGACATCCCATATGTGCTTGTTGATGGTGTTTTGTTCAAGAAAGACATCAATGGTGTTCTACTTGAGATGCATTGGAACATGTCAAATTGAGAAGGTGTTACATGATTTTCATGATGAAGAGGCCGGAGGAAATTTTTCCCCATGGGTAACATCTCTCAAGATAATGAAGGCATGTTATTACTTGGCCCACAATGTTCAATGATTGTTATACATGGATCAAAAAATGCAAAAATGTGCATTCATCATAGGTAAAGAAAGACTAGTAGCACTTCTATTGCATCTAATTTTGGTTGACCAACCATTCATGCAATGGGGATTTTATTTCATTGGGGTCATCAATCTAAATTCTAGCCAAGGTCACAAGTGGATTCTCACAGCAAAAGACTATTTCACCAAGTGGACTGAGGTGGTAGCACGTAAAAGAAAACGAGTCTAGCATACTAGACTTTTATGAAGGAATAGTGACTAGATTCGGTGTACCAACCACTATCATATCAGATAATGCACTAGCATTCCTAGGTTCCAAGATCAAAGAATGGGCTGTTAAGAATGGAATCTACTTGAGAACTTCAAACTATTACCCACAGGGTAATGGACAGGCAGAGTCCACAAAACAAGAATTTGCTAAGAAGCATAAGAAGGACTCTAGATGAGAATCAAAGGACATGGTATACCAAGCTCAAATCAGCCTTGTGGGTGATAGGATCACACCAAAGATGTGAATATGTAATTCCCCTTACAAGTTAGTCTATGGGGAAAGGTAGTGTTGCCTATACTATTAGAGCTACTTGCATTGGAGTTCATGAGGTAATTTGAGTTTCAAATTTGAACCAATGGAGGCAAGGTATGCAGAATCGATAGAATTGAAAGAAATAAGAGAACATGCGAGTTCAAATGATGAAGAAAGATCAAGCCTTAGTCAAAAGATGGTTTGATAAGAAAGCAAGAGCCATGACCTTTCGTGAAGGGGATCTAGTTTTAAAGTGGGATGCACATCAGGCAAAATTGGGTAGACATTCCAAATGCCATTTGGAGTGGCCCCTCCATGGTCACAAGATGTAAAAGTAGCAATGCCTTCCAATTTTCTGCATTAGATGGAGAGAATATTCCGATTCCGATTAACATAATCTATCTTAAACACTGCTACTGAAAAGAAATGGTATCACCCTTGTAAATATTATCCTAAGATTTTAATTCCTCTAAGTGTGTATGCATATTGTCTTGTTGTAGTTTAGGTTTCAATTTCCCTAAGTGCTTGGCACAAGTTTTTTTGCTCCCAAGGTTATATCACTATGCGGTTCAGTGTGCCTCCAGTCCATTTCCTAGATAGGTGAAAGCTCTAGGCCAAGACAATTTTCTACTCTCACAAATCTCATCTTCAATATTTTCTTATAAAAATTGAGAGTGTAGGCAACAGAGCAAGTTCAAGATCAGCAGGTTGTAAACAATTGGGTTCAAGTTTCAAGTACAAGATAAGTATTAGGATATCATTCATGACTCCATGCCTAATGGATACTTAAAAGAACTAATCTTTCTACCTAGCAGGTAGGTAACCCTGCAAGTCAGCAAATTGTTATCCATTTTTTCCCTCATGAAAAATGGACAAACACGACCTTGCACACCGAGAAGATGGAGGGACCATTCGGCCATGGGAGCTCACATTTTGATTTTGAAAATTAGGTTGGAGGTAGGCTCAACAATTATAAATATAAGGTTGAGAAATGGATGCCCAAGGGAATGTTGAAGGAGATCAGAGCTCAAGCAAAAGAATGCTGGCCTAAGCCCTAAGTTTTTAGACTTCTAGCATTCAAAATTTTGAAAAAAATTGAAAGCCCGAAAGGAAAAAACTCTCAAATTTAGAAGCCCAAAATTTCAAACTTTCAGGTTTTGGAGTTTGGAGAAAGAGAATGACCTATTGAAAATGGATAAAATTCCTTGAAATCTCGAATTCCGAAAGGTTCAGATTTTAGAGGTCAAACTTGGTTTTGGGGTCAATGCAGAGGAAATTTTAGGATTCAGAATTTTTAGAATCTCGGGTTTTAGAATTTTAGAATTTTAGGATTTTAGCATTTTGGGATTTCAAATTTTCAAGATTTCGGATTTTAGGATTTTGGAATTTTGGAATTTTGGAATTTTAGGATTTCGATATTTCGAGATTTTGAAATTTTGGGATTTTGAGTTTAGGATTTTGGGGTTTGGAAGTTTGGATCCACAAAATGCAAATATCATGATAAAAGTTCAAAAGTTCTAAATTCCGAATGTCTAAAATTTTTTATTTCAAACTTTCAGGGTTTCAGAGTTTTCACATGCCCAAGCAGATGAATAGTAACCCAACTTTCGAAACCAAAATGTGCAAAATTTTGAAGATCAGGATTTTGGAGGTTGCATGCATTTCGGACTAAAAAAAAGGAAGATCAATTATTCACATTTTTTGCTTAATGACCCCCAACCTCCAGATGGCCTTTACTTTTGACTAGGAGATCGGATTTGCACAAGAAAGGACTTTTTGGAAAGCTCATAGGGTCCTCTACTCAACTACCATAATAATGGTGTGGAATTCCTTTCTTTCCTAATAAGTAAAAGTACAATGAGGCATGGGTTTTGCAGTGGCACCCATCATTATTTTAGGTGAATTCAATGCATTCTAGGGTGGTTGAAGCAAGAATTTGAATTATTCTCTCCCCCTTTCTCTCATTCTTCATATATATTATAAGGAGGGTCATTTTTATAATGTTGGATAATTTTGCGTTACACCCTCCATTCTTCTCTTGTCTGCAAGTGAATTTGTGGAGTAAAAACCTCTCATTCAAGCTATAATGTAAGTTTACCTCTTGGGCCATTGTAATGCACCTTTGTATCAAAATCATGGAGCAATAACAGAAGTTTGTGGATTAATTTCAACCCTCTCGTGTTCATTGCATTGTCCTGATCTCTCATTGTAATCTAGGGTTATTTGTGCATGATTATTGTGTTGCATATTTGATTGTCTTTGTTTAATGGTTAATTGGGATAAGAATTTGATTTGTGTTGATGTTCATCCTCTTTAATCTTGTTTCACATTCATTTCCATGAAAGGAAAGTTATTCAACATTCCTTTGGTACATCACCTCTGTTATTTTAGGTTTAATTCCTTGCAAATTTCTTAACCCTGTCTCCATGGCAAGTTAAAGTATATTTTAGGGTAGACCCTCTACAATTTGGAAGTGTGCATCAGAATAGAGGAATAGGAACCAACCTTCATCTAGAGAGATTTCATGATTGTGATGTCCTACACTTTGGGAAAAGCTCCATGTTATGCAATCACACTAATAGTTCTAACCATCGAGTTGCAGACATTCAGGGCTGCTGTGATTACGCATCAATAGGTTTATGATTACTTTGTGAGAGTTCAAGTGTCTTGTGTGGGTGACTTGTTGATTTTTGGAAAAGACTACCAAGGTATTAGAATTGATAGTGAGGAACCTTACAATTAACGAGGTAATTAATGATTTCCATAGTGGGTTTTCTTCTTATGATCCCAAAGAGGTAATATCAATGTAGTGGTGGGATCAAATACAATGACAAATTAGAGGTTGTGATGTAAGTGGGTTTGAAGTCCTTACCAGGTGGGGAGGTCTAAAGAGTTTTTTTGGCATGTGTAGTATTCTATGAAGGTTAAATTTAACGATGGTATTGATAATGTGAGTAGTAAGATTTTGGGATCCTAGGACATTAGTATGAGCTATGCTATTGGTCAAGGAATGGTTGGTAAAATCTTGTATAAATATGTCTATGGCTTGATTAGGAGGTGCGTTGGGAATGTAAATTTGTAGATCACCTTGGTCATTGATGTCTTGTAGAAATTTTCTAAAAGAGCGACATTTGTCTATGTCATATCCTTGAACTTGGTGATATTTACAATAATCATCTTTTTGATACCAAGAAGGCTTAGGACTAGATTCATCGATAGGAAAGATTAGAGGGATTATCATCATACAAGAAGCCATAAGTTTGTCAAAGATGGAACTATAGGACTCCCCTAAAGGTTTGTATTTTTAAAGAGGTCGAGATCATTTCGAATCAAACGTATCTTAGATTTATTTTTCACGACAATTGCATCTGCCAAACTCTTAAATTTTTCAATGTCAGAAAGACTATTATAAGAGTTTTAATATTTGGTTTAACTTTACCATTTTATGGCTTGGAGTTATATGTTTTCTGGACATGGTAAAGGCTAGTGAAACAATTAGATTTAGAGGGTAGATATATATTTTACACAAAACCGAGTGAATAACTGAATTAATTCGGTATAAAAAGGATAACTGATTTATAATTCCTCTCCATCTAGTGATGAACTCAATAATAAAGTCATCCTCAAACTGTTTGATAACATATAAGTTGGTAATGGATATCTTACACGTAATGTTGATAGAGAAAAATTGTAAGAAATTTTTTCTAATTGTGCAAATGAATAGAGAGAGTGTTGAAGAATGCTATTTTACTAATCACGAGTAAGACTAACTAATGACATTGGGAATTTACTTAACACGAGGTCTTGATCATCAACTATGAGATAACAACGTGACGAAATACCCTGAGATGTTGTTTTAGATCTTCCTTACTATAGAATTTAATAAACTTTAGAAGTTCTGAGTGAGAAAGATATGGTTTGAAAGGTATTGATGGGTTCATTACAAATCTGTTCCTTGGGAAATGTGTTTTAGGTCCTATTGTGCTAGCTTAATTTATTGGTGATTCTACTCATCAAATCTTGTATAAGATCATTCATAGGAGGTTGGATATTTTAGAGGAAGGGTTATCCTATCTATAGGTAAAGGGATTTGATTTTTAATGTTGATGGTGTGGAAAAAGAGGAATAGAAAAATAAGGAAAGATGCCTAGTATGTTTTAAGTTTGTTGAGAAAATAACGGCTTTGAAAAGGAGTGGATATACTGATATGGATGAGGGATAAAATTGTTAATAAGGGGCTAAAATGTTGTGGATTCTATTGAGAATAAATATAACCATATTTCAGGACACCAGATGTAGGGGCTGGTTTTGAGAGTGAACAAGATCTAAAAATAGAACTCCTATTGATAGGTTGTAAGGATGCAGGAACATATACATTTTTGTTTTGAATCAAAGATGTGAAATGTCATGGGGAAACCAGATGAGATGTGACTAGAAGAGTTTTCTAATAAGGTATACTAGTGGATCCTATTAAAGGAGGAGGAGAGGTAAAAGGGGTGAGATTAACAGTAAGTGATCAAATTGTAGTTGAGCTTGAGTACCTTAAGGGCTAGTTGAGGATGTAGATGGTAAAATCCCTTGTTGAATAGATTTGTTTTTGATGAGATAGTATTGTGTTCAAAACTTGTTACAAGTGTGGATGAGGAAGATTTGGATGTATCTATACGGCAAGTGGAAAGATAAGGAGATTTTTTTTGCTAACCGATTGATATGATGGGACAACAAGATTTGGATGTAACTCATATTTTTGACTATAACATGGATGGAAGATGGCTCAAGAAGTGAGGGAACTGTTGAGAGTGACATGGTTGGAGTTTAGAGTTATTTGAATACTGGGTCACCAATATTGAAGAATTGCATAATGGATGGATTGGGAATTATTGATGTTTATGACTAAATTTTTGAGAGTGCGGGGACTCTTGGGTGGTTTCTATGTTTTATTATGATGGGTATGACATTCTGCAATGGTCTGAATATGATATTGTTTTCTAGTTAAAACCATGAACTAGTAAATAGGAAATAAAATAAACATGGTTTAATTAAAAATGAAGACCACACAATAAACAAGATATTTTAGATTGTCTTGATTAATTAAAAATATCTGAAAATAAAAAGATGGTTGGAAAAGAGGTACTAAGAATCATGGCTACTATGACTTGTTTTACGTGTGTTAAGGATGGATTCCTTGATATACCTAAGGGTACGAGAGGCCCAAATATTTTTGGTGTTTGTATGAGGCATGATATTGGGGCCTTCCCCACACTTCACCAAAAAACATGATAAAGGTGTCAGGTGTTTAGCCAATATACTTCCCACCAATTATTTATACTCATTTATAATACTGAGTTGGATTCCCCCTTGGTGATGAAATCCAAGTAGTAGACCTGAAAGGAATAATTTAGGATTAAATTTTTATTATACGTGTATTTGGTTGTGTGAGGGGAAATACTGAATTTGAAGTTTAACCACTATTTAAACTAGATGATCAGGAAAGGATGAAAATACAGGTTCGTTTTAAGATCCAAAATGAAAGTTTATATTTTATGAATATAACACACAAGATGCAATGTTGAAAGGAGACTGAAAATCGGGAAGAAAGAAGTACCTTTGTTAGCTAGAGACTACTTTTTAATTATTTTGTGTATTTTTAAAAAATTATCATAGAACTCTCTGGCTACGTAGTTAGATGAGCTTCCATGAAATAAACAATAAAATTATATTGTACTATGGAAATGTAGAATTTAATCAAAAAGGGACTTGGGTTGCACCAAGCTTGACATAATGTTTCAGTAGATCTTGAATTCAATTTTATTATATGAATTAAATCACAAAAAAATCATAAAACAATAGGGTTTAACAATACATATGTAGGTGAAAGTAGAAGGATACAAATTTGAATTCCCACATGAAGCTTTAGTTCTAAAGATTTGATGTCCTACACATACATAGATAACTTTGACTAGATAGATATTAGATAAAGGTAAGTGCACCAATATGGGGAAAAGGGCGGTCTTAAGGGGACACTTTTTTTGAAAAATAAAAATCTTCAACTTGTACAAGTTATTTTAAATAGTTACACTCAAAATGGAAGATGTTTAAATAACATGAATTGTAGAATTTTAAGTCTACTTTATAAGATACTTTTTTATAAAAATAGTTAACTTTTAGTGGGTTGAAGAACTAAAATACCAACATGTTCTCATCTTTTTGTTAAAAACATAGTAGAGTAAATTGGGTCAAGCCCCACTATTTATTGAGGCACTATTTAGTATTTTTAAAAACCCTTTGGTAGAAAGATAGATAGGAGCATCTAGTTTGTGATAGAATTTTTTTAATGTTTTTTTAGCGAGTGTATATTTTTATTATTTTTATAGTATAGAAATTTTAAAATTTTAAAATAAAAAGCTCTACCGTGCTCCCCTAACTAATTAAAAAATTAGGTTTTTTTATATGTATAGAATTAGTCCTAGTTTGTGCCTAAATTTTTAAATTAAATTTTGACAATTCGAAAAAAGATACATGATGAAAGATAGACGTGTATAAACTCCTAAAAATAGCTACAAAAAGGAATAGTTAGAAAATAATTAGTATGGAAACCTTATATTAGTTAGAAAATTTGAAAATTATATTTTTTTAAAGAAGAAAGTTTTCTCGACGTCGTAGTCATATTTTTATTAAATGTATCGATCATTTTAGTTTGATTTATCATGGAGGAATAGCTATTTTACCTATATTATACAAAAATACACTATTTATTGTGTTTTTATATGTCCATGCCTCGAGGTTGGGGGTCCAAACGGGATCCAAGCCTAGAGACATTCCTTGGAAAAAGGAAAAACACAAAACATGTATGCGTTATAATGTAAACACATTATGATTTATACATGTTCCTCTGAGTATAGTTATTATATGTGTTTTTGACATGCTTCTATTTACAAAAATAAATGTTTAAGTATAATTTTTTCATTTATTATTATTTATTTTAGTAAATATAAGAAATTAGGGTCACTCTGCTCCTTATGGAACTAGTCTCACAACTCCATGAGTCACGGTTTAGGAGATAGTTTTTTATAATTTAATCTAGTCAGTACATTGGTAATTTTTAGGATTTCATCATTCATCCTAAATCTTTTGGCATTTAAATTCTACAATTGATGTCTATTTTGGCAATGAATATTGTCATTGTTTAGGTTTTGGGGTCTTTTAGATTGTTGACTGAAATTTGTAGGAGTGTTATATGTGTCAAAATTAGATTTTATAAAGTTCACAAATATCAAATGAAAACAACTACTCAAATATAAGCACTCCTGAAATACCTTATAATATATAACAAATCAAAGTTCACATGTGTTGGACATAGTGTCATTGGTGTTGTCATTGATGTCAAGTTGCATCGATGGAAAAGGGTGTCTAGGTGGCGTAGGAGTCAGCATGAGGTGTCGATCATCAAGATACATGAAGGTTGATTGATAGTGCCCTGTTTTGGTGTCATGAAGTGTTGCATTGGTGAAGTGTTGGTTGGAACAAAAATGGGAAGCTTCACTATTTTTAAATTCTTCATGACACCTTCAAGCCTTAGAGAAAAATGGATGTCTCCAATATTTAGAGGATATACGTATCTTTCAATGCCTATTTTTTCCTTCTAACTCCTTACAGAGCTCCTGGAATCTTTCAGAGAAGTTAGGTTTCACCATTAGAGTGTTTGTTCCCTACACCTAGAAAACCCGATGTTGAGTAGATAGTCCTTGAATGATAAAACCTTTCCTAAATCTTCCTAAATTACCTTCAACACTTCCAAGATTCCCTAACATCACCTATGGATGCTTAATATCTTTCCTAAACTCTCATGGAGGGTGTTTTAATAGCTTGAGAATGGAAAAAATAACTAACATAGAAATTCAATATTTTGAAGCATGAAAACTAAGACCTTAATTGAAAATAACAATTCTCAATCATTGTGCATGCTTCCTCCGGTGATGTAAGAACATCTTGTTAATAATAAATTTCTACTTTCTTAGGTGACTTGGGGTATCTCGGCTCCAATTGAGATGATCATAGATTTTACTAGCCCATTTCAACTACACATGAAAGAATATGGAGTTTCCCTCCAAATTTATAATTTGAATATTTCAAATAGCTCTAGGTATGTTGTAGGTTTAGGTGTTAAGTGACATAGTCCTCTCAGACTGAGATATAAGATTTAGTAGTTATATACTATTTTGCAAAGAATTTTCATGTGTAAATATCTTGTTTTGGATTGTCTTCTTATCTATAATGGTGTTCAAGGCTTCATGGAACCCTCACAGTGTCCAGGGAATGGAAAATAGATAGAAAGACTTACTCAAACTAGATTATACCTGTTTTAGAAGTTTAGTAGTATGTAACATGAACATAATGATTCAATGGAATCCTTGAGTTTATTTAAGGCAATTGATCATAAGGAAATGATGTTAAAAAGTACAAAAAGGTAATAATCCATCTAAAGGAGGATTTCTTAAATTAAATTTGCGTTCACAATCCTAACTATGTGTGCCTAGTCTTAAGGGCCTAGAGTAGAAAATTCATTGTAAAAGTTAATACTTATTCTTAGTAGAGTCCTTAATAAGTGTGGAGGAAGGTAATAAGAATACCAAGAGTTTCAAATCATTAGTACAGGTTGGAATAAGAATAAAATCAAAGGAATGTGCAAATACAGTCTAACAATGTTAATGCCCAGTTTGAGGGCTAGGAAAGATGTACTTTTAGAAAAATAGTCTTTATTCCATTTGTTTGAAGTTGGTGGAGCCTCTGAAAAGTTGGAGGAATGCCTAAGGGCATTAAGGACTCATAAAATTAGGTCATAAGGACAAAGTATTGAGTGGTTAGTAGGTAAAGGAAGTAATGTACAATCATGTTTATTTCTTGTGATTGTTAAGACCAACCTTGAGAAATAGATGTCTTAGGAAAGAAACTCATAAGGAAGTTATATCTATCATTAAGGGAGTGGTGTTAGAATGTTTTGAATCCTTGAGGAATAGGGGAAAATCCTTATACAAATTTAATCAAGTAGACCTATTGATTATCTTGCATAGTTCCATAAAGAAGCCTAGAGAGAGTAAGGGTTTGTATGAAAAGCCTTAAGTAAAAGAGGAAGAGTTGAGTGATTTGCATTAGTGATTAGGAGAGGGGTAAGCATAGTGAGATGAGTGAAAATAATATTGATTAAAATTCAAGGTGAAGGTGAAAAAAAATTTGAGAATATTTTTTAGAGCTTGACCAAACAAGGAGTCTTAAAAAGCCAAAAGATAAATATCTAGAAAGATGATAGATAAATGAGTAATGGAGCATTGAGGTGTGCTTGAGTAAGGTGTATGGGTGTGTTGAAAGGTGGATGTAAGGATGAAATAGGTGGTAATCCATTAAACCCTTAATTTTTCTTTCAAACCCTAACTAGACCTACTTGAAACAAGGGAAAAGGATAAAGTTTAATTGAGGAAGCTATTTTTTGAGCTAAAGTTATATAAATAGGATTACAGGGTACTATGTATCATGTAGACAACCTATCACGAGTTCAACATTTACCATGCTTAAAATTAAATTCCTAATAAGATCATTTAATGTATCGGGAATAGTTTCTAAGGTGATTGATCAACTCATTTAGTTTTGATGAGAGACTACTTCCTTCAAAGGCCTAAAAAGGCCATTTTTGGCCATTCTGTAGCTAATTGAACACCCTTCGAAAGTTTTTAGAGAAAATATAAAGAATATGAGGGTGATTTAAGAGAGAATTGAATATTTCTAAGTAAATTTAGAAATTTTAGGAAATAAAATCTCATTCAGAGAAATTTGTTTAAGATTGGGTTTTTAGGTGTAGGGAATGAAAGCTAAAATGGTGAAAGATGTATTCTCATGATTCCAAGAGTTATGCAAAGATTTAGGATTTAAAAAATAGGCATTGGAAATATATTAGAATACTATACAAGGTGGAATAATAAAACTCAAGGATTAAATATTTCTTTAGGTATTGAAAAACTCTTCCCCCTCTTAGTTCAAAATGAAATAGGACCTAAATTTTGTGTTGCATGTAGAATTCTATTTTTATAATAGTTTCATTGATCATTAAATGTGGATTTTAGTGTTTTAGTGAAGTATGGTGGTTGATAACATGTAACTCATCATCAAATTTCATTCAAGGATTCATACCCTATTTGGAGGAGGAAACCCATTTACATGAGAAACAACTTGAGAAAAAAGGTGTCCAGGTACCTTGAGCATGCTTCCAACCAAGTGTCATCTTGGTCAAAAAAATTAAATTTTGAAGAAGTCATCATGTTCAAAGGTGAAATGTGGAGCTCAAGAAATAACTTGATGATCATCATATATTAACATTGTCATTGTACCCAAATCACTCCAAAGAACAAGCTCAAATGAGCTAGTCATGCCATTGAGGTATCCAAGACCATCATGTGTGAAGTATTAAGGAATCATCTATCTCCATGAGAGACATATGAGAAAATGTGTATGAGAAGCATGAATTTGATTTCATCAAAGGATGATTTTAGATCCATGAAAGGTGAGGGGATGATGTTCATATGGAGCACCCTATTTCCAAAATGACCAATCATCTCAGTTCACTTGATGCAATTAACTTGATCACACCTTAAGGAGGAGGCACATTACAATCACCTCATTCTGGTCATAGGACAAAAATACCATTCAGGGAGCAATAATCTACCGAAAAGTGAGGACCATATTTTAGTAAGAAGTAGACAAACATCATAGAATTGATTCATGGTCACTAAAGTGAATTGTGGACTAAATTTCAAAATTGGCACCAATTCGAGCAGTCGTAGTACCAAAATCCAATCTAGAAGGTCAAAAAACCTCCAAAATTACTATATGTTGTCCCGAGAAAAAACCGACTACAATATATATGCCCTAAAAGCTTTAGGTCCTTGCTAAAATATTGAAAATTAGTAATTTCTAACCAAATTGGATTTTCAAAAACTATCTTCTAGATTATAACTATTAGAGCTATGGGACCACTTCCATCAGTGTAGAGTGACCCTAACTTCTTATATTTAGTAAAATAAATTTAAAGTATAATAAATAAAAATGTATAAATAAATAATAAAATAAATCTTATACTTTAACATTTATTTTTGTAACTTTACCCCCCACAAACACATATACAATCCATAATATACATAACGTGTACGCATTATAATGCATGTGCATTTTAATAAACTAAAATGTGTACACATTATAAACCATACCTTTTTAGGGTCGGAAACATCAAACCAAGAAAAATAGAACATGTTCACATTTTCTGTTTTCAGATTTTTGTTCACTTTTTGGCCCCGAGATTGGTGCACTTACCCATAATAATGAGATGATTTGATTGTAAAATGCCAATCCTAGGAACCAAAGGGCTTCCAGGTGTCAACTCATTTTTAGTAAATCATGCTGGATAAAATTATAACAATATTGATGATATAAAAAGGTATGGATAACATTATGTAGATGTATACTATTCAGATACAGGGACTCAATCAACATGCTTGATGATAGGCTTAGTAGGGTTGAAAAATATTCCAGTAGAGGTTGGCCTTGTCACTTTCATCAAGTAGAAATTCCAATTTCTCAGTGATGTCATTTGTATTAGGTGTTAACATAATGATGCAAAGACTCTTCTCGTCGTCAATGTCATATTATTCCTAAACAAATTGTTTTCATACAATCAACAGGTCAAAGATAAGTGACTAGTTCATAAGATACTGGAATGGTCATCTAAGAGAAACACAGGTTTACAAATGACAATTAATTAGATGTGATTACGCATTTTAAAAATAAATAAGAAAATATATGTGAAGGATGTAATATAGAAAACTTACAATATTGATCAATGTCGATCCAGTATATAGGTGTCGATCTAGATGATCGATGTTGATCACAGTTAAAAATGGGTTGATCAAATAGAATTTGGAAAGCTTAGAGTTCTCTCTAGAAAAAAAAATATTCTTTTGAGAACTATGGCTAATGGTTGATGATATTACACTTGTGAATACAATATAATTATCACAAGAAAAAGATACCTACCTTAATGAGGAAGAAATCAAGTTTATTAGTAGATGTGTAGATAGATTGCTTTAAAGGGAGATTGGTACAATAAGAGGTCTCAGTCACTTCTCATATGATCAAAACTAAATCATTGAAATCTTAGAACTGTCACGAATGGTATTGGAAAATTGATGATTGGGAATGAATTTTTAATCCTTAGCCAATGGCCTGATTTGGTTTATATAGATTTGATACAATTTCAATGGATTACTGTCGATCTGGACCGATCGACTCCTTGCAGGATTTGGTTTCAACTACTTCTTTCTATGGATTTTTTGGTTTCCTAACAGGTTTTGAATTGTTTTAATTTATTGGGAGGACTTTTTATGTTGTTTGATTTATTTTATTTTTATTTGTTTTGAATTTTTGTGGTTATAGGCAGTTAGATGGTAAAATGGTAAAATGTGAATTTAAAATGGGTAAATGACCATGCGTGATTACAAGGGGTGTATTTTAGATTGTGTACACCTATGGGAATTAGGGTTTCCTAATTATGGTCTCTACACATATTTCATGTAAATATCAAAAATGTATTTATGCAAAATAAACACACTAATAGATGTATGTATTTTTATTTACTATAATATAATTCCCTTAAATTAAAATCTTCATCAAGTAACTCATAAATTTGGGGAAGAATGAAAAAATAGAACCACCCCTATTTTTAATCTATCATAGAAATGCACTTTGATATCAAATTCAAATATTTTTTCATATTCACATAGATTATTAATAAATCACTAACTCTATATTTCTCTATTCTTGATTAATTCATATGGGAAGAACAAATTACATGCATATAGGCACATAATTCACCTTATTATAAGGATCTATACAAGAACTAAATTCCTAGTATAGATCCATCAAATCAATAATAGATATTTAGAGTTCAACAAATCAATATTCCTTTATAATAATTTAATATCTCACAAAAAAATTGTATTTGATATTATGATGTGATTTCTTATTATATGTCATAGTATTTCACTCTACTATACTAACCTATAAAATTATTAATAATCATGAACCAAACAATAATGTAATGTGAGCATTAAACACATATTTTCCCATCATGACCCCTTATCAGGTCTTTTGCAAGATGGTTTACTAGTTTTATTTAGAAAGGTTATGTTAGGAAAGGATATGAGAGAATTTGGAATTTTTTATTCATCTAAACTTGTAGGATGTATGTTTTTTGTAATGGGAGATTTACCACATGCTTTTTGAAAGAGAGATAAATCTTCATATTAGATGAAGATGATGGTGTTTGTGCTATCGAGAGTAATGGTATTGGCAGATGTTTTTTATGGATGATGAGGGTGGATAAGCACCAGTCAAGGGGCATGATGGAGAAATGCCATGGTTCTTAAGAATAATATTAGAATAGGAAGGATATGTCATGGGAATAAGACATTAGAAGAGGGAATAATATTCTCCTATGAATATATGGTATTGTTAAAATATTTTAAAGGTTAGGGATATGTATGGATACAATGGATAAGTCCATTGTGTCGATTTTTAAAAAATTGATGTAGTTGAAGCCAATCAAATTTGGCAATTTACCCTTTTAACACTACTAGTTTCGAATGCATTCCTTTGCTAAGAAAAATATCACATATGATTCCCACTAACTACATCTTATTGTCTCTCTCTAAACTTACATATTCTCCCACATCGATGTGTCATCACATAAAAAATATAAATAAATAAAATCAATACTTAACCTCCACTTATCATCACACAAATTTTATATTGCACTCATTGTCACCTTGTCTGAAATCGTATAGTAGGGTCAATGATAAGATAAATATTGACTTCATATCCCCTATAAGTACATATTCTTATCTCTCTCCCAACTTTCTTATTCCCAAAAACTATTTTTTCTTCAGATTCTAAATATAAATGCATAAAATCGGTATTTAACCTCTACTTATCATGATACAAATTTCATATTACACTCATTGACACCCTATCCAAAACATTACAAGAGGGTCAAGATGAAATATCGAGACCTAGCTGACTAGTATGGTACTAGACCAACATATCGTCCAAATTTTCTTTTAATTCTATTCTCTTTTGATTCTTTTTATCATCTTTGGTCAATCTTGTCATAATGACTTACCTTAATAAACCAATATAAGAAATTTTATATCACCTCATTTATTGACCTGACAATCACCTAACATTTTTACGAGTTTTCATTGTAAATAAAAATGCATAAGGCAATGAAGTCTTTATAAATCTTTCCAAATTTGATGCACATCCATTAGGGTAGTCTCTTGTAAACTTTTAAAGCACTGAACCATGTCAACGAGTTCAACTTCCTTCATTTCTAACCACCCAAATATCCTAGTTCAGTGTCTTAGACAAAAATCATCTGAAGCATTTTAAAAGTGATTCAAATTACCAACAACATGCTTTCATATAGATATAAAATGTCAAGTGAAGAACTTTGTGTGTTTTGAGGCCTCTTTGGAGTAGTTCCGACATATGTACTGCATGGATTATAATTCAAACCTAATAGTAACATTATTACAGATTCTTCCACATATGGTTAGAGTTTAATTTTAGTTCATCTTATTCAGATTCTTTTGGGAGTGTGCAACACTTAGGGATTGATATTCACACATATTTCAAGGTAATGGAAGGAAATAGAAAGTTACAAAAGCCCACATTAAGTAGGTATAAGAATGTATTGTAGGTCAAGGCCATTTGTGTGATCCTATAAGAGTTGTACAGTTCAAAACTAGTGTGGTTTCTAGTTTAAGTATCAGGAAAAAATATTTTTTAGGTTTTGTACTCCAATATTATCTAGTCTATATTCCTAGATCTCTCCTATATCACTATATATAGTTGAGTGCATCTCTCATCTTGTGTTTTTCGTAAAACATCATCAATAGAGTAAAATGCATTATTCTAATATTGCATGATTAATGTTGGAAGTTAATTAATTATAATAATATCCCAAAAGAGAGAGATCCTCCTTATTTGATATACCCATATAAAATTAATTAAAGTTGTAAATAGTTGTATATAAGGGACATATTACATAGTGTTAATCTATATACACCTTAAAAATATTATACTATAAGTCAACTTGAACTATGAAAATGGTGTGATATTTTATATTTACAAGAAGGATTTTTCCTAATCATATGGTTGTTATTGAATTCCCATATTTAAAGTATGGTAATGGATAAACCATAATAATCATGAAAAAAAATAACATGCTTGAGTTGTTATCGATGAGACATTATTAATGAGCCCCTCCATTTTTTCCAAAATGTATAGTGAGAAGAAAATAATTTACAAAAAAAGTGACAAAGACAGACCATCCTTGAAATAAAGTGGCCTTGAATCATTTTGAAGAAATATGGTTTTTTAAAAAGGATTGATTAGTGATGTTTGGATTTGAGGCATACATAATAGAGGTTAGGAAAAGCACACAAACCACGAGTGTACATAATAATGAATAACTCTCTCCTATTTTTTGATGGAAGGTGACACATTAGTTCTACGAGTAATGAATGATGATATTATAAAATTGAGAATACTAAAGAAGATCTCTACAAAATTAAATTAACTATTAGATTAATGTCATATCCCTCAATTTGATTAGCTAGAATTTATTGGTGTCAAAAATTTGTTCCAATTGATTTGATCTTGGAAATTTCATGTAGGTATTAAATTTATCCATTATGGATTCCTATAAATATAAAAGTTCCTAGAGGGTCAAGTTTGTTGATATAACTTCCCAAATGGTTAAAAAATTGTAAACTTAAAGAGTTAGTGAAGAGAGGCCTTACCTTAGTAACTTGAAAGTTTTGTATCTATTATTGTAACTCCTATAAAATTTTAGAGATGGTGAAGCATGTATCTTTCTCTCCGAAATGGTATGTAATTTGAGAGATAATAAATGTTTTTCTATATTTTTCTATGTCTATAAGAGTGAAGTGAGAGTGATAATTAATTATAAGGTTGTGGCATTCCATCATTGGAAACTAATACATTGATTTCATCAAGTTAGTATAAGAGAAATTCCATAAATCATGGAAAGGATAGGAGTCACTTTTGTAAATTGGATAGTTTTAGGGATGTGGATAGACAAGTCAAACAAATTCATAGAAGAGTTGTGAGAAGGGGTACGGTCATGAATGATGTGTTCAAAATGCATATAAATATTTGAATCATTTCACATAGTTCATACATGATTATATGTCCCTATTTTCTCTATAGATGTCTTATGATGAAGAGGTAGAACATCACGCAAGAGAATAAAGTGATTCTATAAATGTTGAAGTATGGAACCAAGAACCTCTTGATAGCATATTAGCCCTATAAGTAGAGGTACTTATTTCAAAGGTTGTTCATAAGAAATCTTCTCAAACCATTACCTACTTCATTTTAGGGATACAAGTAATTCAAATTTTCCCGGATGACTACTCTGAATACATGGGTTTTTTTCCTTAATGAACCAAATGAGTGAGCCTTTCCCATCATTTCCAAGAAAATATAAAACAAGTGAGGAAGGAGAGGTAAATATACTTGATTATGAGATATGATCATATGGTGATGAATAAATCCGTGATATTATAAAATTGAGAATACTTCTTCTACTAACTATTATCAGGTCACATTGAGGTGGGTGGTAAAAGCTTCACATAAAGGTTGAATTTATCCATGGAGGAAGATATAAGCATGGTGTAGATAGAGATGGTCGAAGAATATTATTACTATGTACGCAAAGAATTTTTAAAAGATAAATCATTTTCCTTAGATGTTGTTTCATTCTACATCTACCTCATTGGTAGAACAACCCTATAACCATGGACATCTCTTGATCTGATAAAATGGACTTCCCAAATCTAGTAATTTTCTCTAGATGGCTCAACACAAGGATATGTCAAGACAAAACCTTGGTAGAAATAAGGTTTTCATAGATCTTCTCAAACCATTACCTACTTCATTTTAGGGATACAACCATTTATCTTCTCAATAGGCCACTCTAGAATACATGGTTTTCTATAGGAAAAAGGCCTTTCATCATTTCCAATTCTTCTATTAGCATGTGGTGATGAAGACCATCCAACCTCTTCTTCTACTCTGTAAATAAAATTCACATAAATTTCTTTACATTCTAAACAAGGCATTAAATAAAATCTGACTTCTCCCTACACGCGACAACAAAATGGCATTTTTGAGTGATGAAATCACACTATAATGTTGGCTCACCGTATATCTCATCTCAAAAAGGTGGAAGATGATAGAAGTAATAGAGGGATGCAATGAAGATTTTATAAGAAAAAACTCTTGAAGAGGTATGGAGTGGTATAAACCCATCGATTTCTCATCTACAAGTATTTGGTTGTACAACATATATTCATTTTCCATCGCAAAAGAGGAAGATGATCGAGCCAAAAACACTCCCGTGCATCCTATTGGTTTATAACACTACTTCGAAAGTATTTCATCTCATGGATCTTAAGATGAAGAAAATATACAAAAGTAGAGACATGGTTTATGACAAGTCATCCTTTGACTCAGTGATGCAATAAAAAGAATTAACACCAACCACCTCTCACCAATTGCTCTCCACCTCAGATGATGAGAAAACAAAGACTTGCCATAGAAATGATTAGCTGCAAGGGGAGTTGTATGTTGATATTGGACAATTATAAAATGTTATCATACATCCACTAAGAAGATATTCACATTAGCCAAAAATTTCTCGTCTCAAGTGGTACAAAAATTTCTTTCGAGAACTTATTTAGGAGTCAAAAACAAAAATAAGGTCAAGTTTGCACTCATCAGTACAATTGTTGATAACTCTGAACCTGATAATGTTTGAGAAGCACTAAGTCAGCCTCAATGGAAGAAAGTTGTGGATGATGATAATGAATCACTCATGCAGAATCAGACATGGGAACTTTTGATCTCCCTACTAGAATGAAACCAATAGGATGCAAATTGGTTTTCAAAACTAAATACAAGGCAGACAAATCCATCGACAAGAACAAAGCATGACTTATAGAAAATGTATATGCTCAGAAATAAGGAATTGACTATGAAGAAACCTTTACACCCAATCCAAAGATCAAAACCATTAGGGTTGTATGTACACTGGAAACATAGAATGCATGGAAACTTTAGTAGATAGATGTCAAGATTGTTTTCCTCAATGGTGATCTCAAAGAAGAAGTGTACATAACCCAACCAAAAGTATTTTTTTATGAAAAACATCCTAGAAAGGTATGTCATCACATCAAATCACTGTATGGACTGAAACAAGCTTCTCAGGCATAGTACATCAAAATATATGATCAAATAAATACATAGAAAATTGACAATTTTATTTTAAGAAACTATATTTTTTATTTAAATTTTTATTAAATATGTTAATAATTATTTGTCAAAAAACATAAATTATATTTTATAGGTCCCATTTAATTAAAGGAATGTATTTAATATTATGAAATCATTTGAAAACTAGACCAATTTCATGAAGGATGTGAAGGTTGAAGAGATAATTTAATGCTCGTGTTAAGGATAAATAATTACTAAAAGGTTGAAGTGAATTATGTCGAGGAAGATTATTTATGAACGTAATAATATGGTATACTTTTGAATATAAATATATTCTCTACAAAATATTGAATATTAAAAAAACCCTTATGTTAGCCTTTGGTCAAGGTGACAAGATTAGAAAAATCCAATGGTAAGATAAATGTTGGATGACATAAGATTTACTTCATAATATTAATGAAATATTTTTTATCAATGTTATATTAGTATGTCTACAACCCAAATTTCCTATTTTATCTATATTTGGATTTAATTATTATTATAATTATTTATTATTATTTATGAACATAATAATTTGAGATATTTTTGAATATAAATATATTTTCTACTACATTTTGGATATTAAAGTAAACCCTAGTATTAGCCTTAGGTCAAGATGACAAAGTGAGAATATAAAAACTCAATAACAAGATAAATGTTTGGTTATATAAGAATTACTTTTTTATATTTATGAAATATTTATTCTTACAAATTATTTATGATTATTTATGAACATAATAATCTAAGATACTTTTTAATATAAATATATTCCCTACAAATTTTTTGATATTAAAGAAAACTCTAATATTAGCCATTGGTCAAGGCGACAGAGAATACAAAAACCTATTGGAGTCAAGGGAGAGTGAGAATTAAGAAAATCTAATGGTAAAGATATATATCGATGAGACAAGAGTTACTTATTCCTTCCTATTTTATCTATATTTGGAATTAAATATTCCTTGTATGGGAAACAAATAAAATAGATTAATGTAAAAAAAATTGATTTTGGCAACAAGTACCAACATAAAAGATAGGTGCATGCCTTGTGGGTGCACATCATGCTATTTATCCAAGGAAAATGAAAGAGGTTCTTAGTATTTTATTTAAAATGTTGATATTTGATTATTTCTTAAACTATAGGATTAGTAAAGATATGAGGAATAAAGGTAAACAATGGAATATGAGGAAAGGGATTTTTTAAGAGAAATAAATCAACAAGTGATGAATAATATGAGGAAGGAGGAAGGGTACATGTTTAAGGAATAAGGGAGGGTACCATAAATTAAGATGGGTTGAATAAGTATAACAAGGGTTTTAAGGAGTGGATTAATTTGAACCCATAATATAGATTGAAGTTTCGAGGATGCTTCTTTATTTTGATAGATTTTCAATTCATGTTATCCTTGTTTCTTAAAGGCATTATGAAGGTGTTTTTCTTCATGTAACCAGTTTCAGATTTGAGATTCTTAGGGTTTTAGTGAAAAGGATTTTCAATGTACAACGTTTTTGAAAAGTGTAGTGATAGGATCTGACTCTAAAATATATCACTGTGTTTCCTTTTTGTAGACTTATTTTGAGAGGCTATTATCCAAGTTTTGAGTGATAAGGACTTCAAGGAAAGTAAGATATTGATCTTATATTTTCAAAGATGGATAAACAAATCATAAAAGGTTTTAGTAACCAAATGACCGTCTTAAATTGGTGTCATCAAGAAAAAAATATCACCACTTTTGGTTTTAAAGGAAAAGTTTCAAGAACTATATTCTCAATTTTTTTCTATAAATAAATTAGAAACAATAGGTTGATCGTATGAAATATTCAACAAGCTTTGTTGTTTCTTAAACAATAACACCTTTGATGACTTCCCTGACTTTATTTTTAAAAAATTGTAAAGAGGAACTTAGAAGTGGCATATAAAATGTTGGACTTAAAAAATATTACCCAACCAATTCCAAAATACTTTTATTATTTTAAATCTATTTATAAAAAGTAAGGTTATTTGATAATTGAATTTACACAATTTTTATATTTCCTTTAGTAAATAAATAAAATATGTTTACAATGAAAATTATTTTTAATATATCATGTTGTTTGTTTCTTAATAGGATTATATTGTTTCTTGTAAGATATTCAAGTTAAATTATGATTTCAAGTATTTATATTCATTTAAGTGATATTTGGAGTAATGGTTTTGGATCAAGCATGCACAAAACAATGGGAAAGTACCAAAATTTTAGTGCTTCTATCGGAGAGTACGCACCATTATCAGAAAACATAGAGGTATAATTCATACCTTATTAATCAATTTCATTGAATTTTATTACATCATAACTTAATGTCATAAAATAGGATATAATGTTTAAGAAAAATATTTAAAATTATCATTTTATTTTATGATTTATTATGATAGCTAACTTCTATATAATATAGTAATGGTTCCTTACTCTTTCTTATATTTTTATTAAGAAGAGCTACAAAGTAAGATGATTTATTTCCTATTTAACTTATTTTTTTACAAATCATTAAATAGGTATAGGTAAGTCTGTTAGGGCATATATGATTCAATTATAATTTATGCGGTAATGGATTCGAGTAAATGTTATTTATATTTATATTAAATATGACATTCTTATATCAAAGGATTATTTAAAGATATTTATGTCATATCACTTACATTCATAGGATATTAAAGAATAACCATAATTTTTGTTTATACCTCTTAGTGTTATATTATAAATTCCCCGAATTTTGTTCTTTTTAGGATATATTTTGTGTAGTTCTCAAATTGTAACTTGAGAAGAGCATGCAATCAGATGCACATGGTTGTAGTATCGAAACATGCCCCCTTCCAAGATGTATGTTTGTAATCTTTAACTCGTTTTGTTTAGAATAAAACTAGTAGTGTGTGGAAGAATTATAGTTTGGTTTCAATTCAATAAAGAGATGTCATTTAAAATGTGTTTCTTTACAAAAATATGTTTTACTTAAGTGTTAGTCTAGGTTGTAGGGTTTAATGTTTTTTTGACTCAATATATATCACTACATCAATTTATATCATAATAGATTGCATCATCTAAGTGATTAGAAGTCATGTTTTCCTTTTTCACAAATATAGTTAGAAATAAATGAATACAACTTTAAACCATGGAATATTGATTAAAAGTTTTATGTGTTGACTATTTATAAGAGGCATAGAGAAACAAACATTGGAATAGTGGGTAGAGAACCTAGATTTTTAACCTTAGCAGTGATATTGAAGGGAATCCATGTTTGATTGGAGGATATAGAAACTACATGATGATGAGTTATGATAGACATTAGTGAAGCCAAAGAAGAGGAATACTGAAATGATTTTTAAGTGGAAGATAGAATAGAAGAATTGGAAGATGTGTTCATTATAGTTATTCCTAGTATGGAAGTTAAGCTTGTCTCAAAACTCCCTACTTAGCAAAGAATTTTTGGGCCTAAAGAACTCATAAATTGTATTGCTATGTCATAAAAATAATAACTATGAAAAAATGGAAGACCCTAAGAGAGTGAGTGTTTTCACCACTAAGTCTATGAGACATGCATCCTTTTATTGGAAGCATGTGTAAATGTGGAATATATTGGAAGGGGCAAGGATGAAATCAATTCTATGGATATAATGTTTTTGAAGTTAAAATATTACTTCATACGTTCAATTTCCATTTAATTGTGTTCAAGAAAATGCAAAAATTGATACAAAAGGAGAAGCATGTAAGGGATTACATAAGCGGATTCTACATGCTTGCTTTCTAAGATGGTATTGTAAAAGGGGATGAAAGAAAATTATGTCAACATCTATAAATTTATTGCAAGACTCCGTAAAATATGAGTTTGGAATGGTAAGAACATTTTTGCAAGATGAGGAACCATGTTTAGAAGGAAAAAAAAACAACAAAGGAAATATAAATTTTTTTAGACCTGAAGGGTACAAAGTAACTACGTTATAAGAACGCATACACATAAAGGGGAAGTAAGTACCTCATCAATCCATAATATGTAATATACCCATTATAAATAAAAATAATAGCTAATATTAATTACCTTGAGAGTCTTTAATCATTTGGAATTAAAGTGTAATTATATTAGTTATTATAATAAAGAGGGAAATAATTAAATTATTAGATTATTTATCTTAGAGTAATTATTATTACTAAAGCTAAAATTTGGCATTTTATTTAATAATAAAGTGAAAAACAAATATGGTCAGCAAGAGGGAAAAAGAAAATACATCAAAAAATGTGTTTAATGATTTTTAAATAAATTCCCCCCAAAGGTGGATCACCCCACTTAGGGGATCTAATATTTTTTTCATTTTTTAAAACAATATACAATTACATTTTGTTGAGACAACAAATTTAAACATATAATGACATCAAAGGAACCTAGAGGATCTACGTATAGGTCCAATTCTGTGGTAAAGCTAGTAGTTCCAATCCTTTGTCAAACAAACATTGGTTAACAGTTTGGACAACATTATTCCCATATTGTACAATGCATGAATTTTTCATATAACCAATTTTCTTTTTGATTTTTGGCTACTTTATTAGAAATGAAGCATTCATTTGCACCGGTGTCAAATATAATAGTTACAGGTAGTCCATATAACTTACCTGGAACTTCGATAGGAGTTGCTTGTTTTTTCATCCTTTTGGTTTTCCATTGCAGGATGGATTCTTTCTTGTGGATTTTTCCTTGATGTTCAAGGGAAAGTTCTTTATGTAGTTCTCACCACCAAATTTGAACCACTCATCGAAATTTCCTTTCCTTTAAAACATATTATCATTGAATGTAATACTATTTTGTGCATTTTTCTTTGCATTTACAACATGCTTTGTTATTGTGTTATTCTTACTATCTCGATCCTTATTGCCAATTTTTTTCCACCAAGTCTTTCTTAGTGCCAATAGAGAAGATGAGATGTATATATTCTTTCATTTTACATCCCTATGAGAAGATATGGCTTGCAGGTTTTACTATATTGTCTAATGGCCTTCTCAAAAAAAATTCCATATTAGAAGGACCTTGGACATCAACTTCACCCCCAACGATTGGGTTCAGTAACATTATAAACTTGTGTATCCTAAACTTCTCATCCTTCTGCTACTGCGGGACATATTTCAATATCTTAGTGAACATTTCCCAATATTCAATTACAGTGAGCTTACCTTGAATTTAAGTTTGGAACTCTGACATATTTTGGTCAAAATACAACTGGGGAATCATCCTTGTTAGAAGTACAGTTTAAATTGTACCCATGTGATTTTTGTAGGACCAACTCCAAATTCATTTTTTTGTTTATCCCACAGGGAGGATGCGTGATGTGGATCCAACTACAAGAGGTTGAAATACCTCTAAATTACACAATATTTTTTGCAAAGAATCTAGAATATTCAAAATATTTGTTTTCTCATTTTAGAATCCACACTAATATTTTACATCATTACAATATTCCTTTTATGTCGCATTAGCTCTAAAACCCTAAAATGCCATAAAGCCCTAAAGTGCAAATAATTACCTACTAGTAAAACACCTCGTATAGGCCCCAAATTTCGTATGCCAATTATGCCTACATAAATTAAGGCTCACAAAAAAATTCAAATTATTCTATAAAGCATGGCAAAAGGTATTAAAACTCTAAGTCCTAGGAAAAAACAAAAAAATGTTCGGAACCAATTTTAAACCACTAGAAGAAGGAATCTAGAACATTAAATATACCAAAATGGCTACAACCTTTTAGGAAATGTTTGCCACAACATAATACTAATGAATATCTACCACCCTAGAAATTTTCAAAATGATTTAATAGTCGGATAAAAATTTATGGCCTTCATAATTTATGCTCCCACATCAATGCCTCATTGGAGAGCTGGAAAGCATCCCAAATAGATTAGTTTCTTCATAGGAGTCTCTTATCTCAAAAGACTTCTCCATTTCACTCTGCCAATTTCAATATCCATCTCCCAAGGTTTTCCCATCAAACTTGGGTGGGCTGATTCGTTTGATGTCCCTCGATAGCTCAACTTCTAAGCAATCTCTTTTGTTTTCAAGTCGGTTCCCTGCATTGGGATTTCTAGCATTAGGATCTGGTGCATTATAATTTGCAGCATTTATATCTCAAATATTAGTCTGAATAGGTTGTTGATCATCACTTTCACTTTCACTTTCTTCAGCCATTACCTTTTGTTCAAGAACATCTATTCATTTATGAGTGTCTTGTAGGAAAATTAGTATCTCATCAAATTTTTTAGGTTGTTGTTGCTTTAGCCACGTTGTTTGTATTATTTCCTATTGTTCTAACCATTTTGTTTTGTTAGAAAATAATAAAATACTTTTTTAGTGTAAGGTCCCATTAAGTCTAAGAGATGTAAAGCTTCACCTCTAATACGAAAATGTAGCACCGTTTTTATTGATCATCCAAATTAAGAGATTTATTTTGAAAATAAACCCATTAATCTTATAAATTACTTCAACAATTTATAGCTTGCGGAAAATATAATCTAACATAAATTAAATTTTACAATCCATCTAATAAAATTGACAACTATGTGCACTTGTAAAGGGTCGATTGGATCTATATGATCCCCCTTAACTTCACTTTAACCAAGCGAGTATTGTAGGCAATGAAAGTTACACAAGCTATGGAATGAGGTTAAAGAACCTCAAAGCTTCACTAACTCATCCATGCACCATAGGATTAGAGCTAAACAAGAGAAACTAACATGAAAGCATTACAACTTTGACAAAAACATCAAAAAACATGCATACTACTCTCTACTCCATGAAAGCTTAATGAAAGTGAACCTAGTTAGATTCTAAGAAATCAAATTGTGTGTTGTTTACTCCATGAGGGTGAATGAATCTCACTAAATGGCTATATGGCCAGGTTTAGCTATTTCATTACTAACCTAACATCGGTGCAAGATGAAGCTATTTTAATGGTGGATGACCCAAGATCAAATGCCTTATTACGTTGGCTAATGCAAATGAGCTCTTAAGCTTTCTTAGGCTTGTTTTGGCTTTAGCTTATGTACAGTTTTCTGTAAAGTGGTAAGTTGAATAGGTAGGCTTGGCCTTGCATTTATAGTTTTCCAATTGGGAGTGTTTGGAATTCCTGTGCATGTGGGACTAAAGCTCAAAAAGCACTTTATGATTAGGAGTTGATAAACATGCTTTAGACTTAGTTAAGCTAGGATTAGGCTAGTTAAACTTGATTAGAAAGTGATTAGAGGCTCATTGAGAGTTGGGAGGGGTCTGGATAACCAATTGTGACTGATAGATAGCCTACAAAGCCAATAGAAGTGGTCTAGAGAGAACTAGGGAGGTTTTGAATGGTCGAAAGGAGGAATGTTTAGCTAATAAGATAGATATTAGCAAAATATATTGATTAGAGGAGGAATACGATCGAAAGAGTGTCGTGAATGGGGATTCGAGAATGGAGTGAAGTATGGGGATTTAATGAAGTGTCGTTAATTGATTGGATTAGATGAAATGGTAATTCTAAGCATATTTTAGGTGTCTACATTTGCCCCTGTTTGGGGTGGTGTAAGTGATGTCACTTCAAAGAAAGTAGACAAGTGTAAAAAAGTAGAAAATTTTGAAGGGATAGAAGAAAAATGAGTAGAATGGAGGATACCCCCTCGATTTTCGATGAGGTGATAGAAGAGCTCGATTGATGATCAAAAGATGACAAGAAGAGAACAAAAGAAAGAATAGTGTGAAGAAGAAAGGGAATATAGAAGAAAAAGGAGATTGAGGAAGGGGGAATGAGCTAACATCCATCCAGTGCCTTTAAACAACTTTATTTTTCATCATATTGCTAGAGATCTTCATCATCGGTCCTTATTAAAAAAGAATGAACAAAAGTGTAATACGACATGAAAATCCATATACGAAAAAATGTCCATTGCTAAAAACACCAACTCCATGCAACATACAAAAATGCAATGAAATACGAGAAAGTAAAAGATGCTTAAATCCATGCAATATACATAATGTAATGCAATACGAGAAAGTAAACAAGCTAAACTAACAGAGAAACAAGATGCAATGTTTTTGGTTACCAAGCTTCAGTTCCGACCTATGTGAATTAACGATAAGGGTTAATGATGGTGCCCCAAGCAAGGATACATGCAAAGGGAAAACGGAGGACACTTCGGTCTGATGAAAAATCAATGTGCACTATGAAACAAGATACCGGAAACTCATTTTTCCCCAGAGTATAGATGGAGTAATCAGCCTAACTTTTGTTGATGGAGGTAGATCAAGATGATCCACGAGTCACACGCATGAACAAGTGAGAACGAAAAAGGGATGTTTTTAGGATGATTTTCAATTTTTAGAAGTTTTCTAAAACATATTTGAATGTTTTGATTTTTCTAACATATTTAAATGTTTTATTTTTTATTTTTCTAACATATTTGAATGTTTTTGATGATTTTTCTAACATATTTGAATGTTTTGATTTTTCTAAAATATTTGAATATTTTTTATGATTCTAACATATTTGAATGTTTTTGATGATTCTTACACACTTAAATGTTTTTTATTTTTCTAACATATTTGAATGTTTTTTTATTTTTTTGAAAATTTTCTAAAACTATGTATAGGAAAATGAGGAAGCATGGATTCCCCTAGCGATAGATGGGATATACAAGGGCATAAGGCCACGTGCGTATGAGAGAGGTGAAGATGCAAAAATTCACCAATGATTAGGTGGAAGTATTCAAAGGAAAACTCTTCACAAGTAGAAGCGGGACCCAAGGCCATTATGGATAGGTTCAACATGATGGTGAACGTAGACTAATGAAGTGCTGGGAAGAAGCAAGGATGCCCCCAGCGTAAGTTGGCCTAAAAGCACGTGATAGAAAGGAAGTGGGAAGATTTTTTTGTGAAATGGGACAAAGGTGTCTGAAAACATGGTAAAAAGGTAATCTTATACACATGGATGTTCTCAATGAAGTATAAGAACATGTGAATGATATGAATGTAGCTTAGAAGCCTCGTGGTGAAGAAGTGATTAGCCAAAGGCACAAATCATGAGACGAGATACAGATTAGAGTAAGAGTCTAAACAAGGTCCAAAAAAGATGCCTGGTAACATACTAATCCTGTTTACTCATAGAGATCTAGTGTGTGCACATGAAATCTATTACCTCTTGAAGGGAAGATTTAATAGACAACAAGTGAAGATACCCTAGCCAATGTGTAGGGATGATTGATTGTGAATGGTAGTTTTGTGAGTGGATGGTGAAAGTATAGCTTTACATTGCTCTATGTGTTCATCCCCGAAGCGTTTTCTCTCTAATCACAACATTGCTCTAGTCTAGACATCCATAGCCCCTTAGATTTATTGGGAAATACCCCAAGAGAGAGTAATATATCAATTTGCTTTTGCTTTGTAGCTTTTAGCTTTTGATTTCTTTTGATTTCTTAAAACTTATTTCATCTCTCTTATTTGACAAGGGGTTAAGAACCACTGATGGCTTGATGGAAGGAGGTGGAAGTGATTTTGATGACGACATTGGTTAGTGACAACAAATATGTCCAAAAGTTCTTCGCAACAAGTTTATTAGATGGTGAATGTGATAGGATCTCTAAGAGGTCATTCATTCTTTAATTTACCAATTTGATAAAAGACCAGGGTCAAACGGATACCATAGAGATAAATGTCACAAAATGCGTGTGAATAAGCTAATCAAAACATCACCAAAGGGATGAAATTTGTAGGGAGACTTGCAGAAAAATAGCAAGGAAGGGAAGAAAGAAACATCCATGTGTACAAAATACCTGATTGCAATGTTTGATCTTTGTACCTTTGATTTTTGTTGTGTTTCCTCAATGTTTTTTGTATTTTTGAATTTTTTTATTTTTAGATTTTTGACAGTTTTAAGAGGTTGGGACTAACAAAGTCACTTTGTGTGGTAAGATCCAACAACAATGTTTGTGACTTCCTTAATAAGGGAGACTAGGCGTGTTTGTTTATCGAGAGTGATATTATCCCCGATCTTGATGATTGAGGTGAGTCACACTCAATAAATGACTGTGATTTGATCTAAAACATGGATTTCATATGCAAGAGCTTGAGTTCCTATCTAGAGGTTTATGCACTTTGTGCCATACTTGATGGTTATGTTGATGTGCGTTCTAGAATCACACTTGATTTAGAATTTTTAGATTGTTTGATTTGTTGGGAGCTATATAGCTCTTTACAGTTTTGATCTGAGCTTGATTAAGAAACTGTTTGGGTTTCTTATAAGCTAACGCATGAGTTGTTTAATCCCAAGAAGGAGAAGAAAGTGAACGTGGACATTTATAACTGATGTGATAAATGACCATGGGCCATCCACAACCATTGATAGAAGAAATATGTGATGGATGAAATGGATATCATCCCAGAATTGAAGAGGAGGGGCTACCTACTGATAGAGATGATGAAGGGCTTGAGGATGATAAGAAGATGATGAAGGGCTGGGGCCTTACTAAGATGTGGCCCAAGAATAGAAGAAGAAGGGCTACTAGGACATGACCCATAGATGTAAGATAATGGGCTACTAGGATGTGGCCCAAGAATAGAAGATGATGGACTACCCGGGGGTGATCCATACCTAGAAGACAAGGGGCTAGTTGGACGTGCCCCAAGAATAGAAGATAGTGGGCTACTCAAAAATGTCCCACAAATAGCAAAGGAAGGGCTACTATAAGGTGACCCACACCTAGATGAAGATGAAGGGCTACTTGGCGTTGATCCCATAAGATATTGTGATTGAGGAATTTGATAGACAAGGAGTGATTGGGTGATGAGAAGATAGGACATGGATCAATGTAAGACTTGGGAGTTTCTTCACTTAATGAAGAATGTGAAGATGGAAGAATAAGAGGAGGATCAATTTGCATGATTTGAGGCTCTTCCTCTATTTCTTGATAAAAGGAATCAACATTTTTCTCGAATATGCAGCGCAGCGCATCGAAGTCTAAAGAGAATTCTTTCCCGTAATCTTCTAAAGGAATATCTTCATCTTCCCCTATAAATTGCCTGATTGTTTCTTCATTCTGAAGGAGGTCAATCAATATGATGTGTTGATCGACCACCGGGGTTTATTGGAAGAAAGAAGTTCACTTGGTGTGGAAGACTTATAATATGTGTATTGATGATTGATAGAAGAAGATGATGTGGTGGATGAAGAAGATGTGTAGCTAGATGTCTCAGGAGTAGAATAAGGTGGTGTGGAACTACCTATATGATGGTATGTCATCTATAAACTAGTATGATTAAGTCCAAAGTCTATAGATTACGACGCATGGGTTTATTCAAATGTTTTACTCGAAGGACTTTGAGTCACACGAATCTTCAAAGAAGGAAGACTTATTGGGGTGATTGATGAAGAAGGTCTTGCGAAGAATGGGAGGACCGTGATTCAAGAATCACATCGGATGAATAATAACAAGGGTTCTGCAAAGAAAGAGATGACCGTGATTTAAAAATTATATTAGATGTTTGATTGGAGGGATTTGGAGTCACACGTATCTTTAAAGGAAGAAGACATCGTTGAGGTGACTGATAAAAGGGGTCCTCCGAAGAAAGGGAGGACTGCAACGTAGGAGTCACATTAAATGTATGATGAAGAGGTTCTTGTGAAGATAGGGAGGACCATGACATAGGAGTCGCATTAGATGACTTAAGATTCAAATTAGATGAATTCAAATAGTAGTTTGGATCTGAATCCTCAAAAGAGTCAGAGGAAATATTTGGATTGGAATCCTCAGAAGAAAAGGAAATGTTTGGATTAGAATCAGAAGAAGAGTGGGGGGAACTCAAATAATAATTTGGATCAAAAGCATCAAAATCATACCACCGACTATGAGATGAAGGTGGGGAATGAGTTACCCGTATGGGCTCTCTAGCACAAAGAACCAAACGAGGTTTAGTTGTAATGGGAATATTTTGATTTGTATTGCTAAACCTAGGTTCCATATTTTTGTAAGTATGGGGAACCACGCGATAGTCAGTCATTTTGGCATCGTTTTAATCTTAAATGTCTAGGCTTGGATAGTGTGATAAAACTTGTTAAAAGTGAAGAAGGTGCTATGTCCATCTGGGAAGCATAACAATAACCAATTAGACATTTCATAAGTACGGAGATGCATGTGTGGTTTTCCGAAGGGGGTCTAAGGAAAATAAACATCGTGATGATGCAATCTCATTGAGATCAAAAGGGATTACCCTAGAAAATGATTTATCTAGATGAATAATCACAAGGAAAAATCATGCAAGTGTGAAACACAAATCCAATCAACAAGGAACTACTCCTATGTAAAATGTCCGTGTAAAATGATAATTCGATGCAAATATGATCAACACAATGTAAATATTTATGTCAAGCTCGAAATGAACAAGGCGTAAATATTAACAAAGGGTAGATGTAACTCCCAATCAAAGGATACCATGACAAGTTCAACAACCAACAAGACCTAAATGTTAAAGGGTGGGGTTTACAAATGTAAGCCAGGTAACCACACCAATTGGACACGTCTATCAAGCTTCGTGGAGAAGTGAGATATTAGTGTCAAAGTGGTATCGAAATGATGTAAACAAAGTAAGTGACACCTTTCAAGATTTAGGACAATGTTTGAAATCAAACTAAGTCAAAGTATACTAAGGATGTGTTAAAACGTGGGCAGCGTAATGCCACAATGCGGAAACTTAGATCATGTTTACGAGAAACATGACATAAGTATCTTAATTATGTTGAGACAATGCAAACGAGGTAACATGTCAAAGGGAGATAAAATGATGAATCAATCCTAACTATGATGATGATCCTGACGTGGGTATCAAGATCACAAATGCTACGAATGATATAAATACGCCTTCAAATGCCCAACCACGACATGGATGGGCATAAATGGACAAAAAAGTGGCAGAAGCAATCGATTGGTAACACAAAGGTAGTCACCCTTCCTTTGATCAACAAAGTGTCAAAAGAAGGTGAAGGAGGCAGATCAAAAATGGGGGTTAAAAATGTTGGCTTTACTTTGGCAGAGTTTCACCTTACCTTAAGATAAGTGAAGAACTAGGCCAGAGTAACGCGTCACACATTTCGTGATGAAAATGATGGCTCACAACTCAACACAATTTTTAGAATGGTCAAAGTGGGCTCTTGGCCAAATTATATTTTCCTAGGTGGTTCTCTCATCCTAGGTGCTACAAAGATTATCCATGAGTGGGATGATTTACCCAAAAAGTCACACTGACTAGTTTGGGAGTATCTTGAATTTACCCCCTTCAAGCATAGTGGGCATTAGATACATCCAATTGTGTACTTAAAAGGGTCACATAGGGATAACTTGTAACTCTATCTCACAAAGGAATTACTAGTCAGATCGGTAGTATGGAGCACTTCCCATTTCATCCACAAGGTTCCCTCTTACGTGGACTACTTTGGGGTTCCTGGAACCACCCCCATTGTTGTAGCTTAAGGCATTATGCCAAAGGGGTTATGTTCTAGTTGAGCGGAGAGGGACATACCCTTTTCCAAAACCTGTAATACAGTGTTTTGAATATGTTGTTCGTTTTATCTTTTTTAATTAGATGTGGTTTTCTCAACACCATTTGGCAACATGTATAACAACTGTATTAGTAGTTTTCTAACTTTTGTTTTGATTCCTCCGTTCTTTGGCAAGCAATGTCATTTTGGTCCAGTATGATGATTTTTAGTAGTTTTCCATCAAAAGAGAAGGCATCATTTTTGATTCTCCATCTCGTCTAAGGATGCAAGAGAAGAGCATACGTGATTGTCTTCAAAAATCCAAAAAGATATCAAAATGGAAAAACACTTTTAATTCAACTATGCCAAGTTTAGCCAATTTCCACTCAAATATTCCTAACAACCTCAAAGCATCAAAAGGACTTAAGAATCATTTCTGATTCCCAAGATCACCTAAAAGGTGCGAGGGAAGAGCATACATGACTTTAATCTCATGATTAAACATGTAATGTTTATTAACCTTTTAAACAAGTCAAATCACCATCAAACATGTAAAAACACCCTACAAAATAGAAGTTAGATTCAAAATAAAACTTGCAAGGTGTTAGAACATCAAAGACCAAATTTTCCAAAGCATTTAGACATGTTAGAAATGAGTAGTTTAATAAAAATGAAAAATTTAAATTTTTTGGTAACTTAAAACCCCAAATTTATGTTTCCATTGTTTATTTCACTTCAATACCTTTCCAACGCAACAAAAATGGAGTCGTTTCGAGTTCGGGAGCAAAAGTTATGGCCTTCGGAAGATTGCTAATGACGTCTGTGCCATTGTTAGTGTACCTGCGCCCCTTTTTTGGTGCCTGTGTGCCTCTGTGTAAAAAAACATAGTGAGAGTTGCGCCTACGTGCATAGAATGACATGTACCCCCTTTCCTGTAGGTGGCTAAAAAACACGTGATTTTTCAAAAATATCAAAATTTTATCAATTTGGTTCAATTTTTGGCAGCACTTCACCTCCTTTGATCCTGCAAAGAGAAATTAATAAGACAAACCTAGCTAAACTAGTTAATAAACATGATTTTTTTCCATTTAGAACAAAAATATTAGTGAAACTAAAAACTTGAACTAATCTAAAAAGCTTTGAAACTAATCTAGAAAGCTTTGAAACTATCCTAGAAAGATTAAAACTAATAAATAGTTAGAAACTAAAACAAAAAGCTTCAAAGTGACTCCATTAATGGAGGATGGACATAAGTGTCCCACCGGGCATGCCAAATGTATGCAATAGAAAGTGGCAATAGCTATGGAATGAGGCTAAAGAACCTCAAAGCTTTGCTAACTCATCCATGCACCATAGGATTAGAGCTAAACAAGAGAAACTAACATGAAAGCATTACAACTTTGACAAAAACATCAAAAACTAACATGCATACTACTCTCTACTCCATGAAAGCTTAATGAAAGTGAACCTACTTAGATTCTAAGCAATCAAATTGTGTATTGTTTACTCCATGAGGGAGAATGAATCTCACTAAATGGCTACATGGCCAAGTTTATCTATTTCATTACTAACCTAACATGGGTGCAAGATGAAGCTATTTTAATGGTGGATGACCCAAGATCAAATGCCTTATTAGCTTGGCTAATGCAAATGAGCTCTTAAGCTTTCTTAGGCTTGTTTTGGCTTTAGCTTATGTAAAGTTGTCTGTAAAGTGGTAAGTTGAATAGGTAGGCTTGGCCTTGCATTTATAATTTTCCAATTGGGAGAGTTTGGAATTCTTGTGCATGTGTGACTAAATCTCAAAAAGCACTTTATGATTAGGAGTTGATAAACATGCTTTAGACTTAGTTAAGCTAGGATTAGGCTAGTTAAACTTGATTAGCAAGTGATTAGAGACTCATTGAGAGTTGGGAGGGGTCTGGATAACCAATTGTGACTGATAGATAGCCTACAAAGTCAATAGAAGTGTTCTAGAGAGAACTAGGGAGGTTCCGAATGGTCAAAAGGAGGAATGTTTAGCTAATAAGAGAGATATTAGCTAAATAAGATGATTAGAGGAGGAATACGACCGAAAGAGTGTCGTGAATGGGAATGCGAGAATGGAGCGAAGTATGGGGATTTAACGAAGTATCGTTAATTGATTCGATTGGATGAAATGCTAAGTCTAAGCATATTTTAGGTGTCTACAAGTATAACTTGTATATTGTTGGTTACCCTTTTAAAACAGGTCCTTAAAACTCTATGCATCTCCCAAGTGTTAACCTAGAACTCAGTTAAACTATACTCCATCTAACATATCAACTAGTTATACTTTGGCCAAATATTCAACCATTACTTTGCAATCTTAGTTTCATGTTTACACACTAAACATCGAAATTTGTCTTAGTTACTGCACAACAATCTCATCATAGTTATCTGGATCTCATTTTATTCTTTATAGATATAAGATTTAAGTTATGAAACAACAGGGATCATGACTTGATATGTAGATCGAAAGGATCATGTTAGTCCCATCTTAGGATCCTTATGGTAAATTAATGCTTCAATACTAACTTACATCATTACATGTCCACTATCCTCCACGTATACATCCTGAGATGGCTCAAACAAGATTCAAATGACATGAATGCCATTTCGTGATATATACACTTCACTTATATTTTATTGTGTTTTCATCTTAGGGAGAAGATATTCTGAATCTTGTTATGTTATCTTTTCTCAATAGAGGTGTTCAACAACACATCGAGTCACCTTCTATAATAAGTACCTTGTAATGCACTATCGTAAGGAAATATTTAATCCTACGATGATTCGATTAACTTCGTTAATCATAAAGATAAAGTAAGTCATAGATCATGGTAAAAAGTACACATGATCATTCATCATCACTTAATTATATTAGTACACTTAAATTAATTAAGTACATTTGTACTATAACTTGTAATAATGATAAATTTCCTTTCCTACTTTGTTATCGAATGACATATTTGTTTTTCCAAAAAGATTCTATAGAAACATATATGATTTTCATAACGAATATACATTATATTATTTATATATATTTATTGTTGTTATAAGACAACAATATGTTCACCTTTGTTCTTAACTTAGAAACTGATACATAACCTATTTGTTCATACATAGTGAACTAATGACAACAAGTAAATCATCATACCATAATTATATGTTTTAATTTTGTAAGTACAATACAATATTTTATCATTTCATCCTATTGATTTCATTGTATTATTATGAAATATATAAACATATTTAATCATTCATAAAACTATCATAGTAAATAATATAATATCACAAAATAACATTAATCATTTTCAATCATACAATGGTGTAAAACAACCTTTTTACACTTTCATATATTACAAATAAGATATTGGAATAATACGGTTTTATTTTTTGGCATGTGGATGCTGAATTTTCATTGATGTAAAAGAAACAATAATGATAAAGTAGGATGAAGGATACCTAGAGGAGGCTTGGAGTGAGTATGACAAGGAAAGACATGAGAACACCTCATTGAGACTCATCCTCTTGAGTAGTTATTGACTGGAAGAGTCATAATGGTGATGTGAGATCATGTAAATATAATGTCATAGTAGGTTTAGCAGGTATGTGATGAGGAAATATATTTAGGATGATGAATAAAATGGTGTACGAGTGGAATTGCTATGACTACCTTAGTCGAGTAGCCATAATCACTATGCCTAGTCATGAGGATGACCTGGAATGAAGGAATGAATGCATGAGAAAGATTGAGAAGAATGGTTAAGGCATGTAAATCATGTTGAGGTAGGTACATGATGAAAATTGTGCATGTTCATGAAGTATGAGTGAAACTAGCACAACCAGTCCTTATTCTAGGACATAGAATAAGCACAACTGGGAGAATGATTCAAAGAAAGATAAGATGTATGACTTCAATCATGTGGAGAATGTGATGACATTGTATTGAACATGTGGAAGGTGTCTTTATCCACAATTCAGCTAGTGGAAGCATATTCCAGGTATATTGAAGGCATAATATTAAGAATAATCTCATTTAAGCATGAGCTAATAAGGTAGGTAAATAAGGTAAAAACCTATTTAAGAGCAATTTATGATTTTATAAGGTACTAGAGGTTTTATAGTATTGTAGACAAAAATACACGAAAAAAATTAAGAATATTTTTCAAGTTATTTTATTTTTAGCTCTACCGAGTTTTCAAAATGGCCATTTCCAACTTGTGGGTCAGTTTTGAAGTACTCATTGGAATGTGGAACTTGTGCACAATGACCTAATCCTTTCACCAAATTTAGGGCATGGAGTCTAGATAATCTTACAAGTGGTATGAGGAATAATGAAGGTATATGCTTTATGAATGAAACTTAAGGAGTTAAGTCACTCAAAACCCCTACAAAACCCTTCGTTTAGAGTGATGGAGTAGAAGTTAAGTTTTGGGCATAACATCTCTTGGGAGAGGTAGGTTATTATCTTGGACATGTAGAGGACTCGTTGGATCTTAGTTTGTTGGCATTTTTGTGTTCTATATGTGAGGAGAAGGTACAAAAAATGACTCTTCTATGAAGATTTGCATGTCCAGTCAAGTGATAGAGGTTTCATGGTTAAATAATTAGATTGGGAGAAATATTGGGATGTCCTGAAACTTCTCATAAAAATATTCAGATATATTGTGTGCAAACTTTTGATGAACCAGATCAACAAGTTGGGCTACTGCTAAAGAAGCAAACATCCAAAAATTAATCATGGTGTATGAAAGAGACCTGATGAGAATACTTACTATTGGATTCCAATATTAGCATGAATAGTTGAAAGAGGTCCAATGTGACTTGTTGAAGGACATATCTAACCATGTTGAAGTGTTTTAAGGTTCTAGTTCAAATGTAAATCCTAAATGCATCATAGTCAAGTAGCTCTAAGAAATGAGCATGAAAACATGCACTTCCTCATACAACTCATGCATATAAACATTTTTGGATGAATGGATCCCAAGTGAAGTTTCAAGGCATAAAAGTGAGGTTGTAAGATTCAAGCTAAAAACAAAGTGGGTTTTGGAAAGAGGAATTGCTTTGATATTTAAGCATATTTTAAATCCAAGACATAGATCCTTCCATAAATGTTGATTTGGAGTTATGAACTTAAGTTTGAATCCATGAAACAACCCACATTGTTAAAATTTATGTTTAGAATTTGTCCACGTGGAAGAAGACTTTATGTGGTGCTCAAAGTTTGAATATTTACTTTTGGTTTCATTTAAGCCTCGAGTATGAGAAAGATGTGAAGGTTGAAGTTAAATTGCAAAGTCAAGCATGTCAAGGAGTTATATACCATAAATGGATTTGGAATGTGCATGCATGCTCCACTTAAGTCTCATCACTACATATAAAAATGACATTGTGAAACAAATTTTTATGATGTAAGCTTAAAATCTTATCAGCATTGTCGGTTGGAAGTGATTTTAGGAAGATGTTTTAGTACCTTTAAAGAATATGAAGCATCTTGACAGGTTATGATGGCTCTTAATGTGTAATTGACAAGTATGCAAATATAATTATTGATTTATGACATTTTAGATGATGTCATCTTTTTCCTTGTGTAAGAGTTGAAGGAGTAAGTAGTTGAAGAGTTTGTAGCAATTTTTGAGTGCAATCTAAAATATAAATGCCAAAATGTAAAATAAATTATGGAGTTGAATTGAATAGTGTTAAAGTGTGTAAGGACATGTGGAGGTAAAAAGCTTTCATGACTAAGTCTTATTCATCATGAGAGAGTCTTTTGAGTGTGTTCATACATGTGAAAATGGTAGTGAAAGGAATATTTTTTTGCAAAAACATTTTGGAAAAGAGGTGAATCAAGAGGTGTAAAAGAGAGAGGATATAAGAGTTGAATAGAGGAACCACAGAGAAATATGATCATGTTTGGAGGATGCTTTAGAAAATAGGATCCTTAGTTGAAATTTTCAATTATTGATTTAATAAAAATAAATTAGTGCCAAAATGGTCTATACTTGATAGAGGCCTCCAAATGAAAGTAAAACCCTAAAAAGTGCAATTTATAACATTTTTCTTTCCTTTTGTGAAAAGGTGGAAAACATGTAGAACAAGGACCAAGAGAATGAGATTGCCTTATAATCACTGACACATGGCAAGGATCCCTTCTAAGCGCTTGGGTCTAGTAGCTTGAAGCCTTCAAAGATCAAATTTTTTCCCATGTCCAGGGTCACACTAGATCATTGATGTCATGTGGCAAGCCCAGCTCTTTCGGGTCTCAAAGTCAAAAACAAATCAAATCCTAAAAAATAAAGTGGGGACCATCTCAAGGTGTCGCACTTGGATAGCAAGTGACCTGATGGATGCAATAGAGTTTCATGAAATAAACTTAACCTCCCTACTATACATCATATAGAAAAGGCTTGGTAATGGTGCCGAAATGGATGCAAAGATCCTCTTGAGTTCTTGTGAGATGAAACCTTAGGTGATAGTATAGATGCTTAGAGCTTAGTTTTTGGTCACATCTTTAAATTTCTCTTGTTAAAAGGCATAAGTGTTATCTCAATTTTGCCCCCAAAATACCAAAAATGGCCCGAGTCATGCGAAACATTTCAAAATCCAAAGGAAGGGTCAAAAATCAAAGGGGTAGCTACAATGGAGGATCAATGGTGAAATAAAACAACGTCGGAAGGAGGCCTAAGGCTCTTAGAGTAAAATATTTTGGAAGGGCTCAAACTTGGAAAATGCGATTCGAAGGCCCAAATTATAGAAGGCCAATAGAGGGAGCCATGTTCTCAAAGGCAAAAAGCTAAGGCGAGTTAAAAAGCTTCCACATGTCCCAGACTTCGTAAAAAATCGACTATGTATAAGAGGACGAAGCCTTTACCGTGCCTCATCGGGAATTCACACATTGGGACACATGTGTCGGGCCCATTTTTCAAGGGAAAATTCTATGAACCATCGGAGATGCACTGTACTTACTTCTGGGAAAAAATGTAGGTTTGAAAATTTTTTAATTAGAATTGGCTAAGTATAAAAAACTTTTCCAAAAAAAGGCGCAGGTGGAGACTCAAATGGCATGAGAAGGGTTCGATAAAGGCATCGGCCCGTTCCATTTGGGAATCCTCTTTCACCTATTTCATCTCTAGGACAAATGGTAGTTTTTCTATGGGACATGGCCCATTTCTCAAGGAAAGGAATGTGGAAAAGGGAAATGGCTAAAATGAAAATGTTTTTTCCGAAGGTTGTTTTACTTTTTCCAAAGGTTGTAAAAGGAGGAAAAGAGAACCCGCAGACTCACTCTAAAATTAAATCTTCTGAAGGACATGTGGACAAGGACACCAAGCTGCACTCATTCGGGTCTCAAACTTGGGCACCATTTTGAAATTACACCATGGAGACCCAAATTCAAAGTAAAACATTTTGGGAGGTCTCGGGACAACAATGTTTGGACTGTGTATTAATCTAATTTTCCCCAAAAGAGATTTCCTTGAAACACTCTTTTGGAAGTGCGAGTCTTCATGATATCTTGGTATGTCCTACATGCCAAACAAAGAGAAGAGTTAAATTTTGATATCTAAAGGGGTTGGTGGGGGAAATGGCCCACAAACTCGGAGACATCTTTTCCAATCCATTAAAATGGTCTTTGGGAAAAAGGAGTTAAAAGTAAATCGTGGTTCTCACACATTGGGATCTAATTTTCCATTTTTCTTTTCTCTTTTCAAAAAAAGAGGTGAAATGGCAGAATTTGGCCGTGGTTCCTTTGGGACCCACCTTAGATTTGATAGATTAGGGATGGAGCAAAATGTGGTTTTTCAAAAAGGAAAAAGAAAGAATGTTCCATGTGGACAACCCAAAAAAGTAATTGAATGCTGTATATTTTCCCCAACTTCAAAACACTCTTGAATCTTCATGATGATCTTGGTAAATTTTAGATCTCGATTCTAAGCGGGGGGAATTTGCACATCTTTTGCCATTAAAATGGTCTCGATCAATTTTCAAGCACTTTTGATAGATTAGGGATGGAGGGTTGGTGAATAAAAAAAGAGTGTTCTACTTTTTGAGCACTTGTCTTTTTGCAGATTTTCTTATGGGAATCGCAATCGTTTTTGTCTTTAGGGGTGGAAATGCCTACAGGCAATGGTCAGAGCTCAAAAATGTTTGGCAATTCAAAAAAAGACTGGCCTCTTATTGTAGATTTCAAGTCACAAGGCGTGTCTCAGAAAAGGGCTCTATTGTAAATGTTATAAATGGCACAAATTTATCGTGCTAAAGGTTAGAGGTTGGAGTGTGAAGGGTCGGGACTGATTTTCCTAATAAAAAAAGGCTTGATAGAGCCCATCCTCCTTTGAGAAGTTGTTTGAGAAGCCTGTATATCTCTTTTATATTGAATTTGATCATGTCAATGTGGTTGTGAGTGTACAACCATTGACAAGATTTGAGATTGTTCTAAAAACTTTCCCTTGCTGATAAATTTAATCAAACTCAAGTTATTCTCTTGTGTATCTTGTGTAAAATGTGTGGCTTTACTTTTGAATGTCTACAAATAGTTTCTCTTGTTCCTCTTACAATCTTGTATCAAAATCTATCTCAATCACACAAGTCTCAATCCTTGTGATAGTTTAGTGGCATCTACAATTTCATTTTTGTTGACAATTTCTGTACTTGTGCAGAAATGGGAAACTCGAAACTTTGTTACGATGGATAGAATAGGTGAAGTATACCTAAGCTAGGGAGATCATATCAGATTATGTCATTACTGTTGATTTATTTAAAAGATTACATGAAATCTGCAATTATGTGTGATGTTACAAAACATAACAGATCACATAGTCTGTAATTTCATTATCATCCTCAGCAAAAGAACACAAGCCCCGAAGGACAGTTATGTTGTCTTGAAGAGAACATCCAATTGATAAGTAGGTGAAGTGTAAAATTTTGGAACAAAAAAATAAGTACAGAGCACATATAAATCAGAATTCATTAATGAATATTAAAACTTCTATTCAATGTTCTTTCCTTTATTATTAAGACATTCAATTATGTTACTGAGTTGTTTAGTTCATTATACAATCCATACAGAAAGCAGAAAATGTAGAAAGAGATATACAACTCATTTACAGAATTCAATGCTTTATTCACAAGGAGAATCAAATATTCCCCACAAAAGCCATGGGATGTAACTAAAAGTAAAGTACAGCTATTGCAATCAAAGGTACACATGCATGAAAGAGAAAGTAAAGAGTATGAGTTAACCCATCATTGCCTTATTTTCTTTCTTTTGATCAAGCATCTTTGCTCCAGCTTTCTTCATCTCCGTTGTAGAGGCCACTGTACTTGAAAAGGAAAAAGTTAACTATCAGTTACGAGCTCAGGGATTAAATCATATTCCTATACTTGTCCTATTTCATGCATATGAATCTCAAATAACATGAGATATATTCTACTGAAAGATCAAAACTGCATACATGCTTTATTCACTCAGGAAGAAGAAAAAGAAAAGAAAGAAAGAAGAAAACATGGACATAAGAGAGGTCAAAAGGCCTAGTTATTTTTCTAACTATTTTCTTAAGTGTGTAGGTATAGGTTGCAGACCATGATATTAACAAGTCATAAATACATGCTGGAAAGAAGGAAGAATGTAACTTGAGTTTTCAGTTGCTTTGCAAATGGAAGAAGTAATAGTATAAAAGAGAGACTGAAAGGAAGAAACACTTGTTTCAAGTTACAGCAGAAGAGGAAGGATCAATTTTCAAGAAGCTGAGGCTAGATAGAAAAGGAAAACAACTAAAACAAGATGAGAGAGAAGATTCTGGAAAATTTTGACAGGGCTTCACCATGTAAAATGGACATTTACAACTTTTCATTATGTTGTTTTCAATTACTACATGATAAGACAAAATTTAACAAATCAAATAAGTGATACATGAAATAGAAAAAGCATGATATGATCAAGATAAATAACTAACATATTTCCAGTTCTCAATTTGCTATATCAGTCCAGCAAGAAAGATGTCATTTTTTGTATTTTGGATTAGGAAATACAACTACTATTTCTGGAAATGCATTAAAGAAAAGATTCTGAAAAAAATTTGCAGACTCGCCATGAAAAACCAACATTTCAGATTTTCCAGCAAGCATCTAAGTGAGAAACAATTGTAGAAAGGAAATAAAGCATCTTAATCAAGGTACATACCCTGGAAATAATATCTGAAATAGTTAAGATATTGTTCCTATTTTTCATAAAAGTACTTACAGGTTACATGTTCATAGATAGAAGTAATGTAACTACAAGTCACAAAAGAGCAATTCAAAAGTGAACTGAAAAGAGAAGTTTCCAAGTGAAGATGCAAGATAATATACTTTAGAAGGAGAAAATTCATTCAGAAGCAAATATCCAGGGGTTTCTTATGCACTCATAGAAAATGCTTGGAAATATTTTAGACCAAATGACAAGAATCAAATAGTTAATGATCATGAAATCCAAGTATACAAGTGATTCAAGTACAAGTATGGATAAGACAAAATTTTACAAATACAGAATGCAAGATTGATCAACATATCTTATCTCAGTTCCAAAAGAGCTATAGATTCAGATGAATGCAAGCTACAAGTTACTTCATGACTAAGAATATTTTCAGTTAAGGTAGAACTAAGGATGCAACCAGCTCAATACTTGGACAAGTGTAGAAATTCCAATGACTTACATGGCTATGAAAGTTTACGGTCAAAATGTAAAAATGTGCCAAGGTTCAGGTTGTAATGAATGAATAAATTAATCAGATCTAGCCTATGGCTGAATCCAAGGGCATAACAGAGGCCATAAAGAATAATAGTTTGCAAGAGATCAAAATAGATGCTTATTGTTTTTAGGTTATCCAGGCCTTTTAAATTCAAATTTTATAGGGAAGTACTATAAAATATACTGATGATCATATATAGTTATTATCATTCAGAATACCATCAAACACCAACATGACAGTTTCAGAACATTTATATTTGGAAAAGGACTCAAGAATTGAAACTACATAGCCATAATGGCTCGTGACAAGGGTTTTTAAATTAAGTTCAACTGAGTGTGGGGTTTCGGAACCTTTGAAATAATGAAAAGTATCAAATTGCATAACTTAGGATTAGAGATACAAAGATCTCAAAGAATCATTTATGCAAAGGGTCAGGTTCAAAAGTAAACACAATGGCAAAGCACAGTGATGCTCATCACACAGAGACCATTGTGAAGACAGAGCCGAGCTCTAGAAGCTTCAATAATGGCATCCAAGGAGAAAAGGAAAGGATCTTAAGAACCAAGAGATCATTTACTTAGAAAGAAGCCCAAAGAAATTTCTAAATTGGCATTTCAGTTTCCAAGAGAGATCACAAATACCCATATTAGAAAATATGTAGATCTACAAGTTCGACAAATGCAATCATCATTCAAAGTAGAGAAACAAACTCTATGCTTAGAAATGAATATTGACAAGGTTCAACTAAAAAATCGAGCTCAAAGGCTCACCACAAAGGAGCAATACAAAAGTACATCCCAAGCAAGGAGAAAAACTCAAACAAAATGGGTATACGAGCTCTAGAATGGCACTTACAAAAAAACCAAGACCTGCATAGTCCTCACAGAACTCCATATCACACAGAAATGCAGACCCAAGGGAGAAACCGAGGCCGAGCTTGAAATTCATGATAAACATTAAAAAAGGATGATCAGATCTTGCAAGAAATCCAACCCGAGCTCAAAACAAACATGATGTTGGCTATAAAGTTCTTCAAAAAGTTAAAAAAAGCCCAGCTCGAGCTCAAAACAGCTAAGAGATACAGATATACCAGTTGTAAAGTAGATTCCTCATAGAAGAAAGAAAGAAGCGTCGCACAAAGACCCTCAGGTCACAGATGACTAAGTTTTAGAACTCACGATGACCATAGAAGGGAAAAAACCCATGTTATTAGCTCACATAATAGCTCGAACAGAGTTACCACAAAAGCCAAGTTTGATAAGAAGAAACCGAGCCTCGAAAATGACCATACAGAGCTAAGAAGGCCAAAAATGAACTGCTCCGAGCTCCGTGCTTCAACCATGGCAGCCACAAAAAAATTCCCAGGATTCTCCCAAAAACTAGATGCGAAGTGAGAAGATTGGATGAGTTCAGTGTTTTAACTTAGCACCGTAAACTTTAGCTCAACCTAACCCTAACCAAGCGTCAAGAATCGACGGCTCAGTTTTTCCAAGTACAACGATCAAATGGCCAAAGATGATGCACAGAGATCAAAACAATTAAGCATGGTCAATCTCCCACCGACCACCATCAATGCAAAGCCAAAACCCTAACCGTGGGCTCAAGCATTAACGATCAAGCTCCAACAAGTACACAGATCGAAGGCCTAGGTTCCTTTCCAAATATCCAAGCTAACTCCATTTGAGTTAAGTTTACCACCGACCAAGTTTTCTAAGGGTTGAGTCATCATGGGAAGGGGACAACCCACATGTCCTCCAAATAATAATCATGGCCGACCATCATATTGCTAATGATCACAGAAAAGGTGTATCTCTAAAGTATATACCATGCAATGTATCAAATAAACCAAATGCCGACCACATTGTGCCAAATGATCACCTAAAAGGTGAATTTCAAACTACATGCTACCAACTATGAAAAAACCGACACATATATACATGTGTATAATTATCAAAAGGTGGTGGATATAGTGGCATGTGCCATATCAAATGGTCGACCCCTTAAGTATTATGCTAAGTCCACACAGTGGCCAAACCATGGTGGAGTTCAGAGGTGGTCCCCACTTCAAGGAGATTGGGTTGAATTTCAAATTTTATCCATGTGATCACTAGCAAACAGAATGGGTGTCAGCATCAGAGACAAAGGTGGTCCCAGTCAGATTGTTTGGATGAATTATTTTACAAAGTATTACAAATAAATGTAATTATTTTGCTCACATACAGGGAGTTGTATTTTTGCATTCCTTCACAACAGAAAGAATAGAGAAGAAGACAGAGTTGCATGTTCATGGAGAGAGACTTACCTAGCAAGCAATCTTATTTTAGCAAGTTATTCACCCTTCTCTTCTTAAAATAGAACAGCCAACTTCAGTTTGACTGTAGTGTAAGCAAGGCTAATAATGCCTATTTGTAATTACATGCTCTATTTTTATCCCTTTATTTATTATTAAATAAAGGATAAAATTAGGAAGCATGGGTGAGTATAAGCCTTAGGCTATTTTTAGGAAGAGGGTGAATTTTATTTTTACTATATATTGTGTGCCTTTGCAAAGCATAGGGATTATTCTTCCTAGAGGACTTTTGGATATATGAGTAATGAAGCAAATTTTGCATGTTTTTCCTCTCTGAGTGTGAAGTATTTTCTGCCTTTCCAAGTTATTTTGCAGTCTTGTGTATGTTTCTATTAGTCTTGTGAATGCAAATTCCCTTATCAATCACCTTACCCTGCTATAAATTTAGTCTTTCTACTTAATTTTAATGTGCATGTTAACTTATTAGTACTATTGTGATTCTCCCTCAATACAATCAAGTGTTTTTCCCTTATATATTCTGAAAAACTATTGGTTCATGCATCAAGAATCCTTCCCAAATCAGTTGTGCATATACTCAGTCAAAGCCCTCATACAAATTTGGTTTATCACCTTGGTTTTAATTATTTTACAGTCATCTTTTACTCTTAAACTCCCAGAAAGTAGTTTAGGATACACAAATAAGGAACCGGCCTTGATACTGGAGACTCACCTCAAAATAGGTATACCCACAGACCTGAGGTGTTTCCATTGTATCTACAAAAGAGAGATCAACTGTGCAAGCTTAGAAAACCTGCAGCCATCTCTCTACAGGGTGCACTTTCAGAGATAACAATTTCTCAGAAGATCTTTCATCTGGGAGTGAAATAAATGATTTAAAATCACTTTTCTGTCATCTGATGATAGATATTGTATATGTAAGCCTCTGGGTGTACCTCAGGCGTGATTGGGCTTAGATCTTGATGTTTTGTTGGGTTTTCAAACTTGAGCCTTCATGTTAGAATCTCATAGATTGTATGAAAAAGTGCTAATTTGGGCCTCCATTAATGCACATGTTCTGGTTAAATTAACATTATAGCTGCTCTATGGCATTATGTTGGTTTATTCTTCCATTTTGCAAAAGTTCTCAAAGATTTGGTATAATCACCTTTATCCTGCTTCACCTCCCACCTAAATCCATCTAAAACAACTCATCCTACCCATACTACCCTTGTTTGTCATGTGTGTATACAAATGCATAAATTTTATTACCAATACATGTAGAAATAATCAAGATTCCAAATGTCTCTAGTGGCCTGAACCTTTCTTAGAGAATATCTCCACTATCTAGAGTGACAACTCATGAGAGTTATATTTTGTTGCATTGATCATATTTTCTTCAAGGTCTCCTTAAAACTTCATTAGGAAGGACATTTCCATCTCCTCCATAAACAACAAAGCTACAAAAGGGTTCTCTTACCTTGAAAGTTAAAAGGAGGATAACCTAAAATAGTCATCCCACTTCAATCCACATCTAAGGATAGATTAAATCCTCTCGAGGGACTGATCTACCCATTTCTCCAAATTGTTTTCCTTTGCTTTAGAGAACACTATTGCTTTTGTCTTGCTGCAGAAGGATGATGAAGGGGCTGAGAGGCCAATTGCCTTTTTCAATAAGGCCTTGTAGGGGGCTGAGCTGAAGTACACTATTATAGAGTAAAAAGCATTTGCCTTGGTAAAAGAAACAAAGGTCTTAAGGCCTTACATTTTGAGTTCTAAGATTGTTGCTTATGTTCCCCACACCATGGTAAAAGACATTTTATCAGAGATGGAAGTCTCAAGAAAAAGGTGCATGTGGGTGAACAAGTTGCAAGAATATGATATGGATATCCAGACCATGAAGTTGGTGAGAGGTTTGGGCATGGCTAAGCTTATGGCTGAGATCAACTTGTAAACTATTGAGGTAAATGAAGTAGAAGGAGAAAGGGCGGATGTTTTTGAAAGGTTGATGAGTTTTGAGTGGTACAAGGATGTGATTTTTTCTCGAGACACTTATATTTCCCTGATTTTAAGTAAGAACCAAAAAAGCACTTCCCAAAAATATGTCATTACTGATTATGGGTTAGCTTGGAGAAATCCAGAGGGAGTCCTCTTAAGGTGCATTACTGAAGAAGAAGCTCCCAGGATAATTACTGATCTCCATGGAGGAATTTGTGGGGGCATTTTGCTGCAAGAGTCACAACACACAAGATCCTGAGGGCTGGTTATTGGTGGCCAAATATCTTCAAGGATACAACCTTGTTGGTTAGAAGATGTGAGAATTGTCATCGCTTCTCTGGAAGACTGAAAGCTTCAGGCTCCCTTCCTTTGCAGCCTATATCAATTGAATCTCCATTCAAGCAATGGGGAATGAATTTCATTGGTGAGATTTCAAACCCTTCAATTGCTGACCATAAGTGGATTCTTGTAGTCACTGATTACTTTACTAAATGGGTGGAGGCAATCCCTACTAAGAACGCAACACACCAAATTGTCATGGAATTTGTGCTAAACAACATCATTTGTAGGTTTGGGGTGCCAGTCAAGATTGTAGCTGACAATGCCATGAGTTTCAAGGCTAAACCTCTGGTGGAAATGTGTAAAGAATATGGGATAAACTTGACATATGCATCTAATTACAATTCCCAAGGAAATGGACAAGTTGAGTCCAACAATAAAAATTTGCTAAAAATTATCAGGAGAACCTTGGAGCTGAACAAGAGAAAATGGGGTGAACAATTGAAGTTTTGTTGTTTTGGCTAATAGAATCACTAGTTAAAAGAGCCACTGGAAAGAGTCCATTTGAGTTGGTGTATGGAACTCAGGCCTTGCTGCCCCTTCATATGCAACTATCCTCATATCAATTCATTCAACAACTGGAGGATCAAGAAGTAAGTCCTTATGATGCTCGCATTAACCAAATTGTTGAGCTTGATGAAGAAAGGAGGGCATCACACCAAAGGCATGTAAAGTTCAAAGAAAAGCTGAAGAAGTTATTTGACAAGAAGGTCACTCCCAGAGCTTTCAATGTTGGAGAACTTGTGCTACTATGGGATAATAGGCATGAAGATAAGGGAAAACATGGAAAATTTGACTCACTATGGATGGGCCCTTACTCCATTGATATCAGGATTGGTGAACATAACTTCTTCTTGAAGTATTTGGATGGTGAATTTCTTGAGCTACCTGTTAGTGACAGGAATTTGAAGCATTTCTTGGATTGATTCCCTAGAATCAAGGTAAAAATATTTTGTACAGTGTATAGCTGCTTATTTGTTTCCTATTTTTGTGTTTTAGCTCATTCTGGTCCTTGGTGACTTGTTTTTGTTGGTTTCTATATTTGTTTTGGGAGATGGCTCTGTTTCTCTACTCTGCGAGATGACTCTGTTTCCCAATGGATATTTTGGGCACTTGGTCTACCTTTGTTCTTCTGGCACTCACAGGGAGTGACCATCCCCGAAGTCGGAGCTGATGTTGGTGCTCAAAATAGTCTCACCCCATTTTGCCTTTGAAAATCTATCGATTTACGACCTCTACTATATTTTCTCCCCCATGTTGTGCCTAAGAAGTCTCTACTTCCTTTTGTTTCCATAATTAATTTGTTCCTGGGTCAAAGATCACGTATGGGTCCATTTTTTTTCCTTGTTTCTCTATCCCTCTAAAAAGGTCTATAATTTGGGTCTCCGTTCTTTGTTCATTCAAAAACTTGGGCTTTCCCATTCTTTCCATTTTTCACAGTCGGGATTTGCTGCCCTTATCATTTTTTCCCCAAATACTTGATAAAAATGAATGGATGTAGCTCTGAAGAGCGTATTTGAGCCTTGTAACATTTCTAAATCCTCTATCCTTGGAAAATATTTCATCTCTGGGCTCAAATGGTAGTTTTTATGCATTTTATGGTTTGACGGTGTTTCTCTCGTCAAATTTATATCCTTGCATCATCAGGAAATGTGACCTCTTTTGGTTGGACATGGCTCAATGTGGTACTTCAGAAATTTTATGAATTGCCTCCACTTAGAAATTTGTCTATGTGGAAGAGCGGGCTCATTTGAAGATTTACTTTTTGGTTTGGCCTTGGAGCAGAGCTGAGAGGACACATGGAGGTCTCTGCTACTTCACTTTGACTAAAACAACTTTATATGCAGCTTATATAGTTTGGTAGGACAGGGACACATGGCGAGCCCGCGCTCATTCAGGGTCTCAAACTTGGGCACCATTTTGAAATTGGGCCATGGAGACATGTGGAGGATTCAGCTGGGTCTTCCCATACTTAGTCTTTTTTTCAAAATATTTTGGGAGTTCTAGGACACGTGGAGGAACCACGCATGTTTGGAGACTAGCCCTTGAGTTTCATTTTTAAGAAGCGCCAAGAAGACACTTGGAGGCCTCCGCTCACTTTACATTTTGCTTGGACTTTTCAAGCGGGAAAAAGAGATTGTCTCGGACTTTGACACATGGCTCCTTCCACTAAGCTTTAAGCCTTCAAAAATATTTTAGAAGGCTAGGACATGTGGTGAGCTCGCGCTCTTTTAGGGTCTCAAATTTTGGGGACCATCTCAAGGTGCACCATTGTGACGTGTGTAGTTTGAAAAGTCAAAAGGGGCGGGAAGTGGACCATCGGAGGCAACTTAGAATTTTTACCTCTTATTCTCAAAGGGGTTAAAATATCAAAATGGCCCACAAGCCCGATAAAGGAAGGGTCAAAGCTTGCTCCAATCAATGGTGGAGGTGCGGACTCTCGGGAAACTTGGAAAATTTTCCTTTTGGGAAAAAGGAGTTAAAAGTGAAAAGGAAGCATGGTTCCAATGGGACCCACATTGGGACACGTGTCAAGCCCATTTTTCAAGGGTGGAGCAACGGGAAAACTTTGAAAATTTTCCTTTTCCAAAAAAGAGGTGAAATGGAAAACTTTGGTTGTGGATCCTTTAGGACCCACCTTAGGACACGTGTCAGGCTCATTTCTCAAGCATAGAGGTGCGAAGAAAAATGTAAAAAATTTACTTTTTCCAAAGGTTGTAAAAGGAAAAAGAAAACCCACAGACCTGCTCTAAAATTAAATCTTCCACGTGGATGGCCCAAATTCAAAGTAAAGATCAACGAAAACTGTGTGTCTGAATCTAATCTTCCCCCAACTTTTACTAAAACACTCCTGGAAGTGCGAGTCTTCATGATTTCTTGGTATTTCCTACACGCCAAACAGAGAGAAGAGTTAATTTTGATATCTAAGTTTGGTGGGGAAATATGGAGATGTCTTTCACCATTAAAATGGTGTGACTATCGGGCTCAATCTGATTTTCATTTTTCTTCTCTGAGCACGCAAAGAACTAGATTTGATAGATTAGGGATGGAGGTGGTTAGTGAATAAAATAAAGAGTGCTCTACCAGATGAAGGAATTGAATTTTGAGATTTTCAAAGAGATATTCCCCATGAGCACCTAAAACTTTTTGCAGATCTTATTATGGGAATCGCGATCATGATCATGGCAAGCATTGGTGGCACTCTATGTTTTTATCTTTTGGGGAAAAGGGCTCTATTGTAAATGTTATAAATGGCACAAATTTATCGTGCTAAATGTTAGAGGTTGGAGTGTGAAGGGTTGGGACTGATTTTCCTAATAAAAAAGAGGCTTGATAGAGCCCATCCTCATTTGAGAAGGTGTTTGAGAAGCCTTTATATCTCTTTTGTATTGAATTTGATTATGTCAAGGTGGTTGTGAGTTTACAGCCATTGAAAAGCTCTGAGATTTTTCTAGAAACTTTCCCCTACTGATAAATATAATCAAACTCGAGCTATTCTCTATGTATCTTGTGCAAAATGTGTGCTTTACTATTGAATGTCTGCAAATAGTTTCTCTTGTTCTTGTTGCAATCTTGTATCAAAATCTATCTCAATCACACAGGTCTCAATCCTTGTTATAGTTTAGTGGCATCCGCAATTTCATTTCTCAGAAGAGATTTCACTGGGAGTGAAATAAACAATTTAAAATCACTTTTCTCTCATCTGTTGACAGAGATTGTCTGTGAGCCTCTAGGTGTACCTCAGGCGTGATTGGGCTCAGATATTGATGTTTTGTTGGGTTTTCCAACTCGAGCCTTCATGTTAGAATCTCATAGATTTTATGAAAAAATGCTAATTTGGGCCTCCATTGAAGCACATGTTCTAGTTAAAGAAACATTTTAGCTACTCTATGGCATTCTATTGGTTTAGTCTTCCATTTTGCAAAAGTTCTCAAAGATTTGGTATAATCAACTTTATCCTGCTTCACTCCCACCAAAATCCATCTAAAACAACTCATTCTACCCATACTACCCCTTTTTGTCATGTGTGTATACAAATGCATAAATTTTATTACCAAACCATTCATAAACAATCAAGATTCCAAATGTCTTTAGTGGCCTAAAACTTGCTTAGAGAATATCTCCACTATCTAGAGTGAAAAATCGTGAGAGTTAGATTTTGTTGCATTGATCATATTTCATTCAAGGTCTCCTTAACAACTTCATTAGGAAGGAAATCAACATCTCCTCCATAAACAACAGGCTACAAAAGGGTTCTCTAACCTTGGTTGAAAGGCACAACCTAAAATAGTGAGGATAGATAAAATCCTCTTGAGGGTGTTACCCATTTCTCCACATCTGATTGACAAAAGGCCAGTTAGATCCCATCCCTAGCTACAAAATGACTCATTATGATCCATCTATCTCTAATCTTCTTGTCAATACTTGTGGTGCTTCTTAGACATTGAGGGAGAATCAATTCGGGTTCCAACAGGGCCCTCGGAGGCTTTTAGGCTCAACGTGAATTTTAGGTCTGCGGACCCGTTTTGTAAAATTGGTTTTTCACCATTTTTTGTATTGATCTGATTCAAGCATTCAAATGGGAAATACTTCCGATTCAATGCTCGAAATTCAATAAATTTGGTTTCCATTGGAAAGGTCTTGACCTTGTCTACGCCATGGAAACTTGAAACTTTATTTTTGACAAGGTTAGGTTGGTGAAAAACAGGGAAATGTCTTTCATGCCATTAATGTATGATCCGATTGCTTCAACAACTAGATCAAATTTTATTTGATCTATCATTCTTCCTTCTTCAACACACCAAATAGACATGGAGAGGCAGACTTGACAAATTGCAGGTGGATTTGCAGGGGCATTGATATCTAGTAGTTGAGCTTCAAAATCAGATTTCTCACGTCTTTTTCTCTCCTTTCTTCTCTTCATCTATAAAGGTAAGATCTTGGCTCATTGTAAAGGGTTGGACATTTTGGTTTTGCACCCTCCGTTCTTTACTGGTTTGTAGATGAATTCGTGGAGGCCGAACCTTCTATTAAGACTATAATGAAAGTTTTTCACCTCTTTCCCATTGTAATGTTCTGTATCAATTTGTGAAGCAATACTACGTTTACGGATGGTTTCAACCCTCTCTTGTGTTCATTTCCTTTATTTGATCTTTCATTGCAATATTGGTTATCTGTGCATGGTGGTTGTATTACATTTTAATGGTCTAGTGTTTGATAGCAAATCTGGTGTTCAACATTCCTTTGGTGCATCACCTCTGTTAGTTTAGGTTTAATTTCTTGCATCTTCTTAACCTTGTCTCCTTGGAAAGTTAGAATAGATTTTAGAATAGATCCTCTACAAATTTTATGTGTGCACCTAAACAGAGGAATAGGAACCGGCCTTCATCTCGGAGAGCTCTCTCGATTTCAAAGTCCCACACTTTGAGAGATGCTCCATGTTATGCAATCACACTGAGAGTCTCAACCCATCAAGTTGCAGACATTCAGGGTGCTGTGATTTTGCACTAATAGTTTTGGCACGCCCGGTGGGACTAAGAGGTCTCCATTTTTATTGCAGCAAGATTGATGTGCACTTGTTGTAATTTTTCAGCTTGTAAGGAGCTTTGAAATTACACATCTAGTGGCAACTCCAAAAGAGACAGAGTGCATTGGCTTCAACAGCCCAGGCTTGTAGATTCATGAGAAGAATTCAAACTAGATCAAGAACTAGAGAAGAAGGATTGTTTTCTATATGCACTTGTCCCCAGATAGAGGGAGAAGGGGAGAAGAGCTCAAAGGTCTCCATCTCCACCAAATAGAACCTTGTCAACACCTCCCCGGTAGGCCCTTCATTCAATCAACAAGAGTTCTTAGGCCAATCATAATGGCACATCCACCACCCAATCCCTATGTCAACTTCACTAGTAGTAGCCCACTCGCTCTCAATGCACAAAATCCAGTTCTAGTTGCAGCATTGAAGAGCATTCCATATTTCACTGGAGAGAACCAGACTACTCCTAGTGACCACTTTCAAGACATTGCAAATGTCTGTGTAATTCATGAAATCATTGAGATGGACGTTGTAGTCAAATTGTTAGCCTCTTCATTCAAAGGTAAAGCTTTGCAATGGTTTAGGAGTCTAACAATAGGCTCTATTCAAAATTGGGACCATCTGTGCAGAGCTCTTCACAATTAATTTGGAGAGAAGGGAGATAATCTATCCTTGTTGGAACAACTAACAACAATCAAGAGGGCTCCTAATGAGCAGTTGACCAACTTCAACTTCAGATTCTAGCAGATGTGGGATAGGATTCCGGTGGCCGTAAGACCAATAGACAAAGGTGCTTTTCTATACTTCCTTAGAGCTTTAAATTCTGATATTTCTATAATGATTCAATCCATCGGAGGTGTAACCTTACCTACAGCCTATAACATTTCCATTAGAGCTGAAAATTGTTTAATTCAAGTTGTAAACTTGCACCTAGGCCACCTATGCCTCTATATCCAGAATGAGGAAGTCCAAGCACTAGTCAAACACCCACATTAGCTCCCATACCTGCTCAAAGGAATCATTGTTCAGTTGAAGCTTCCACCTCATCTTCTAGCACTTCAAAAGAGTACCAGAGGTCATGAAGCAACTACAGAACCTAGGAAATGAGATAGTGACAATCAAGAGATAGCAAGTTCAGAGTCCTAGGCCATATCAACCTCAAACTCAATATCAAGCTAGACCCCATATTAGCAAAATAGACCACTAGCTCATGCTGCAAATCAAAACCAAAACCAAGGGCAACCTCAAGTTGCTAGGCCCTTCCGACCATATGATCCGAATGTAGCTTCAACATCAAGGGCCTTGGTTCCTACACAAAAAACATGGCACAGGAGTACGACGGGTGTTACCCCTGCAGTCTACCTCACTATCAATTGACGTGTCTCAATGGTGCGCTAAACCACGACTTGATTTTACAGACCGTTGGTGTGTCCCAAGAACCTAGTCAAGAGGAAAATCAACAGCAAGAAGTTCAACAAGAGACACCTCCAACTGAAACTATGTTGGTTAATTGGTAAATAAAAGACTTCTATGGAGTTAACCAAGCCCCTTCTCAAAGTGTAGCTTTCTATACATGGTCCAAGAAAAGGATTATTGGAGATTAAAAATCATCAAATTCAGGTAATCCGTAACCCTCTATTACTCCACAAGGCATTGGTAATCAAAGTGCAGCTCCCAATATGCAAGGTCAGCCCAAGCCAAGCCTTCCAGACCTACTCAAGCACTGGTTGTAATGACCCATGCACAAGAGAATAATGTGCAAGGAAAGGGGCAAAAAGATAGCTCATCCCCATTTAATATCATTGAGTAGATGAAGAGGAAAAATGTTAACATCTTAATGTGGGAGTCATTGGCTATCCCAGGACAAAGAGACCTATTACAAGCTGCTATGGAAAATTGGTGAACATCAAATTAGTCACCCAATTAACAAGAGAAAGTGCTTACCAATGTAGCTCAACCTAAAGGAAATCATGGAGGACAAGGTAAGAATCTAAAGCCTCCTCCCTTCTATGTCTCATTGATCATTGGAGACAAGCTAGTGCATAATTGCATGATTGATTCGGGAGCAAGTAGCTTTGTAATGCCAAAACAAATAGCTGATCAACTGGGTCTTCAATATGAAGTCATTTCCAAAGGTGTGGTACAATTAGATGGTACAATAATAATAACAATAGTTGGAGTGATCAAAGATTTGAGCCTCACATTGCATGCATGTCCCAATGTGACCGTCTTGCAAAATGTATCAGTCATAGACTTGCCACCACACTTTGCATTGTGTTTGTCAAGAGACTTCACTGCTAAAATTGGAGGTTATTTGTCTCTGATTGGTCACATATGTTATTCAAAACAAGGTATGGAGCTAAGGCTACAATCATATCTGAGCCTATTGCAAACTTCCATATTGAGCCTCATACACCGAGTCCAATCAATGCAAATTGTTCAGCCCTTGATCAAGAAGATTATCCAAGCACCCATGAAGCTGATACCAAAGTTGGATACATTCTAGACTTGACTCTTGATGAATGGGCAAGCAAGAGGCATGATTTTTACCCTTACAAGGAAATGGAAGAAGTGAAGCTAGGAGTCTATTGCTTGCATGAAGAGAATCATCCTCTTCCTAACATCACTAAGCTAGACCACAAGGATGATAATGAGGTATGGTAGTTATTCTTTGATGGCTAAAGAAGTAGGCAAGGAGCCGGAGGAGGAGCTATGATTGTTTCACCTCAAGGTAAGAAATACTACTCAGCTTTCCATTTCCAATTTGCTTTCTCAAATAACACAATAGAGTATGAATCCTTGATCCATGGACTACATTGGGAAAGAAAGAGAGGCATTAAGAATTTACAAATATTTGGTGATAGTGAGCTGATTGTGAACCAAGTCAGAGGACAACATGCTACAAGAAATGACCTATTTAGGAGCTATAAAAACCGGTATGGGACCTTAGTGAGGAATTGAAGCTTTCAACATTGTATCCATACCTAGGAAAAAGAATGATGCAACAGACAAACTGGCAGCAATTGGGGCAACATTTGATGTTATAGAAAGTATAAAAAGTGATAAGTCTCAACCCCATATCAAGGTGGTTGTGAGGCTAGCTTTCCTAGATAATAACACAAGTTGGCAGGTCTTTGAGAATGATCAACAAATTATCAATTTTCTACAAGAAGTTGAGTTCTCCTCCAGAAACCAAGACAAATTGGAACAACAGTATGGCGACCAAGTGGTGTAGCTAAGAACTAAAAATTACCAAAAGGTCTTGTAACCTTGGAGTCAATATTCAACCCGAATGATCAATTCCAGAAGGAGAAAGAAAATATTCAGGTAAAGAGTGAAGATTCACAGCCCATTTCCATAGATGAAGGAAAAATGTTGCAAATCAGCAAGGTAAGTACCCAACAAGAAAAATTTGAGTTCGTTCAACTTTGTCAAGAATTCCCAGATGTCTTTTGCTTAGACTTACAAGGATTTAAGAGGTTTCAACCCAAGGTTGGCACAACACACTATCGAGTTGGATCCAGGATCTAAGCCTTTCAGATAGAAGCAAAGGCCAGTAAACCCTCACATTGAACCTCTCATGAGAAAAGAGTTGAACAAGCTAATTGAGGCCAACATCATCTTCCCTATCAAGCATTCAAGTTGGGTTGCAAACTTGGTTCCTGTGAGGAAAGAAATGGAGAAATCAGATTGTGTGTAGACTTCCGTGATCTAAACAGAGCATCACTGAAAGATCACTACCCACTTCCATCGATGGAGCAAATATTGTAGGTTGTAGTTGGTTCTAAGAGGTTTTCATTGCTAGATGGATACTCAGGCTATAATTAGATAATGGTGAAAGAAGAATATCAGTTCAAGATAGCCTTCACCACAAAATGGGACACATGCTTACAAGAAGATGCCATTTGGATTGTCCAATGCCGAGTGACATTTCAGCGAGCTATGGATATAGCATTCAAAGGCTTGATCAAGAAGATGGTGCTGGTATATCTAGATGATATCATTGTCTTCTCAAAGAACACAACAAACCATCTCTTCCACCTCAAGCAAGTATTTCAAAGGTGTAGAAGGTTCAGAGTGTCATTGAATCCAAAGAAGTGTGTATTATTGGCACATGAGGGAAAATTGTTTGGCCACATTGTCTCAAGAGAAGGGTTAAAAATTGATCCTGAAAGAGTTGAAGCCATCTAGACACTTCCATTGTCACAACACAAGAAGTCTCTCCAAATCTTCTTGGGAAGAATAAACTTTGTTCGCAGATTTGTGCTTGATTTTGCCACTCTTGTGAAGCCTTTAACAATGATGTTGAAGAAGAGTCCTGCATTTAAATGGACAAGGAAGGCAAAGAGAGTTTTGAGGCCATCAAGCTCTCAATATCATAGGCCCCAACTCTTATTAACCCAAACTTTTCAAAGGAATTCATGTTGTATGCTTTTGGAGGGTCAGACATAATCTCAAGTATCTTGGTTCAGCCTAATAAGGAAGGTTCAGAGTAGCCCATATCCTTCTTCAGATAGAGCTTGGAGGATTACGAAGTAATGTTTTTTTCATTTAAAAGCATGTCCTTGCTTGTCATTAGGAGTTTGAAGAAGTTCAGACACTTGGTCTCAAACAACAAGATTCAACTGCTAGTGTCTCATGTTGGTGTCAAGGATTTTCTCCTAAAAAAGGACTTGAATGAGAAGAGAGCAGGTTGGATCACTCATGTAATGGAGTATGATATTGAAATCAAAGTGACCAAACTAGTTCATGGAAAGGGTTTGTGTGAGTAGCTCACTTCCAAGCAACAAGCTGAGTCAGCGGATGAAGAAGAGGCTATCCTGTTACTATAGAATGATCAAGAGCAGCCAACTAATGATGCACCTATTCCATGTTGGACTCAAGCCTTGGTACATTATCTCCAAATAGGTTTATGCCCTCCAGAATGGAACAAAGCAAAGAGGAGATACTTCAGACTACAAGCCATCCCATATGTGCTTATCGGGTGTCTTGTTCAAGAAGGATATCAATAGTGTTCTATTGAGGTGCATTGGGACATGCCAAATGGAGAGGGTGTTGCATGAGTTCCATGATGGAGAAGTAGGAGGCCACTTTTCTCCTCGAGTAATAACTCTCAAAATCATGAAAGTTGGTTATTATTGGCCTACGGTGTTTAGTGATTGCTACTCATGGATCAAGAAATGGAATAAGTGCACATTCTTCACAGGGAAGGAAAAGTTAGCAGCCCTGCCCCTTCATCCAATTTCAGTGGATCATCCATTCATGCAATGGGGACTAGACTTCATTGGAGTAATCAACCCAAATTCAAGCCAGGGCCACAAGTGGATACTCACAGTGACTGACTATTTCACCAAGTGGACTGAAGTGGTGGCACTAAAGGAGGCAAATGAATCCAACATCTTGGATTTCTATGAAGGGATAGTCACTAGGTTTGGAGTCCCTACCACTATCATATTAGATAATGCATTGGCATTCCTTGGTATAAGGATCACTGAATGGGCTGTCAATAATGGTGTATACCTCAACACTTCATCAAACTATTACCCTCAAGGTAATGGCCAAGTAGAGTCCACAAACAAGAACCTACTAAGAATTATCAGAAGGACTCTTGATGAAAATCATAGAACTTGGCACACAAAGCTCAAATCAGCTCTATGGGCTGATAGGATCACATCTAAAAGGTCTACAGGAAGCTCCCCATACAAGCTTGTATACGGAAAAGAGGCAATATTGCCCATATCATTGGAGCTGCCCACTTTGGAGATCATGATACAGTTGGAACTAGCTGAGTTTGAACCTATGTAAATCAGGTACGCAGAGCTAATGGGAGTTGAGGAAGAAAGAGGACATACAATGCAGATCATGGAGAAAGATCAAGCATCGATCAAGAAGAGCTTTGATAAGAAAGCAAGAATAAGGACCTTTCAAGAGGGGGACTTAGTTCTAAAGTGGGATGCAGATTGGGAAAACCAGAAGGCATTCCAAGTTTGATGCCATTTGGAGTGGCCCCTACATGGTCACAAGATGTAAAAGTAGCAATGCCTTCCGGTTGGCTAAGTTGGATGGTGAAGAATTACAGATTCCAGTCAATGGGATCTACCTCAAACACTGCTACTAAAAGGAAAATTTCTCACCCTTGTAAATATTAGCCTAGGTTTTTAATTTCTCCAAGTGCGTATGCACATTGTCTTGTTATAGTTTAGGTTTCAATTTCCCTAAGTGCTAGTGCACATGCTCTATTGCTTCTAGTGTATGCTTTTATACATTTCATCTCACTCATGGAAAAGACTCTTGGCCACAAGAGATTAAATATGCAGAGTATCCCTATTGGAGTAGGTCTGGATGTTTTTGTTGCACTCAAATAGATCAGGTTTGTGAAAAATTAAATAAGGGAGAAGTTTCTAGGTTTCAGACAACTCTCCGCTCTCTCAAATATTAAATCCAAGATTTTCTCACAAAGATAAGAGTGCGTGTGAAAGGTAGTTCCAGATCAGTTTCGAGGTTACCAAGTAGACTCCATGCCCAATGGATACTTCCTAGGCTACTTGTCTCTTCATCTTGTAGGTAGATGTCCCCATGAGTCACCAAACTATTATTTCAATTTTTCCCCTGGAAAATTGATCAAACACAACCCTGCACAAGAGAAAATCGAAGGGTCGGTTTCAGTCATGTAAGCCCACATTTCAAATCCGAAAACCGATCCCAAATCTGAGGGGTATGCAGGCTCTACAATGGAGGAGCAGGGTCGGTGAAGGATCAAACAATGTCAAAGGAGGCTAGAGGCTCTCAGGAGGAAAACGGGGAAGGGATCAAAGTTTTCGACACATATGATTGAGGGTGGGCCCAAATCGGTTAAGTATAGAAGGCCAGTGGAGGCTGCCACGTATCTCAAAGGTGCACCTTCAAGGGTCGAAGCCAAGGGTGGTTCCTCAAACAAGTGCCAAGCTTCCACATGTCCTAGAACTAGACGAGGCAGTGTTCACTCGAGACCTTAAATCGAATCAGTATAAGAGGGGCAACGAAAGCATCCACATGCCTCATTGGTGCAATTCCAAGGGTAGAATCAAAAGTGGGGACCCGTAAATGAGCGCCAGCCCTCCATGTGTCACGGGCCCTCAAAAGTTACACCAGCCATTGAAAAGTCTACGAACCAGTAGAAGATTATACGTGTCTCTTCCGCACAATTTCAAAGGTAAATCCAGAAGTGGGTCTCCAAGTGAGCGCGGGGCTTCCACGTGTCCCGGTCCTAAAAAGGGACAAGTTGGCCATTTAATCAACTAAGTATAAAGAACTAGGCAAGTATCCATGTGTCTCATCAACACAAGTTCAAAGGCGTGACCCAAAGTGGAGACTCAAATGAGTGTGAGGCTTCCACATGTCTAGGGTTTGAGAAAGACATAGGCTTGAATTAGCTAAGTATTACAAACTTACGGAATGCGCCATGCATTAGCTTAGCGCATCTTCAAAGGTAAATCTAAAAATAGGTCTCCCAGACAAACACTAGCGTTCCACGTGTCCCGAGGTCCTAGAGTCGATGCTTGAAAACTCAAGATGGGGAAGAGTCAGCAAGGGTGCCATGTGTCAAATCGACAACTTCAAAGATCAACTCTGAAGGCGGTTCCCTAAATTGATGTAGGCCCTCCACGTGTCCAATATTCAAAAGGGAGACAGAGTCATCCGTTTAATTGACTAAGTAGAGAAAGGTCACTGGAACCCTCAATGTGCCTCTTCTACGGAACTTCAAAGGTAAAATCTAGGGGCAAGTCCCAAATATGCGCTGAGCCTCCACGTGTGTCGGGTCAGACGTATGGCCCTGCCAAACAAAAGGGACTTAGCCAAAACACACAGAAATAGAGAAAAGCCATAGAAGGTGCCACGTGTCTCTTTGGTATAACTTCAAAATCAAAATCCAAAAGCACACCAGCTACACGTGGCCACGTTTCAAGCCAAAAGTGGGAAGGCGGGTCATCGGAGGTAGTTTGGATTTTTTGTCTTTTTTTTTGAAAAGGCGTAAAGTATAAAAATAAGCCACACTTTCACCAACACCGAGAGAAGCCACATGTCAGGCCTAAATTACATGTGGGAAGGTGGGCCTTGGAGGGATTCTTTTCCAATAGTGGGTTGGCGGCCTAGGGAAGACTTTTCTCCCAAGTGGAAAATGTGGGCCAATGGGCCCAAGGATGACAAATGAAAAATAAGAAGGTTGCGGGTTGGCGGGGCTCGGGAGACTTTTGCACTTTTGTGACTTTTGTGCAAAAGGCATAATTTCAATTTCGGCTCATGGAGGCTTTTAGGCACAAACTGAATTTCGGGCCCATAGACCCATTTTGCAAAACTGATTTTTCCATTTTTGTATGGATCTGATTCAAGCATTCAAATGGGCATATCTTCCGATTCAGTTCTCAAAATTCAACAAATTTGGTACCATTGGAAAGGTCTCGACCTCTTCTACACCATAGAAACCTAAAACTTTAATTTTGACAAGGTTAGGTGGGTGAAAAAAGGGAAACATATTTCATGCCATTAATGTACGATCTAATTGCTTCAACAACTAGATCAGATTTGATTTGATCCACTGTTCTTCCTCATCGATCAAAAATTTGATTTGATCAGACATGGAGAGGCAGACTTGATAGATTGTACGTAGATTTGTAGGGGCATTGATAACTAGTAGTTGAGCTTCCAAATCAGATTTCCCACCTCTTTTATTCTCCTCTCTTCACTTCATCTATAAAGGTAAGAGTTTGGCTCATTGTAAAGGGTTGGACATTTTGGTTTTGCACCCTCCCTTCTTATCTAGTCTACAAACAAATTCATGGAGTCCAAACCTTCTATCAAGACTATAATGTAAGTTTTTCACCTCTTGGCCATTGTAATGTTCTGTATCAATTTGTGAATCAATTATACATGTCTACAGATGGTTTCAACCCTCTCTTGTGTTCATTGCCTTTATTTGATCTTTCATTACAATATTGGTTATCTGTGCATGGTAGTTATATTACATTTTAATGGCTTTTGTTTGATAGCAAAGCCGTGTTCAACATTCCTTTGGTGCATTACCTCTGTTAGTTTAGGTTTAATTTCTTGCATCTTCTTAACCCTGTCTCCTTGGTATGCTAGAATAGATTTTAGAATAGATCCTCTATAAATTTTATGTGTGCACCTGAACAGAGGAATAGGAACTAGCCTTCATCCGGAGAGCTCTCTCGATTTCAAAGTCCAACACTTTGAGAGATGCTCCATGTTACACAATCACACTGAGAGTCTCAACCCATTGAGTTGCAGACATTTAAGGGTGATGTTATTTTGTAGTAACAATAACCTAAAGGCTATCCCCTAAGAGATAGGGATGCCTAATTGCTAGAAAGGACCCAAAAAGGAGCAAGAAAAGTAAAAATATTTCTAGGGTGACGAGAGGGGATTAGGGTGCCTTGGCACTGGCGTCCTAGCTTGGTGCTTGTGTCTAGAGCTGGAAAAGGTGAAGTATAAAGGGTCAGACTGGGAAGTATGGTGTGTAGGGAGACTGGAAAGGAAACTAATAGGCTAAATATAATGAGCAATTAGTACTTTTCTCCCGTAATAAGAATATGAAAAGTAATATGTTATTAGGACCTAGTAATATACCCAAAGTGCATGATTTACTGTGTATATTTCCCCCCACTTTATGCTGGTAAGTGAAAGGTTAGTAACATAAAGTAGATAGAGATGTGTACCTGATAACCATGTAGATCGATGTAGAAGAGCGTGCCAAGACAAGGAAAGCATGGAGTGATAAAAAGTGTGAAGTTTGGATGATAAATAAGAGGAAGTAAAAAGATAAGTGTTGAATAATGACCCTAGGGTGAAAACGCACGTGTAGATGTGATGTTGTACCTATTGTTGATGATGTGCTTAGAGCATGATAGTTGTGTATTGATGTTGACCACTACTTTCCTTAAGGAAAGACCTAAAAAGAGAAGAACAAACAAGTAGTCAAATATGTGTATAGACGTATAAAAATGCATGCAAAAACTATAAAAATTTGTAAAATAGTACAAAATGGAACATGTGAACCTGATCTATCGTGATGAGAAAAATTGATAGAAAGGATAAAAAGATTTTCATGAAGAGAAATTTTTTCGGGTGATCTCACATCAAACATGGTGAATGTTAGTGTTTTTGGTGATCCTACACCACGACAAAAGTAGTGTAGGGAGAAAATTGAAGTGTCATTCTCAAACCTTTGACTGCTTTTTCATAGTAAACACACCACTACAAATTATGTGTACAAGTTTGGTCCAATGTGAATAGGTGCAATCAAACATGATTGCCAAGTGCTAAAGGACTACCTGCCCTATGAAAAGCCTTTGTGACAATGCTGAAAACTATACTTAATTGAAAATTGTTATGTATCTGTCCATTGGTCTTAGGCGCCTAGGAAGGGGAAAAAGCACCTAGGCGCCCAAGTCGTATTTTGGGCTCTAGTGTTTTTGGTGATGTAAGGAGCCAAGTCTGATTCTTAGCCCTGTCTGAGTCTATAGACTATGCTGACTTTGTGTTGTACTACATACGGAATTATGATTTTAGACTACTGAGTTGTGATTGTATCTATTTAATTGTTTGACTTATTCACCCAATAGATGCCCTAGTTTTTTGGGGTGCAAGAGACATCGCAAGGAGGATGTAGCCCAAAAGAAGACTCCATGCTGAAGTGATACTGATATGTAAGAATGAATTTGGTTGGTAGTAACCAAAGGCACATGAAAATAGTGGCTAGAAGATAAGTGTTTGTGTAAACAAACATGTATATAGAAAACAATATAAGATACTAAGCCAGAAGATAATGTAAACTGCAAAAAATAGTTGCAAACATGGGACATCACTCACGATGTTGCAATAAAATTGAGGCCACAGTGGCCAAAAGCATACATTTTGGACACAAGACAAAGCATAGGGAAAAGATTGTAAACAATTACAAACAAGAGTAAGAAAACATCAGATAACCATATTGAAAAATAGGTCCTACAAGGAAAATGTTGCACATGAAGCACCCGTTAGCATGTTAGAAATATATATACTATGTAAAAGCATGTATAATCAGATATAGCAGTGTGTTATGTACAACAATGAAACAATAGCACCTGAAATGTGTGCGAATGTGGATGCCCCTAGAAGTTGTTGTGGGACTAGTATGAGGTATTGTGCCTAACATCCATGTTGCGTGTATCAGTCTATGTAGAGTCTGCGATCACAACTAGAAATCAATTAAACGCACATGTGTGTATGATAAAGATAATGACATACAAGATATTTATCTAACATATGCAATAAAGTGTACATGTAAGCATAAGTGAATAAGAACTTTGTGCAACCAAGATATGTAAAATGTTGTGGATTAGATGGAATGGAATGCAATATGAGTGTGATAGGGGAGTGTGTCCATCGAGTATGGGTGGATGTATGAGTGAATTGTTTTTCATTTATAAAATACCCCTCAACATTTAAGAATGAGCCGTAGAGCAGGAGTGCATCATCGGGAAGTGGTTTGAATGATGTGATGTTGTATGCCATCAAAAATTTATTGGTGAAGTGCAACGTGTAAAGAGTGAGTGACATGAGGTTTTTATTGAAGAGATACCTCAACATTCATGTAAGAACCATAAAACATGAGTGGATCGTCACGTCGTTTGTATTGTAAAGGTTTGAACATGATGTGTAGAGTGTAGAATAGAATAGGAAGATGCGTGAGTAAGATGTGCTATCATGATGTAGATTGAATGTATAATGTGTTGTAGAAGTATGCGACATTAGAAAGATGTGATGAATGGGCTGAGTATGATGATGTGTAATTTGTAGTGTAAGATATGTAGATTGTGTAAGATGTGTGATGTGTGAGGATGTGTAATATGCAGAAAGAAAAAAGTGCGTATGATATGCAATAGAAGTAAGAAGATAATGTTGAAGGTGTGGTTAGTAAAGTGTGTAGAATGTGTAGGTGTAGAATGCACAAAGTGTGTATGATGTGTAATAAATGCAAGGAGAGGATGTAGGAAGTGCATAACATGTACGATGTGTAGGAATAAGAATATGTCGTAGATGTTAAATGTGAAGTGTTTGAGGTTCATATGTATAGTATGCCATCAACAGTCAAGTGTGAACCATAACACAAGAGTGTGTCATAGGGTAGTGAGGATACTAATGTATCAATATTTGTATGTCAAAATATCAAATGTAAAATGAAGAGAATATAAGATGTGTGTCGATGCTAGATGGGGGGAGAAATAAGTGTTATGCCCCCCAAGTGTGTAAGTGATGGATATCTAGTTAACGATGCTAAGAAAATTAATCGAAGGATTAGTTTCCTTAACAAAAGTTATTGGACGCTAAAGTGGTGATTATTCAGGAGCCTTGCACGGTGGTGGCATATCTGATAATTCTATGAAAGACTTGAGTAGAGGCCAAGTTAAACTGATATTTAGAGGATTTTTATTAGATTGACTTGGTAATATTGTAGATGAATTAGCAGGAGGAGGTGATTGAGTTTGAACCTTGAGAGGTAATTGCTTAGTTTGACTTGGTAATATTACAGATGAATCAGTAGGTGGAGGTGAATTGATTTTTAGAGGAGATTGTTTGGTTTTAGTATATTGCATAGGTGGTGATTGAGTGAGTGAAGAAGGAACATGAGAAGTGGAAGCATGATTCTCATTAGACATACAAGGAGTAGGTTTAGGATCCCATTTGGATGTAACATTTGTATATGGGCATGTAATTAAATGTTGTGCAACAAATAAAGCCTTGATGCTCAAGATTCTTGATTCTTCATTGTAAAGAATAGAAATAATTATCATTATGTCCATTGATTCGATGATAATTGTAATATGGACGACCTTGATATTTTACAAGTCGGTAAGGAGGATAGCCCTGAGTAGATGGTAAAGAGATCAATTGATGACTAAGGAGCTCACTAAGAATGGCATATTGCTTAGCATTACGATCAAGTTGAGAGGATCTGGTAATGGTATGACTTGAGGCTCACTAGATATGAGGACATGTAGAAGACATAGAATGAAAATGAGAAGAAGAACTATCATGAACCTGAGAAGCAAATTTAATATGTTGGATTTTAGATTTAAGAGATGCGATCATGGATTCCATTTCTTGAAATTTGTAGTAAAATAAAAATCAAAGCTTTAATTGACTCCAATATGGGTTGATTGGATGGAGGATTACGAAAGCTAGAGTTGTTAGATATATGATGGAAAATTGGAATTATTTCGTGTGGAGACGTATCTTTAGGAAGACACATAGACTCTAAGGGTGTTTGTAGAACAACCTGGTAGTCAAGATGCATTTTAAGTAAATCAAGAAAAGGAATATGAGGAACTTTATGACCCATGATAGAAGAATTACAATCTAAGCATATTCGATTGAGATGGGTTAACAAAATTATTTAAACAAAAATAAACTAAATGGATAGATTTTTTTGTTAAATTCCTATGTTTGCTACCACAAACAGATATGACAGTAAAGTACAAAAATATGACCTAACCAATCAAACATAAAAGTAAAACCCTAAGTGCAATGTAAGTTTAGAACACATATTTGGTTTTGCAAATATCCTGGCAATGCGCGAAAGTGGAAGAATTGTAGAGGAAGAACACTGGAGGCCATGACCGAGACTAGAAAAATGCAGAAATGTTGGAGGAGAAGAGACCAGGGTGCCTGGACTGGTACTAGAGCACCTGGGCACTAGGATCTCATCCTAGACACAAGGGTCTACGCAGGAGGTCAAAAGATGAATTTTATAGGGTCGTTAAATGATCCAAAACCCTTGTTATTTGTCACTATGTGTTGACACTATGATCGCACATGTAGCTGACAACCTGAAATAAAGAGATCACCTACAAAACCCTCAATAGAACATAAAATCCTAAGAAAGAAAGATGTAAAATGAGGGTTCAGACTGTCCTCAACCATAACAATGGTGATCTCACGACTGAGCATTGCACTACATCTCAAACCCAATGTAGTTCTATGTGTGTGTGTTGTGGAATCGTGCCCTAGGTGGCTCCTATGCACATCACACTTGGATAGAAATAAAATAACTAGATGTAAAAATATGTAATATATGTTTGCATGGAATAAAATGAACTTCCCTCCTATGCATGTGATGTAGAAAACCAACCCTTGTCCCTTATAATTGTGCTAGATGGACAAATATATTCTCTTGTGTTCTTTTGAGATGCAAGCTTAGGTGATAGTATAAATTATTAGAGATCGGTCCCTTTATTTGGTCGCATAACTTTATATTTATATGCTTCTCTTGTTCCAATTTCATAATTGATCACTAAAAGGATGACAACTAAGAGATAGGGATGCACAACGGCTATAAAGAAACCAAAAAGGAGTGATCAAATTAAAAAGAGGTCTATGGAGCCAAGAGGGGACAATGACGACTGGGAACTTACGTCGTAGCTGGGCGCTTGAGTCCAAAGCTAGAAAAGGTGAAGTATGAAGGGTCATACTAGGCAATGAGGTCTGTAAGGCCAAGAGAGAGACTAGAGAGGAAAATAATAGGCGAAGTATAATGATCAATTAGTAATTTTTTCCTGGAATAATTAATTTAATAGTAGTATGTGATTAGAACCTAGTAATGTACCCAAAGTGTGTGATTTAATGTCTACAGAAGCTTGACTACATTGTTGGCAGTTGTAGCTTGCATGTCAGTAAAATATTGCTAAAGGTCAAGTAACAACTTGACTAAATTATGGGAGTTGATGCTTTGAGTTAAGTGGATGGTCAATATTTGAAATCTTTGTAATCTTTATAGGACAAATTTTCCAATCTAATGCATTGATTTAAGTGGATTTTTCTCCCTTAAAGGGTTTCCCTAGTATAACTTTTTCTCATGTATGTTTTCTTATTCCGTTCTCATGTTTTAATGTTACTAGTCTCTCATGGTTAATGGTGATATAAATTGATTAGCTTACTAAGTTTATGAAGAGTTTTCAAAGTTGAGAAGCACCAATTAATTGTTCCCCTTTCAATTCTTGTGTTTTCAAATAATTGGTATCAGATTAGTTCCTTTTGGAGAAAGCCTAACAACTTGAAGGAGGTCCTCTTGAGACATAAACATGGCTATGGAGAAAATATTTTGAAGGAACTCAAGATATAATTATCTTAGTGAAGTTGAAATTTCTAGATAAAGATGATGTTGAAGTAAATATTGAAGTAGAACTGATTAGTGCCCTTGAAGAATTAAAAACTAAAGAAGAAAGAATCACAAATTGAAGCTAATGGTGAAATAATATGAAGATAAAATTATTTTTTTCGAGGAAAGGAAGAGGAAGAAGGATAAATAACATGAGTACAGACTCAAAGAAATTGAAGAACAATTAGAGCTGATCTCAACATCTCTCAAAGCCAAGGAGGAAGAGTACTTCAAATTCAATAAAGATCTCAAATATCAAGTTGATAAAGTGACAAAATATCTTAATGATAAGGAAGATTCTTGCATGAGACATGAAGAGGAATTGATATCCTTACAATATGACCTAGAATAAACAAACAAGAGGTTGAAGATGCATGGAAAGATAGAGAAGAGCTCTGAAGCTCTTGATGAAATTATGGATAGGCAAAGAAGAGTAGGTGAAAAGACAAGACTAGCCTCAAAGGATAACCTATGAAGAAGTGTGAAGATGACATGGCTTGTTGAAGCAGAAAAACATACATGAAGATGACCAAGGAGACAAATTTATGAAGGCCTAAATCAGTTAGGCAACCAAATAAATCCATGTATGAAAGAAATTTTAATAGCTATTGATTTCCTTGTCACAAATTTGGACTTAGAGATAATGAATGAAGGAATCATGTCATAGATTACCATCCGTGGAAGGATAACAAAGATGCTAAAGAAAGGAATAAGCGATGCACTTTAAATGTAAATAGAAACCCACATTTCTCAGTACTACCTTTATGAACCATCCAATCAGTTTTGGAGAATAGAATACTCAAAAGGTAAGAATAAGATAGTATGTTATAATTGTAATAGGGTTGTACATGTTTCTAGAAGGTGATATGGTCATGAGTGTGATATGTATAGTTGGAATCTCAGTCCACATCCATACAGAAGAAAGAATCAAGTTATGTGTTTTAATCGTTATAAAATTAGACACTTTGTAAAGCATTATTATCAAAATAAACCTCCTAGGAATTGACACAAAGCTCAAGCACTCAAGAGGGTTAAGAAGGTATAAAAAGTGAAAACCAATCCTAAAATTGTGTCAAAGACAATCATAGGAGAGAAAAACTCAAGAAAGATATCGGAAAGTAATGATAAGGTTGAGAACAAAGATAATAAGCCTAGTGCTAATCATGAAGAACCTCTAGTTATAGCCAAGAGAAAACAAGTGAATGAAGTTCATCATGCATGTTTTTTAGGAATTCAATCAGAAGATGAATACTTAGGAGATGAAATTATCACATCTAGCAGGCCATTAAAGAAGAATGAGAAAGTGTCAAAGGCAAAAAGAGAAAGGATAGAGTCATCATGCTCCTTTGATTAGTATCTTGTGTTCTAATTGATCTAGCACGCATTATGTGCCTTCTTTGGGATCTTAGAAGGTATTGAGAACTCTAAATAATCAAGGTATGTTCTTGGAAGTGATTTACCATCAGCAAAAGCTAATCAAGGTCTTCACAATATAAAAAATGTGTGAAGAGTCGAGAGATATGTTGTCTAGCTCCTTTAAATATTCATTATCTATGATTGGTTTGTATAATTTTTTTGAAAATATCATTTTACTGTCTAAGTAAAGGAAAGAGTGTAAATTAAGCCCCAAGGTCTATGTTTTCATCGCTAGTGGATGTTGCTAAAGACAAGTCTCCAAAACTATAAACATGTCTGCACTCCCCCATTCATGTAAGAATCCTGATTGGTTAAGTCAAAAGAGTTAATATTCTTCCGTCTATATTGAGGTTATGAAAAGTATTCAAAAGAGGGTAAGGTTTTAGAGAGAGGTAGTTATCAAGTCCGCACTCAATTAGCCCACTCAGTCAAATTCAAGTTTAGAACATAGCAATGAAATAAGTAAACATTGAAAAAAATCTGCGACAGGACTGTTTAGTCCTAATTGATAGTCCCAACTGTAAAATATGAGTGAAAATTAAAGGGATTCCAAGAAAATGTATATGTCATAGGTGTAAAAGGTTGTGGTAGTTAATGGTCTTCAAGAATAAGTGATCTATAGCCTAACTAATAAGTCAAAGAAACATGTGTAAAGTTGCATTTTAATCAAATGTAAACAAGACACATTACACATGCTCCATAAGATGTCAAAGACGAGGAACATCAATAAATAAGAATAAAATTCTCTAGGGGGTAGTATCTCATCAATATTATCAGGTCTGGTATAAAATAAAACACACAGTTAAGCAAACATGATAAAAATTGTGTTGCTGAGTGTCTCAAATCAACCAATGAAGAAGCCATGAGTGTTCTAAGTTAGAGTATGAAGGAAATTTAGGAACAATACTTTGTTACATTGATTCAAGTTAGTGAGGGGATATCAAAGTATCTATCTGTGTGGGCATTAGAAGTTTATAGTCAATTCTTTAAATTAGCTTAGCAAATCTGGGTTGATGGTCAACCACAAGCCTGTTAAAATCGAAATATTGGATAAGACATGTCTAAAGGATTTATGAGAATTTCAAATATTGTTAAAGATCTGTGAAATATAAATTGAAGCTAAATATTAAAATGATAGGTGTTCAAGCACCTTTTTGTAAGAATGGAGATCATTCAAAGTGTTCGTGTTCATTGAGGTCTCAACCAATCATGATGTAAGAAAACACGTGAAATCTCAAATTGGTATGGTAAAAGACTTACTATTTACTCAAAACCATGAAGGAGGTGGAGAAAAAATTTATGAAGACATTTTAAGTCTTGAAAGTGAGATCACATTAGTTTATACCATTTTGAACCTTCTCGGGATAGAGTAAGGGTTAACTAGGGTTTAACAAGAATTTTCTTATTTGTGTCACTCAAAATTGATACTTGAAAATTTCTAATTATCTTTTAGACAGAGGATGCATCAATATTTTGAAGGTTTTAAGTGTTGAGGCACCTGATTATTGGAGATTTCTATGATAGTCAACAAAAGGATGAAAGTTACACTCATGGAGACCTAATGGGAAAGATAAAATTAACATAAAAAGTGGTTTATATTTGTCATGAGAACCTGAAACTTTTGAATTCATTAAAATCTGAAAATGGGTATCTGAGAATGCTTATGGTTTGGCTTGAAAATCAGAAGAACAAAATTTATGTGTGAAAATATCTTTGAGCACGCCTAGTAGAGTTAAGCTGAACTAGAAAATAGAAATGGTGATTGAGAAAGAGCTAGAAGGATTCATCCCATGCAATTTTTCATACACCTTGAGGACAACAAAGGAAGCTTGAAAATGTTTTCACTTGGTTCTTTGTGTTTCAAGAATGGCACAACCATGATTCCACTAATATATTGCTCTTAAGAAGCTTATTTAGAATTCTTAGCAAAAGGGAGTAAAATCAACCATTTCGTGAGATTTGAACTAATTGGATGATGGTGATATCATGATATTAGGTATATTAACATGATTCAAGTCTTGCATGAATCAACTTTAGCATTTAGGTCCAAAACTACATCTTTAAAGGTTGCCTAGGTTTGAGAAAAGTGTGAATTAGAAGGGTCTAAGGTCATAATTGAGGTGCTTGAATATTCTAATTTGGTTTTCATAAATTATAAGCTCTGAATCAAGCTCTAAGGTATCATGAAGTGATAGGTTTTCAAGGGAAGTTCATATTGAACCAAAAGTTGGGCATACTCATGAAGCAAAAGCTTTTGAATTTGTGATTTACTATGATCATCAAGATCAAGGAAATGATGCATCCCAGATCTCTACAGACAAGAAGTAAATTTATCGTAGGTTATAGGCTTGATGCATGGAAAATCAAGGCTAAAATGATGGATTAAGCTTGTTGGCAGAGTGCATCATTCTGCAAGATCACATATTGCAAGGTATGCCTTTTGAGTTCATTCTTGAGATGATAAGATTTTTGCAATGGTATGAATGCTATGTTTAAGCATGTACATGAAAGGTTCAAGGACTGTTGTAAGGATTATGAGGTCAAGAAGAAGTTAGAGTTATCTTTAATTCTAAGAGTTGGTGGCTAGAAAGGGTGCATAACTAGGATGATCAAATATTTCACTACACCTCAAGATGGTGAAGATGGTTGAAACCATGAAAGAATCACCTACAAGTATGAAATGTCAATATACAGGTTTGAGATAGATATTGAAGGTAGGGGGGTTGTCTATGTCCTTCAAATGGTGTTCTTGGTGTTAAGAATCTTAACAATAAAATAAATCTTATGAAATAAATCTTGAAAATGAATACTTGAAAAGAATATTTGACATAGAAGCTTTACACAAAAACAAGATGGTGCTTGTGTATTTTATTTATATAAAAATCAAGAATTACAAACAAATGAGAGAACTGGAATATTTATAGATATTGGACAACTTCTACCTCATCCACAATATATGAAAACAAATCACCTATTCTTAGAAATTATGTAGGAATATCATATTGCCCCTAAATTCCCTATTTCCCCTCTTGGAAATCATCCGGGAACAAAATATGCAAGATAGAACATGATCCCACAAACATAGGGATGAGAACACTATCACTTAGTTAACTAACAACTAAGGATAACTAATACCTATTGACATAATTTTAAAGTATTTAAATTAAATAATTTAACTTATTACATTTATTCAA